>CM032767.1:7244971-7844971 GCA_019155195.1 Avicennia marina
CCTTAAGCATTTCTTTTTAACTTAGCTGCATCAGCAAACCTGTGTCCTGCTTAAAATGGCAAGTATATAGTGATTGGCTAGATCTTACATGGTGCTAGTAGATTCCAGATTTTGACTATCCTTTCTGTTGTTAGTATTGATATTTTTGGTTTTAACAAATAACTCTAGTTTGAATAATAAAGTAGGACTAAATTGAAGTGTATCCTGGAAATGAAGTGCATTGTTATTCTTCTAGTTGTAAGTTTCATTCTAAGGCTGATAGTTCCTATTGGCAAGCTAATGTAATCCGGAGAACAACTGTACTTAATGTGATGAGAAGACTTTCTTCAAGTAATGGAAAAGATCTTCAATTTGTTAATACATTTATGAAAGATGTTCTCATGGTGTTCTCATTTACAGAAAAAAAATATCATGGTTTCCTCTTGTGCTCGAACAAAAGAAGCTAGTTAGGCAAAATATTTATCAATTTTAAACATTATCCAGGGCAAAGTGGATCCCACTCAGGTAAATTTTAGAATTTCAAAAGAAACATGGGAAAGTGCTTATTTGTGGTTTTGAAGATGATTCTG
This sequence comes from Avicennia marina, assembly GCA_019155195.1. Lineage (NCBI taxonomy): Eukaryota > Viridiplantae > Streptophyta > Magnoliopsida > Lamiales > Acanthaceae > Avicennia > Avicennia marina. The sequence goes on from CM032767.1 coordinate 7,245,541, forward strand.
CATTTTTTGGAGGCATTCGTTTTTGTATGTTTTTCATTTACTGCGACAAAGTTGGATGTGAATCATGTGATGATAGTGAAACACATAAATGAGTTCGTTAGGAATGCTTGAGGCCTTAAGACTTTGGTAAGCATATTTAAATGTCTATTGTTTTTACTTCTATGTTCCATTGCTATAATGGAGCATGCCATCTACAGTTTATAAGAGAAAACAAATCACCAATTTCTTTGTGCATCCTCTTCAGATGCTCGCAATGGGCAAAGCAGTTTCCCAATGTAGATTTTACTTTTTCATAGTATAGGGGCTGATAATCTATGCTAACTGTGGAATTATGTAAAATTTCTTGAAAGATTATAGCTATGAGAGAAATATTATATTCATTTATTATCAAAAAGATACATAGTACACATATATATAGGTTACAAGTAAAACCTACTCCAAATCCATTAACAAAAATAACTACCATACAATCAACTAATCATGGAAAGAAATCAACTTTACAAGGAAGAAATCAACTAATTCATAATTAATTACGATATGCCATAATCTTGACACGACTTGGTACACAAGTCCTCAAAACGCATGATTCCTGAGGCCTTGGTAAATATATTTGCTACTTATCTTCAAGACAAAGTAAACAGTGTGGTAATCTGATGGTTCATGCCGGTGTTCCAGATGAAGTGACAGTCTATTTCGATATGCTTAGTTCTTTCGTGAAACACAGGATTACTCGCAATGTGAATTGCAACTTGATTATCACAATGCATTGGTAGAGGCTCATTGTAGGTGTATCTCAATTTATTGAATAGGTTTCGTAGCCCTAACATTTCACTAGCAATATGTGCCATAGCCCAATATTCATCTTCTACATTGGATCTAGCGACTGTAGTTTGTTTCTTACTTTGCCAAGTCACTAAATTTCCTCCAATATATGTGCAATAGCCAAAGATTTGTTGGAGCAGAGCTCCACGTAGCGGGAGGCGAGAGAGTGGAAGACCAGCCACGCCTTGGTGGAGAAAGACTAGCTGTGTTCGATCTTTTCATTTTTTCTCTTTTTTTCACTTTTTGTTTTTTCCATAATTAAAGACCTCGGACTTCTGCTTGACCGTACCAGAAAGTCAGCGCACTTGACTATATCCCCCCGCTACCCCCCCACCCCCACACCCCCCACCCCACACCCCACCTGTTTGTTTGGTTTCGTGACAGAGCAACCCCTTTCCGAGGGCACCCTTGGACGTAGCGTAATATCCTAAGAGCTGTATCCTAGTGAACTTTCTGTGGTTTATCCATGAACTGACTAACCAGCCCTACAGTGAAGGTTATATTTGATCATGTAATGGTTAGATAAATTCACTTTCCGACCAACAGTCTATACTTGGTCTGTTCTTGTACATAATAATTGCTGTCACTCCACAAATCAGGACTAGTTCTGATAGGAGAGCTCACTGGCTTGGAGCCCAGTAGGCTGGCTTTAGCTAGAAGGTCAAGTGCATACTTTTTTTGAGATAAAAACACCCCATGTCAAATGTGGGCTATTTCAATACCCAAAAAATACTTAGAAAGGCCCATTTTTAGTAACAACTTCTTGTTACAGATATTCCATAGTTTTGTGAACCCAATTACTATCACTTCTAATAATTAAGATGTCATCTATGTATACAGCCAGGATGACAACTCCATTATGCCCATGCCTCACAAATATAAAATGATTAGCCTTACACTACTAAAAACCAGAACCGTGCAAGACACCACTGAACTTATCAAACTAAGCCTTGGGGCTTTGTTTCAACCCATATATAGCCTTATGGAGTTTACATACCCTATGTTTTTGCACCCCCTGAGCAATATATCCTGGAGGTTGCTCCATGTACACAGTTTCGTGGAGATCACCATATAAGAAGGTATTTTTCACATCTAACTAAAACATGGGCCAATCATGGTTTACCGCTAAGGAAAACAAAATTCAAATAGAGTTTAGCTGGGTGATTGGGGAAAAGGTCTCAAAGTAATCAATCCCATAAGTCTGTGTAAGCCCTTTTACGACTAATTGAGCTTTGTACCTGTCAATAGTCCCATCGGATCGATATTTGATGGTAAACACCCAACGACAAACAACAACGTCAGTATCAAGTGGTACTGACACCAATTCCTAAGTGCCTTGAGAAATTAGCGTAGACATTTCCTCATTAATAGCTGCCTTCCAAGTAAGATGTTGTAAAGCCTCATGATAAGTTCGAGGAAGGGGCATGGATGAGAGAGAAAAGACAAATGATCCAAAACTAGGCCCAAGGTAAGACATATAATGAGTTAACGGATGAGAGGTGCAAGAGTAGGCACCTTTTCGTAAGGCAATTATGAGGTCGGTCTCAAGTATAAGTGGTGTAGGAGCTCTGGGATCTTCAGATAAAGGGCGAGAGGTGTCATCATACGTATGCATTGAGTGTCGGGTATAAACCTTAAGAGGGCCTGCCGAATTTCCGTTAATGGCAGGAGGTAATGGCACGAGTACAGTAGGTAGAGAAGACTGGCTTGAAGAGGAAGAGGGCGTCGAGAAATCAGGTTGTGACTTAAAGAAGCTAACATTTGTAGAGGTAAACGCAGACGCATTCCTCTGCCGATCCAGTCCTCCTCTCTCCTTCCCTATCCTCCCGTTCCTTTCTTCGTCTTCCCCTCCTTCTGATCCTCCCCTCCTCTTCTCGTCCACTGCGTCATGGGTATCACTAACTCGTCCGCTTTCGTTCTATCTCTACACACACGAGTCTGAAGTCGTTCAACTCACTAACTCTAGCCGCCTCTTTGTACACCCTTCTTTTTGCCTTCCGCACCCACTCACATTACAGCAGAACTTTGATACAGATCAGACCCCTAGTATCATCCATAAGTACGCACCCGGAGAGAGAGGAGTAGAAGAGTCACGCCCCTTTCTGAGATATGAGCGAGGAGATCATTCGTCTCCGACCCTCTCTCGCGTCGCGCACAGATTACTCGCACCTCCTTCCCACGCACGCTTACTAGAGACCAGACGAGCGCTCGTTCAGTTCTGTCTTTGTCTCTCCTCTCACCTTCTCGACGATCTCTTCACTCTTCTACCTTCTGAGCTATCATCCTCTTCCTCCCCCCTCTGTCGTCCCTCTCTCACTGCTCCTCTACTCTCTTTCTCTTCTCCTCCCCGCCTCTTTCCTCATTCATTTTCTTCGATCCTTCCTCTCTTATTGGCTCGTCGTCTTTTCCTTCCTGCTCCCACTCTCCCTTCTTTTCCTAGACATCTTCGTGCCCCCTACCTTCTCCTCCCTCGAGGCGCTTTCTTTCTCTCTCTCTTACGGTCGCTCTCTTCCTCTCTATCTTCTCCTCTCTCTGCTCGTCGACTCCCTCTCTCCTCGTCTGCTGCTGCAGGCTTTCATCTCCTCCGCGCTCCCTCCTCTCTCTCCCCCCTCTTTCTCCTCCTACTCGCACCTTCATTCTATTACCTCTACCTGAGACGTCCTCTCACTCCCTCACTGCCCCTTCTCCTCTTCTCCTGCTTCTATCCTCCTCCCCCAGTCGAGCACAGGACACCTGATATTTAGGAACATTCATATGTTGCATCATAGTGCGAACAACATCAAGAATATGACGATATTTTTGTTCAGCAACACCATTTTGCTATAACGTGTAGGCACATGATGTTTGATGAAGAATGCCATGAGTGTCACAGAAGGCTTAGAGATCTTTTTAAGTGAATTCCAGAGCATTATCAGTGCGGAGGGTGCGTAAATTTATTGAAAATTAGGTTTTTATTTCATTATAGAAAGAGTTGAGTACATGGAGAATTTAGACCTATCCCGCAATAGATTCATCCAAGTCATTCAAGAATAGTTATCAACAAAATAATGAAATGGCGAAACGCCCCATGAGTTTCAACCCGACTAAGACCCAAAATATCACAATAAACTGTAATGAATGGAGACACACACTATGTTCTCGACTTTAGGAGAAAAAGAAACACGATGATGCTTTCTTAGTTCACATGACTCAGTCTAAGCAAGAGGTAGAAGATGGAATGGAGAAGAGATGCCATAACTTTGAAAGGAAAGGATGACCCAGATGACAATGCCACTTGAAGGGTGATGTGGAAGTAGAGAGCACCCGAGCATCATGTGGGGTATTGGTATTTAGGGAATAAAGTCCACCATGTTCATGCCCTCCACTTATCCTTTTCTTCGTCTGTAGATCTTAAAAGACGCAATATGACAGATAGAAGGTTACATAACAATTGTGTGATCTCGTAAGTTGATAAATAGAGAGTAGATTGATAGGAAATCAAGGAGTAAACATTGCATTATCTATAGTGAGGATCTGAGCGGGATGAATACTGCCACACTTAATGATAGGTAAGTAACTACCATCGACAAGGCGTATAGGGGATAAAGAGATAGTGTGAAGGGTGAAAAAAGAGATTTATTACCAGTGATGTGGGTATTGGCACTAGAGTCCATCTACGACTTACCATGGGTTGCTTTGAAGGCACTTTTCGAGGAAGGGCTAGTGCTTACAGAGGAAGAGGCTGATTGAAGAGGCTGATTGCAATAATTTCTCATATTCATCGCGAGACAATGAAATTGTATCTGAGCCTTGAGGTGGAGTATTTGGTTCATTGAAACTAGTTTTAGCCCATTCTGGCTTGCCAAATTTTTTCTAATACTTGTCAAAAGCATGATTAGAGTGGCCACAATGACTATAGGGATGTGTGAACTTAGAGTCGTCACCATGGCCTCGACCTCCCTTTTGGCCACGAGAGGACCTAGTACCTCGTGTAATTATATTGAAGTGTTCAACAGTTGATGGAGCAGATCTAGAACCTCCAGTAGTCACTCGAAGAACTTGAGAGAACTCGAGAGAGGGCATTGGATAGAGAAGGAACATTATCACTGGCCAATAGGTTGTCTCGGATAGATAGAAGTGAAGAGTCAATACTCGACAGGAACTTTGCAACCAAGAATTCTTTCCGTTGATTATTACCAGTCTATAAATCATAGGTTAACGGATGGTACAATAGGATTTCATTAGCCATTCCCTTAAGGGAAGCAAAATAATTAGATATGGGCCGACTATCCTTTTTAAGAGCAAGCAACTTCTCATACAATTCAAAAACCCGAGAAACATTCTTTTCATGTGAATATATGGCATGCAGAGTATCCCACATCTCTTTGGCCGTATGTAGAAACATGACATTTGCACTAACTGGCTTTTCTATACTATTAAGTAACAAAGTCATTACTAAGAAATCGGATTGTTGCCAAGAATAATATTCAATGTCTGTAACATCTAGAGGGTCTGATAGGATATGATTTAATTTATTTTGGGATCCCAAAAAGATTTTGATGGCTTGAGACTTTAGGATATGGTTCTAATCATTTAGATTAACAGTAGTTTCCAAAACGGGTTTATTTTCACTATTGGAAGCCACCACAAAACAACACAAGGCTAGAAGAGATTGGAAGAGAAGGGCATGCTAATTCACAGTCAAAAGGAAAAGCTCACTAGGCTTAAAAAAAAGGGCGACACTAATACCATGTGAATGAAATATTATTTTCACTTGGCCTACGTGAGATGGGTGATGTTGCGCTAGCATTCAAGGCAGAGTAGATGGCAGGGGCTTGCGGCGCTGGGTTGGCGAGGGGCTTGCGGCACTGGCCTGGCGACCAACAGTTTTTCAATTTTTTTTAATAAAGGCATGGAAACTATGTTCTGATACCATGTGAATGAAATATTAGTTTTACTTGTTATCAAAAAGATATAGAGTACACCTATATATAGGTTACAAGTAAAACCTACCCCAAATCTCTTAACAAAAATAACTACTATACAATCAACTAACCAGGGAAAGAAATCAACTCTATAAGGAAGAAATCAACTAATTCATAATTAATCATGATATGCCACAATTTTGATAATAGCTATTTTGTTTCAATGAGGGATCTGGAAATTCTGACTAATTTGATTGTGTTGTGGAGGAGTCTAGGCCTATTAATGAGTGGGTAATATTCAAACCTTGATGGAAACCAGAGCAAACCTTAAACAATGAATTGTTCTGATCTAGACCTAATCTAGACCTTGGCCTAATGGGTATTTGTTTTTAGGTCTAATTAATGGATCCAAAATTGACCCGACTTGATCAATTTTTTTTAGTTGCCAATTTTCCATTATTTTTTATAATCAATAATAATTTAATCTAATATGATTAATTAGAAATTTAATTTATTTTATTATAATTGCATTTTAGTTGAAAATTAATTGAGTATGTGAACGAATTCAAATTATGAGTTAGGCTACTAGGATACCAAATAATTATTAAAATAAAATATTATGAAATATTGAATAAAAATTAATTTATTTAATTTATATTAAAATTTAATTAAAAGTTTTAGAAAAAATAATTATATTTATTGAAAAAAAAAAACATTATTATAAGTTCATCATAAATTTATCTATTATAAACTTTTAATCAATAAATATACAATTTTCAATAGGAGTGATTTTATAAAATTTAAGGAGTGTAATGTGATAAGTGAATTAACGTTTGGAATTTAATTTTTAATTTGCAATTATAATTAAATTATATTTCCAATTAATTGTTGATATTTTTTTGATGAATTTTGTTCTTTAATAAGATTTAACAATCACAATTTCTTCAACTAGTGCAAAAGTGAAAAATTAGAATATAATAAAAATATTTATGTTGGAATTTGCAAAAAAACTATTATACATGGCACATTTGATAGATGCCAATAATTAAATAAAAATGTTTTTTGAAATATAAGTTTATATCATTTTTGACAAAGAAATAGATTTAATAAAGACATAAAATACAATAAATTAAAATTAGAATGAGGTTGAAAGGACAAAATTTAATAAATTAAAACCGAGGATACTCAATATTTTTTGAATGTAGATAAAGTAATAAGAATTTTATATCATTAATAAAATTCGTAAAATGAATAGTCAAGACCCACCAATGTGACAGAGGTTAGAAGCTTTCTTAGACTTGTGAGATATTATGGGAAGTTTGTAGAGGGGTTGTCTAAGATTGCCATCTTAATCACCCAATTGTTGCAAAAAAAAAAAAAAAAGAAAAGAAGAAGAAGAAGTTTGAATGGACCTTAGATTACAAGTGGAGTTTCGCAAAGTTGAAGGAGAAGTTGACCTCCATCCCAGTCCTGACCTTATCCACTAGAGGTGATGAGTTCACTATGTACTATAATGCCAGCAAGAATGGGCTTAATGTAAAACAACAAGGTCATCACCTACACATCAAGATATCTAAAATAATATAAGTTGAATTACCCAACTCATGACTAGGAGATAGCGGTGTGGTGTTTATTCTTAAGATATGAAGGCATTATCTATATGGTGAGAAGTGCGATATATACACAAATCATAAGATCCTTAGTACTTCTTTAATCAAAAGAGTTAAATATAAGACAAAGATAGTAGTTGGAGTTGATTAAGAACTATGACTTAGTTATAAACTACCACCTAAAGAAGGCCAATTAAGTGACTGATGCTCCACGTGGGAAAATAGCTGATACGATGGTGATCATGTTAGCCAAGCAACTCGATTCCTTGCAGCCACAAATTATTGAGTCAATTAAAGGGACACTAGCTAATCTTAGTGTTAAGCCCCTAATCATTGAGCAGATTGAGAAGTCTTAAGCAGTCGACTCGGCTACCATGAAACTGAGGAGCAAAATTAAGCAAATGTGACTCCTAAACTTCAAATTAGAGGAAGGCAAAACTATGTTCATGAAGAGAAGAATATACGTCCTAGATGTCAAGGGGATATGAGATCAAATTATGCAAGAAACACACTAGTCGAGGTACACAGTGCACTCAAAAAGTACCAAGATGTACAAGGACCTCAAAAGGAACTTTTGGTAGAACAGTATGAAATGGGACATTGCGGACTATTTGTTAAGGTGCATAACCTACCAGAAGGTTAAAGTCAAACATCAACAACCCAAAGGCTACCTTCAACGGCTTGAAATTCTTAAGTGGAAATGGGACTGTATTACCATGGACTTTGTGGTAGATTTACCATGTACACCATAAGGGTATAACATAATATGGGTAATCGTGGACCATTTAACCAAATCTGAACACTTCCTTCCTATATGAGTAACATACACCCTTGATAAGTTAGTTAAGGTATATATAGATAACATTGTGAAATTGCATGGAGTACCCATGAGCATAGTGTCTGCTCAAGATCAATGATTTATGTCTCGCTTCTAGAATAGCTGTCACGAGGCTATAGGCATAAAGTTGGATTTGAGCACCGCCTCTCTTCCACAAATGAATGGGCAATCAGAAAGAACTATGCAAACATTAGAAGACATGCTCTAGGAGTGTGTTTTAGACTTCAAGGGAGCTTGGAGTGACCATTTACCACTAGTAGAATTCTCTTACAATAACACCTACCATGCTAGTATTGGGACAGCTTCATAAGAGGCTTTGTATGGAAGGAAATGTAGGTCCCCAACTTGTTGGAATGAAGTGAGTGAGAAGAAGGTAGTTGGGTTTGAGTTAATACAAGTCACTATTGAGAAGGTTGACACTGTACACAGGTGAATAAAGGAAGCTCAAGACCGACAGAAAAATTAGGCTGACCTTAAGCGAAGACCTCTATAATTCTCGCCTGGCAAATAAGTGTACTTGAAAATTCTCCAATTCATGGAGTGATGCAATTTAGCAAAGCTAGAAAACTAAGTCTGTACTTTTTGAGGCCCTATGAAGTACTAGAGAAGGTGGGAGAGGTGCATATTCCCTAGCCTTACCCCCACAAATAGCTAGAATACACAAACGTGTTCTTTCATACTAGATTCGAGTCACATCTTAGAACCAAAGCCCCTAGCAGTGAACAAGAATTTGACATATGAAGAACATCCAATTCAGATAATATGAATAGAAGAGTGGAACTTAAGAAATCGTTCGATAACTTACTTCAAGGTTCAATGGTCAAACCACTCCAAGGAGAAAACTACTTAGGAGTTATAAGAAGAAATGAGGAAACAACACCTCCACCTATTAGCCTAGATTAGATACAAGTTTCAAGAACCAAACTTAATGCAAAGGGAGAGGATGTAATACCTCAAATTTTTGGGTGTCAATACATTTATTTTAAGTAAAATACATAAAAACTATTATTAGTTCAATTTGATTTTTACTTGTATTATTGATTTGACATCTTGGGAATTAACTGTGAAGTTTTGTGATGGTATACGACTATTTAAAAATAATGGAAATTTTGGAAATTTTTAAAGTGTTTATGGGAGATTTATGCTGAATAGAGTAAGAATTTAGGCCTAAATCATGGGAAATTCAAAAAATATGAAAATTGCGCATAAGGACCTAGAAGCAGTGAAATTAAATTCCTAGGCTATTTCCAATTAAATAGAACATTGAAAGGGTTAAAATCCTATTCACACAATGAAAAATTAGTAGGTGGCAGCCAGAACATGCTTGGGGACTTTTCAGCTTTCAAATGCATAATGTTGAGGTAAATTCCTATGCCAAATCCTTAGTTATTCAAGCACACCTATAAAATGATTGATTTCATGTGTTTAGGCACTCAAAAACATGACTTGTGGATGGATTAAATATGTTAAACTATAGAGAACATTGTGTAGGTGTTGGTTATATGGAAAAGAACCATAGAAATTGTGTATTAAGGCATTACGTATCAAAACCAAAACATACCTTATGACTTTCAAATTTACAAAAACATGTAGAATTTGAATCCCTTGGGTTTTAACAGATAAAATCATGTCTACAAACCTTGCAAGCAAGTAGAGAATTGGGTTTATCAAGTAAGAGTTGAAATTTGGATGAAAATTGCTAAATAATAAGACCAATTATGATTTTACATCACACCACACTGCTAGTGCGATTGTGAGTCGTGCCAGTGCAAGCACAAGACAAGAGACGGTGGTTACGGGGTCGACTGTGGGATTTTCAGTGCTTCCTACAATTGAATGTCGTGGTCGTGAAACTCATCTATCGTGGTTGTGAAACTCATCTCTAAAATTGCAAGAGTGTTGGTCTCGGTCACAGGATTGACTATGAAAATTCCAATTCATTTCCTAAATAATAGCTGCAGACATTAGGTTAGGCGAAGTCACTAACTCCAATGGCCTAGTCACAATCCCTAATTGCAGTCGCTAAACAAATTATGTAATTTAAGGAAATTGATCCAAATTGTCCAAATTTGGAATCCAAATAGGATAAACCTACTATATAAGGTATAATTAAATATATGGAATATTGAAAAAAAAGAATTCAAGTCCGTCCAAATGCATGGGTCACATCCACTAAGCATTTATAGGCAGGGATCATTAGCTGAATGAAATTCTAAATGAGGATTGATTATGTGAATCACTAGGTGATCACAAGGCTTTTTCCAAGGAGGCCAATATCAAAGCAAATTAAGTGACTGTAAGTGGGACCCTACAAACCCTCGTACTGTCTTTTTTTAAAAAATGACTTCTATTGTCATTGCACTAGTGATTTCATCCTATAAATGGTTTTCAGTTGTTTTATGATTTTATTCCATTGCAACTATTTCCTATTGCAAATTGCAAATGAGATTTCAATTGCTAGCATGAGCTTAATATATACCCTCATGAAAATTGTACTTCTCTTTTTAAAAATCAGATGTGAATTTCTTCCAAAATAATTGCCTTTGCAATGAAAGCTTTGAAATTACATATATGTGCCATGAATGAACTTAATTACGGTTAAGCCACTCATATAATGTAAATGAGCATGAGGAATAAATTCTGTCATACTAATCAGGTAATAGATTGAGGATCAGTTTAATCAAGGTAGAAGATTGAGATTGACAACTGGTGAGAGCTGGCATTTGGCCCTATCAGTGAATAACAATAGATTGGGATACCCTCCAAGTAAGGTTGAGGCCCTATGGCTATAACAGCATATCTGAAGATTCGACTTACTCATCTTAGTTGGGGAAAGATAGACTGAAACCCTAATTAATGGTAAACACACATCATGGATATGAATCTGTGTTGTCTAGGAAATGTAAAGAAGAGGAAAAGCATAAGTGGATCTCTTTAAATGCTTTTTTATTCATTTATCTCTTTTAAAAAGTTTATTTCCTACAAAGTCTATTTTCCACTGTTACTGCTCACATCCCTTGGTAAAGTTAAGGCATGCGTTTCCATTTATTTGGTAAGTTATGCCTAACCAATTTAGTCCATTTATTTTTGTAAATGATGTTAGTTGACATGACCAAACTTATGGATGGTATAGACAAGGGCATGAATGCTAGGCTAACATATAGAACTCAATTTTTATATTATTTAAAGACTATCCACATATTTAATAGATAGGCTATTATTTTATTTCTGCTGCTAAATTATGTTTTCCGCTATAATACACATTAAATGTTAAAATTACTTTGGTGATTTGAATGAAAATATTTGGTTAAGTATTGCTCTGCTAGATGTTTGGCTTTGACATTTGTTGAGTTGGTTATTACCATGTCATGGTATCCGGGTTCCAAGCTTGACACTTTTCATTTATCTCTTGTTTTTTTCAATTTTTCAATTATTTTTAATTTTATTTAATTTTTTATTATTTACTATTTAATTATGTAAGACCCATGTACAAAATGTATTTTGGTCACCAAAAGTTAAATCACAAAAATAACCTTAGATAAAGAACATTTGATTAAACTTTATAAAAAATTTATCCAACATAATCGTTTAAAGTGAACTTAACCTTATAGTGTTCTAGTTTTCCATCAACAATAGCTTATTTATGATGTTGTGTTGGCGTATCCATAAGTAAAATTTTATTTACAAGTTACTTTTGTAGTGTAGTAAAGTTTTAATTTTATTTTTGTCTAATATAAATTTATTTTATAGTTAATTCCCTTTATAATTTATTCATACTCAATCATTTTTTTTTTATTGCCTATTTTTATATCACATGCACAGCATGCGCCTAAAACGCTAATTAAAGTTAATTATATAGGTTATTGATTATTAAATATATATTTTTATAAAATTTGATACAAATTTATGGTAAAAAATTTAAATTGTAGTAGCTAATATAGAATATGCTTTATATATATTTTTTTCTATAAAATAGTTTTTTAATTGCAACTATGATGAATGAGAGGAAATGTTGCAATATATCTTTACCATATTTTAAGAAGTTAGGTCACTTTTTAGTAAAACAATATTAAATTACTATAATAACCCTTACTTCTTTATAAATTTTCGTTTTACTTTCTTCCCTCAATTTTTAAATTAATGTATTGTTTTTCAATATCTACTATCTAATTTAATTTATTCTCTTTATCTATTTAAATTCTTTCTTTTACTTTTACTTTTGTAAATGACATAAAACTGATACTTAAAAATATTATTAATTAATTTAATTTATATAATTGTATATATACATTGAATGTGTCTTTGATTACCGGTGTAATAATAAGCGGAAACCCTCGAAGTAATAATATTTTAGTTGCCAAATATATGCGGACTAAGATGCCACTATTTTTTCTACTTTTTACCCCAGTTTCTTCTTCAATGTTTTAAATTTTGCTTAATTCTTCTACAACGTTATATATTTTATTATAATTAATACAATGACGTGTATAAATGCGTTTATTTTTAATTTGTACGCGTAAGTAATGAGTAACTATATTACACCACTCTGACCGGTATTTAAAACACATATATAAATTAATTAGAAACATGAAATTGCTATTTGGAGAAATTACTAAAGGAATTATAGTAGCATGTTTTCAGCTGTCGTTCTTAATTATTTCCATTCAAATGAATAAATGAGGTTTTTTTTCTCTTTGGAATGATCTATATCCTTGTATTCTTGAATTCCACTTCTCACCTATAATACAAGAAATGAAATTGTAGGAGTGAATAAAAAATTCAGAACTTCATCCCCTTACATTATACTAACGATTGTTTTAACTTGTAAATAGACATTAACATTACATTCAAGTTAATTAGCCTTTTATTTTATTATTTAAAATTTTATTTAGTATAGAAAACATAAAACACGTTACGGCAAGATGTAAATCCAATTTATCCGTTCATTTTGGAAATTGAGTTTGATTAGATTCAATAATTTTTCCTTCAATTTATTATTTTCCTAAAGGAAGTCATTTCAGCTTACTGAAAAGTCTATAAAAATTACCCATATAACAAGTATTATTACAAAATAAAAATAAAGATCACCACCACCAGAATGTACTCAAACAAGGATAGGACTGCAATCTCCCAAAAGGCCAACGAAATTCAATCTACAACAAGCTTTGGGATGGCTTTTAATTTGTTCTTAATAACCCATTACAAATTGGTTTCAACGGCTGAGTGTCATCCCAAACTCTATGGTTCTCAATTTTGTCTGATGGCTTGGGAAAGTTGTTTTAAAAATTTGACAGCCTATTTTAGCCCGTCCCAAATTTTGAGATGAATATGAGATAGTATATGTAGAGATGGTTTTGCAATGGTGTATTTTGACATAGTTTTGGGACGGCATATTTCAGGACTGATCTAAAATTGTATAATTAGAGATGGGTTTGGAATAATATTTTTTAGTAGGGCTTTGTAATGATAGATTTAGGAGGGATCTTAGATTGTCAAGCTATGGACAACTTTAGGATGGAGCAGGGTTTGTTTAGCACAACTTTAGGATGGATTAAAGACAGATTTAAGATGAATTTGAAATGACTTTTTGTTTTTATATAATTTTTTCCTAGTTTTTTCAAATTTTGTAAAAGAAAATACATTTACACTTCCTCTCAGAAGTGTGAAAAATTGCAACAAGTAATAATTTGTGCAATGTGCACTTAGACTAAATAGAAATAAATATCATTATTATACTTTTTCAATATATTTTTTTTTACAATAACCATTCCAAAAAGGAGGTTATTAAGAAATGAAACCTACTCACCGGCATCTAGCCTCTCATCCCTACCAGCATTGTCCTCGCTATTGTCACTTTCATTAGGGAAGTCCAGTGAGATGCCAAGTTATGCACCAATGGCATTTATAATACAATACAACTTGGACTATATCTTTGTCAACTCATTCCCATAATTATTCAACTCCTTTTTCATGGTATTCAGGTCACCCCAAGTGTATTGCCACCCATCCCTCACTTTGGCAAGCTCTGCTAACTATGAAGATGACAACGAGGAGTAAAAACCTAAGATGTCTGATCCCATTTCTAGCAGTTTTCCCTTTTTAAACCCACCAAAGGCAATGAGGAACTTATTATTGCTTCTAGAGCTTGATGCTCGACCACCTTCTTACGAATGAGAGTCTTAGTCCATTACATCCAAGTCCTGTTCCATTTTCAACATCTTCTATATGTAAAAAAAATATTAATACTCTTTATTACATGTAGCACAGTTAAAATTATACTAAGCAAATTAATTTAATAGGAAGTTAGCACACACACATTGTATTTGAACTCACGAACTTGCCCACTCTTTGGTTGCGCTCTTCTAAATTCTTTAGTACAACTCAAGAGGCATCAAGGGTCTACCCAAACTCAATGCCTAGGCAACATCTAAAAAAATCAAATTATTTCTATCTAAAAAGAAATATTTATTGTAAGTTCAGGTTAAGGAGAACTTATGAGACAGTCATTGTATGTACAAATTGATATGGAACCACCCCAACAAATATGAAAGTTGAGGCGTCATTAGCTGACTGATTGTTTCTATTTTTATTACTAACAATTCTAAAGGTATCCTTAGCCTACTTTGCCAGCATTATATTGCACCTCTCTTATGGAACTCAATCAACCTTCTTCTTCGAGGCCTTGGCTCAACAAAAGCTCTCTCAAATCAGCTCTGTTGCCTTTTTCTTGAATTCCCTCTTGATGGTGGTATTGTTAATTGGACTCCACATCTATTGGTCCTACCATCTCAAAGTATAAAAAGTTGAAATAGATGTATAACTATAGTGATAACTCAAATACGAATGAGTGTAATTGTAAACAACACAATACCCTAAGGCTTTCAAGCCACAACTACCTCGTGTGTTTGTGGCACGTCCATGTATCAATCCTACAAGCCATGGTAGCGGCCATTGATGATGGACTTGATGCAATCAATCACCTCCTTCTAAGCATTGAAATGTTAACAAAGTGTTTTATGTAAGATGAGATAGTATATATGTTATAACATGGAAGATAAAACTGATAGCAAAAATGAAATTAACATGTACTTACTAATTTGTGCAAGGTGTGATATGAACCAGCTCCTTAGCTTGCCACTGGCTATAGGATGTTGTGTACTTGCTTGGAGAATTTGGAATCATAGTGCCTTCCCTCAGGCTTGATGAAGTAGATGGATAGCTATTGTATTGCATGGAAGAGGACATGACATCACGTTGCGTTGGAGATTATGGTTGTCTCATCCTCGACAAATGACTAAGGCATTAGGGCTGCCTTGTGGAGTGTCCCCTACATTCCTATGGCCACCCCTCCCCCTTTGTGAATTCAAATCAGAAAATGCTCTTTATGTCATGCTTAAAACTATCAAATACATAAATGTATAAGCAAAGCATCTACACATAGTTCAAGCCAGCCAATATGTACCAACTGCACCATTTAAACTAATGCAATAACAAACTTAGTTCAAACTTATATTCAAATGAAATGAACAATCAATCTCTAAATCCAAGCCATTCAATTTGTACATCCAAACCATCCAATTTCATAATCCAAATCTTCATCCAAACCATTCAATTTGTACATCCAAACCATCTAATTTCATATTCTAAACCTTTATGCAATTTCTCCATACACCATTCAATTTCTACATCCAAAGCATTCAATTTCTAGCATTCAATCTCTACCATTCAATCTCTACATTAAAATGCCAAGTTACATATGTACACATAGTGAAACCAACTAGCAACACAGTGTCCCTAAAATGAGAAAAACAATAAAAAAATTTTATGAATTGAATGAACACATGGACAACTAAAATCATCAACCTTAATAATCACCTAAAGAGTAGTCCAGTAATTAGCCTTACAATTTGTTAAATGTAGAGTTCAATGTGTTCAAACAAAAAATCAAATGTGCAAAACTACAAGAAATAGAGTTCAAAAGGCATTAAAGAACTTAGATAAGGCTTTTGGTGGAGAATTTGGTGGTTGCAAATGGAGATTGGAACTTATATAGTCGAATGCCTCTGTTGTGCTTTGGAGTGTTCAATGATAAAATGGGGAAGAAGTTAGGGATTTAGTTTTTAAGGAAGGTTGGGACAAAGTAGAGACGGACACAACTCAAAAGTCGTCCTTAATTGTTAAAATTTTAAATCAAATGGTGTGTCATTGAGCTCAATGACAATGCTGATGATGACAATGCCCAACAGCATTTTGGATTTTTTATCGCCTTTTGTCATCATTCTAGTCATGATGATGATGAGGGCAATGGTAAATTCAGAAGGCTCTAGATTTGTTGTTGTTCTTGTCATCAAAACAATGCAAACGATGCTAATTCCATAAACCACTTCTATTTGCAAGTTGGTCGCTCATCATATTCAAAGCTCCAACATCAAGCTTGACACATAGCAAAATAAAAGCAACATCCTCTTTGACATCATGATGGGTAAGAAAAAAAGTGTAAAAAAAATTACATAAAAACTACTTCACAACACAATCACCAAATGATAGGCAACATCCACCTACATCGCCTAGAACCCCAATATTCATAGAGGCATCGTTTAATTTCCAAAAATCTAAGTTAATTGTTGAATCTACTACGTAAAGTTGATATTGGTTTTACCATGTGTGAAAATTATTAGTTTATTGAAAGCATTTTCATTAGGGGTATTGCAATTTGACATGCTGACTACTCAATGTGTCATCTTTATGCGACTATTATCCTATTCAAGTACAAGTATTTGATTAGTCTATTGTATTGAGATTGAAATTAGTTGATCAACCACATGGTGTTATAGAAATTTAGTGACATTCTGTTGACACTAGGCAGCATCTCTCGAATCAGTCTACATATGTTATCATGGCTATTCTGCGACATGTTATGCTTCACCTTAATACTCACTAACCTTGCCACTGTCAATAGTTGAGAGTAGTTTTCACATTCACTATATAAAAGCTCATCAGCCACTTAAAGAACATCAAAAAATTGGTCACTCAAACCCATGATGTCTAGCCCCGTCGCGCACTCGCATCCCTCTGATCATCACCATGTCATAATAACTATAAAATTCATGGTCTTACACCTTCCACTCCTACCCCACCACAATAGTCGACAATGTCATACACCATATGAAGTTCCCAATTCAAGACTACTTCTTGGGTGCTTGAAGATTCAAAATGACTACTCAATATTTCTACCGATGATTTGCAAAATGGGGGCTTCCTATAGCTTGTCCAGTTGTGATGGTTGCTATAGAATCTCTTCCTAAATTAGTGAACATTTGCTTCATCTAACTCCAAAAACTTGCTATTCTTGCCTCGAATGCACAGATATCTAATCTTGTTACCATCTATGTAGTTATAGTGCACACTAGCCCAATCCACGAAGCTCGTTCAAACCATTCTCAAATTCTGATCTTAAATCTGGATGCCTTGATAGATTTTTTTGATATATCCATGCCCTTATTTCCTTAAGTATTTTCCCTCTCTTTGCAAACCTTGAAAAATATATATTCTTTAACCACATAATGTAGTAGTTCATCGTGTACAATAACATGCAACGCATACAAGATCTAACAGTGTAAACGAACATCATATATTTCCAATACACACACACACACACACATATGCAATTTAAGAAATTATTTGTACCAAATCACAATGCATTTGCCGGTCGGGACTGCCAATTTCTTGTCCCCAAACCATTCTAAACTGAAATGGGCTTCTCAAAATTAGGATGGTAAAATAGACTATCTCAATTTGAGATGGCATCACTAAACCATCCCATAAATTGAGACGGTCTTGCCAAACCCATCTCAAATGTTGATAAGACATAGAAAGTCATCCTTAATTTGAGACAATATCACAATGACTATCTTAAATTTTGTGAAGGCTACCATCTCAAATAGTGACAATTTGGGCCAATTTATCATAAAATCTGAGATGAAATAGCTTGGCCGTCTCTATTAGGGACAAGTATTGGTGAATCGTCCCTAAAGCTGGGACGAAGCACTATTAGGGACAAGTATTGACGAATCGTCCCTAAAGTTGGGACGGAACACACATCTCTGTTTGCAATGGAATTTCACTCATTGTCTTAGATTTGGAGACGATGGATTGAGTCCCATTATCGATGTCTCTAATTCTAGGGTTGGCTATTTATGTGATCTCTAATAAGGTCGACTTTGTAGCGGCGATTCAACAAGTCTAAAACTTGTGGTTTTAGGATGTTTTTTATATGCATTTGAGACGGCACTAACTTCATCCCAAAGTTACTCCAAATTGAGATAGTGTTTTGATTGTCTTAGAAGTTGTCCTAATCAGTGTATATTTTGGTGGTGCACAAGGTATTAGTGTTCTAGTTGTTAAATGTACTAAAACTCTTTCCCTTCTTTATATTCATTTTTTAAAAACTTTTTATGGTCAAATTTCATCCACCTCTCCAAAATTAACCATGATTATGAAATAAATCATCATTAGATCGAAAATTACCATTACACCTATATGTTTTTGTCATGGATTTCATCTACAGAAAACGTGCCATATTTGCCTTTCCAGAATCCCATCCAAAATTATAAAAATAATACTAAATTTATAAAGACTATAATGCCCTTTTAGACTTCGATGCGATATGGAATTATTGTAATGAAAAAATGAAAAAGAAAGTGCCTTGGTAATACATATAATACCAGTTAAATCCCCTCATCCATGGTGGCATGTGATATTTGAGCTGGCAATCCACCTTGAATAACGTGACATCTAGATCTGATAATGCCAAAAACTAACAAAATTAAAAATTATATTTTTACTGAAAACATAAAAAGATTATACAATAGTTTCTAAAATATAAGTTAAAAATATAAATTATATTTTCAAAAATTTTAAATATAAAGAAATTTTACTTTTACAAAAAAGTAAAAAAATTAAATATTTGTATTGTGTAACATATAAACTCAAAAAATATATATATATACCAAGTATTTACTAAAAATATAAAAAAATTCTATATTATGCAAGACAAATTTAGAAATTTCAAGTAACAAAACTTTAATATTTTTAGAAAATATAAATTATAAAACATTATATTTTCTAAATGTATTTACTAAAAATATATGCAATATAAAAATTTTAAATTAGAAAATAAAAAATAAAAAATCAAATATATGATGTATTTAGTAAAAATCTTAGAATTATAATTTTAGAAGATATAAAAGTAAAGATTTCCATTTTTCTCAAAACATTAATTTCCATATACTGCTATTAAGGCTATTATTAGAAATGGAATATACTTACAAAAAAATCTACTATTATATTTTTTAATCATATATCATTTACTATATATTGATATGTCTTCCACGTGATTCTCACTCAAACACAATTCAATTTAATTTGATAGCCTCGTCACATGTTAATGGATAATGAGTAGTTAAAAATTTCAAGCCATATAAGCTTTAGAAAATAATTTCTTTTTCTATCGTCAAGACAATAATTTCTTTTTTTACAAAAAAACAATTTTTAAAGTTTATTCCATAATTTTTTATAATTTTGTAAATAATTTTTTAATATTCCCGAAAGTATATGTAGATAACACTATATATAGAGTTATGTTTTTGTGTATTTTTTAATTTTATATCTATGGGAATTATTTAAAAAATATAAGATTTTAAAATTTTACAAAATATAAATCTATACTTATATTGTTTTTAAAGAATATAAATTTTAAAATTAATATTTAATATTTAATATTTTGTAATTAATGAAATAAATTTTTTATATTATATATTTTTATGTATGGAATTTATATTTTAGAAGCAGTCATATTTTGTCAACAAACTTTTCCTACCAATATAAAGATACCATTGGAACTTTACAGAATTTTTATAACCCTATCCGGTGGATATTGATGGAACAAATCAGTGTAATAAACAAGTTTTCATGATCATACCTAACGTTGTGGAGGTGGATAAAATCATCCCAATTTTTATTTTATATTTATTTTTTTATTGTTTGAAAATTTCTCTCCCCAAACTTATATTTTTCTCTCGATGTTATATAAAATTTTTAAGGTAACAATAAATTTTAAATATCATTTTATTATAAAAATTATCAGATAATTACCCATAAAGAATCAGTTACACTTTCATGGTTTACAAAAAATTGCCGACAGCCCGAAAATTTTACCACAAAAACTGTGAACGGAACACGTTTTAAAAATTTAGCCTCTTCCAAGAGTTGCCCTGAAAGTAGATCCAAAGAGAATCGTACGCCGAATCTCTTTTTCTTTACGGCGATGTTCTTCTTGTCTGAAAATTAAAATCGACTTCATATTTCTGTTTTACTCATTTCCAATCAACTCTTAGTTAATTTCTTCTACAAATCTGCACAAACAATAACCCTTCCACCATTTGAACGGACGCTCGCATAAAAGAAAAGAGCAAAGCAAAGCATAACAGGAATAAATAAGAGCATAATTCGAACAGAAATTTGTTTGCTTGGACGTTCCTCTTCCATTCCTCTAACATCAGATGAAGGAATTCAAGGATCTTAACCTCGCATAAAAGGAGCCAAGCGGAAAGGAAAAAGATTTAGAAAAGCCAATGGAATGGGAGGAATCGGTAAGCAGGGAAGGAATACGAACCATAGCTTACCAAACCTTCCAATTCCTCCAGCTTTTCCGAACTTCCTTCCTTTCCTTTCGGTTCCTTTTTGCGTAGTGGCCTCTGTCGTTAGGTTTTGGGACTTCTACGTATTTATAGGCTTCAACAGGTCCCCCAAAGCCACGGTCGGCAACCGTAGTGAAAAAATGTTAGGCTTAATTGCAGTTGAGAAGCTTCAACAATACTTGTAGTTCTTTGCCCACTAGGGATATTTTAATTAATATTTTATTAAAAGCACAATCATAGCCATTTTCATACAAAATCAATATCAAAATAAAAACCTACTGTATACTCAGAATTGGAAAAATAAGAATATAGTCAAAACCAAACGCCCAATCTATGGGTTATAAACATTTTAAATGGCATTGAGAGTAGGTATGACTTATATATCTTATATTTGTACGGTGAGTGTTATTCCATTTAGTATGAAATATTAAAAATACATGTGTGTAGATGCACCACGGGGAAAGGACATTCGAAAAATGACTCGTAAAATGAAGCAAACGTATGGAGTTCATTCTTAATTATCAACTTCCTACTTTGTAATTATGTTAAGTGCACATTGACCTTACTTGAGATGACATGGCTTTCTTATGCCCATGACGATCAATGTGTCATTAGGGCATGAAGGCCTAATATATATTCTAGTATAGGATAGAGTCATTAGCCCAACGTGCTATTATTTAGATGCGTATGGAGGCATATATGTGTTTAATAAGAGATTTATATCCATACAAGTAAGTAAGCCATATGTCCTATGTAGTGGGTATTCTATAAGACAGAAGCCCTTAACCAAAGCTGTGTATAATTAGAAAGAAATTTTCGATAGAAGCATTTGTTTCATGAAGAAATGTCTACTGATCATATGATCGAGCTTGTGATTTTTTACCAGCCAAACTTAAGTTACCTTAGAAAATTCAAAATGACATCTAAGCTCAAGAACCAACAAATTAATGAAAAATGGTGTAAAAATTAAGAAAATAGGCTTCAGGATTGATCTAAAGGCAAAAGGATCGATCTAGGAGGAAGAAGGTAGGCAATGCGATGATCTGGCAATATCGGATCAATTCAACTGCAACAGGGCATGTGATTGTGCAGTGGCACACGTGTGTTATATGGTGAGAACTAGGCAATGCAATCGAGCAGTAGGTCACACAATCAAACGCAAGTCTTAAACAACAACTAGGTTTTGCGACTACCTAGTTGCATGCTTGATCTGTGTTTCTTCAGGATCAATCTGATGCCAAGTCTAGGTGAAATTTTCATGTCCCAAACAACAAAAAATCTCACAAAAATTCTTTCTTCTTCTTTTTCTTCTCTTTTTTTGTTTTTATACTATTTTTTTCTACTTTCTTTTTCTTGTCTTCTCCTCCTCTTTTTTTTTTGTTGGTCCAACAACACTTAACACCAACAACAATGTTTCAACCAAGTATTCAACAATATCTCCAAACAAAATCATCACAATTATCCAACACCAAAATACTACAAAAATCACTAGAAATTTGCCCAATAGTCCAATAGATATACTTTTGTATTTTTTGAAAATAATGGAGAAAATGGAGAAGATGGGAGAATAAAATGGAAGAAAAATGTGGAGAGTACAACAATGGAATCCAACTAGTCAATTCAGTTAAGAAATTTGATTAAGTTGGCTCTAATGCCAATTGATGTAAATCGAGCAGAAGTAAGGATCAAAAATGGTTGGAAAATGGGAGAAAATAATAAAATGAATAACCAATGAGATTATACAAGGATAAACTGAGTAAAAACTAAATTTACTTTGGGTTAACCTTTACAACAAATCGATTTTTGGTAACCAAAGAGCTAAATACCATGCCGGAAAGTGTTAACCACGAACCATCAGAATGCACCAAAATGACCCAATTTGTACTTGATCGTGGTGCAATAACTCACACACAAACAACAACCAAAGAAATGGGAACATAATATTCTCTCAAATGTTCATTCAATAACCAAAAGTTTTTTTTCGACAAGAGCCAAATGAACGTATTTATAAGTACAAGCCATTGACAAGGTCTAGGAGAAGTGAGAAACGACGAAAATACCCTTAAAAGTGGCTCCAAACAGTCAAAATTGAAAAGAAGTAAAAATCAACATTCCCGCCTACATCGCTATCGATCTAGGCTTTAAGCCAAATCCAGCACAATTTCTTATCTTTGCACTGGATTTGTGATCACTCAACATTGCGATTGATTGCCTCCCTAGCAATCATAAGTCTAGAATATATCCAAGGTTGATCACATTCATTTGGCTTAATTGCGCTCCATGCGATCGTAAATTCAGAAGGCTTCCAATGTCTATCTAGCTAGTCCAAATCGATCGAGTGTGGTCTAGATCATATTTTCAAAGTCCTTTGGTGCTTCTTGAACTTATCAAATTAGAATTCGATACTAAGTTCTCACCTTTGATCCTCTTAAATGTCCTTAAAACTTTTAATTGAGCATAAAAAGCCGTCTTAAACTTGCGAGTCCTTGATCTTGTGGTGGGTCTGGATGACAACTTAGGGGGTTTTGACTTTGGATGTCCACATCACTTTCCTTCCTCATCCTTCTCACATTTGACTATTTTAGAGGAATGATGCAAATAACTTCCTAAGCCAATTGCTATGATTGATGATTTTTTTCAAAATACTCACCTCTTGTAGAGAAGATATTACATTCTTTAGGCTAATAACTCCACTTTTGGAATTAATTTTTAAACTTCGACTTTTCAATTGTGAAGATACCTGGTGCTCATAAAGTCATATTTTTCTATCAAACTCAACAAGTCTAATATCACAATAAAAATGAATTTCAAAAGTACTTAAATGGGATGTCCTTAGATACAAGGTCTCAGTGCTAAAAATTAAAGAGAACTCTCACTTAAAAGTGAAATTTAAGATCAAAATGGTTGTAACTAGGTGGAGAGACTTGGGGAATTAGAATAAGGAGAACCGCTATTTATAGATTTCTCTGCATTACATGTTCCGATAGTTCTGCTTTTAGGTCGAACAAATTCGGTACTCCGCTATAGTGGACATGCTATTTCTACTAATCAATCGTAAGGGATCCACATACACATGTCCACGGCAGCAAACTTACTTTTGTCATTCTGCTTCTTTATTGTTCATAGCAGTGTTCCCAAATTTCTCATTTTTTGGCTCATGTTTCATCATACTGATTACAACCTTCATTGAGTTTTTGGTTGTATAATTCAATATATTCTCATCAAAATATTTGGTGATTTTTTTTCAAAAATAGTGGAAAAATATACTAAAGCTACCTAAATCAAAAAATATGAAAATGCCAACTACAACATGCACACACAAAGATATTCTAGCTATTTTTTTACAATAATTAGAAAAAATAACTCTACAAAATAGAATTATCAACTGTCAATTAGCTAAGTTGCAGTTGGAAAAATAATATACTGTTTACAGAAATTGCATTTTCCAAGATAATGACAAAAAGAAATTGTTTATAATTAATATACATTATATTGATTAAAAAGCGGGAGGATAGAATTTGACTCCATGTAGAGTTACGACTCCTGATGGTATTTTAGACTTAACTAAATAACTTTCCCAAAAAAAAACACACACACACACACAAAAGTAGAGTATTCATCTCAAAATTAATGGACAATTCCAATACTTAAAATATTTAACGGTAAATATTTCATAAGAAAATATATTATAATTATATTCATCTCATAAAATGTTAGATAATACTTAAAAGTTGGTTCTACATAAAAGTTGAAGCAGAGTGCTTATGTCATTTTATGGAAAGGAAAAAGAGCTATGTGAATTCCCAAGCCCTAAAGACAAGAACTAGTCATGTTCTACTCCAGAAACACCTGAATTCTGTCCCCCTTTGCATCATTAAAATCCAGTAACTGCTTTCCACCCTCTCCTGAAGCTGCATCTTCCAACAATGCCTTGATGTTTATGCCCCCCAATGCTGCATGTAAGAAGACGGATTAACATTCGGAAATACTATTGGAGCTTGATTTTAAAAATATATAGAAAAATTTCCCATGCAGCAGAGTACCTGGAACTATATTCACTATTCCTTCAAGAAACCCAGCCTGAGAATAGAATAAAAATATAATTGTTATAAGAAATACATAATCCAAGAACCCTATTACAGTAAACAATTGGTGTAGGGCCAAATACACCTACGGGTATTGAAACGCCACAGGAAAAACACTTCAATTAGTTGCCAAAATATGAAACAAATTTCTTGCAAACACCTTTATGACAGTTGGACATCTAATGAGAAGTGTTAATTTTGGTAATTTTAAGAGGCAATTTAGGACATCAGATAGCAAATAGAAACAAATTATAAATCCTTTTGCAAATTTTACTAGCATTTGATGTGTGGGCCAAAAACAATATATACATAGGATTTTGATAAATAGAGAATAAGATTAAAGATTCATATCACGGAAAGATGATTACAAACCTTCATCACATACATAACTAGCATTTTAGAAATATGTGAGAAATTTTTGGTTTAGGTTTGTTTGATAATTCAACTTATTAAAATTTAAAATTTGAAAATAGGAAAATTGTTTTAAACTAATAAAGTAAAAATAATAATTTCTCACAATTAAACCAACTAGCCAATTGATAGCAAGGGACTGAAGACCACGTAAATAAAACCAACAAATTACACAAATAGGAGCATAATATCAAGTTCCATTTTGCATACCAAATAAAAATATCCAACGCCCCTTTCAATTTTACTGCCAATACATGCAATAGTGACTAGACTATAATGTCAACATTACCACTACCAAATACAACAAAAAAATAACTTACCCCCAAAACCACCCTTACAAGTTACACTTGTATCTAATAAGACCATGTTTACTTTCATTAATGGGATAGCAGTTCAAAATGATTACTTTTAAGGATTGTTTTCCTATATCTATCGGGTTAGATTATACATCCAACATTTTACCTATTTCGTAGTGTATTTTTGCATCAAAATTTGCATGTTGATACTTGGCGCAACAGGAAAAAAATGAGAAAAATAACGAGTACATCTCTGAAGTTGTTTCATATTTGATTAAAGAGTAGGTACATCTCAAAAGTTTCTATTATCTTTGACAAATGTCCTAAAACATTTCCATAGAGACAGCCCTCACAAAAACTCTTACCATTAACCGAACGAGCTCAATGCAATTCTAGACCCCATGAAATAAGCTTCTCACCACCAATTCAAATTGTCGAGTTTTTAATATTGTAGTTAAGATTTCTGAATACATAACATAACAATCATCAGTGGAGCAAACTAGAGATGTATTTTCCTTAGCAATTTACCCATAAAACGACCACAAATGACGCTCTCCTACGAAAAAGAATATATCACTCCATGGATGTCATTTTCTTTCAACAACAATCAATCAATAATAACAAAAAATACAATGACCAGAGAATATCCTCATTGATATAGAGAAATCTCTAAACATTCTGGTAAAAAGTTGTTAAACCTAAATTACTTGTCCACTTCATCCATCCTTTTTATCTATAACACTAGTTTCTACTGCTCCGACCAATCAAGATACCACTTCATAACCAGATTTACCCAACAATATATACTTTAGACCTTCCCTTGTCTATTCGAGGAAGTAAAAAACAAAAGAGATAAAGGGCTCCCCGCACACGACAAATGCAAGAATCGAAACCCAATCTAAGATTTTGAAACAATCACACAGGTAACTCAATATTTTAGACAAAGCCACTAGAAATACATAAATCATTGACTCAAAAGCCACAGACCACATGACTTGTTCCTCCAAAAATTCATACCTCACACAAACCCTACCCTACTAACAAGAAAATCACTTTTTCCAATAATTCAACCACAATAGTCAATTGTCAAGGAGATACTTTTACTAGTGATACCCTTACTCTGAAAGATTTCCATGCACCAAAATTGTTCACCAATCTTGTGCCAATCAAAAACTGACTAAAGATGCTAATTACGATGAGAATTTTGTATGCCCCTCTTAGTTATATCAAGAGCAAGGCACAATGAAGATGGTTGGACATGCCACAGAGAAATAGCCTTTACGACCTTGAGGGACTAAGTAAACAATATCTTTTAAGCTTTCCCTTTGTTGCTCTTTACTAAGTAGTTATTTTAAGTCCAACAATTAAAAATATGGCTCCATCATCTGTGTCTTGGTTATCTATCCTTTGGTATTCTTAAAGTTATGTTTTCATCACTATTTAATAGAGTTAGTTGTGAAAGATACCATTGCTATGTGTGTGAATTAGGAAAGCACAACTGTTTAGTCCGAGCCCCTATTCAACTCGAGATTAGGTTCCCCTCAATTTCTTCCAAATAAGAATATCTATCCCTATTGAAGTTTCCCAGCTTATTGTTGATGCAACTCCTATACCTATAGCCCAAAAAATAAATCTCAATCATTTTAACTATATGCTGAGGTTCCTTTCCACAAAAGCACCACCATCTCAACTAATGCATATGCAATCATTCAATTTAAAGCTAATGATTGTTGAGGCAAGTTCAAGTTCTTCTAATTCCAAGAATTCAAATATCCACGAAGAAAATGATATAAACTTCCCTATAGCTCTTAAGATAGGGAATAGTGATTGTGTCTAACACTCCTTACTCCTTTCCTTGACTTACAAGCTATCCCACATTCATGAGGCCCTCGCAGTAGCCTTCACAATTTAGCATCCTTACAACATTGTGTGACACACATAGAGATGAGTACAGGAAGAATACGTGTGTCAAACAAGAACAAGACATGAGATTTAGTAAGATTATTTGAAGGAAGAAATCGGTTGGGCATATATGGCATTAAATCTAATGATTCAATATAGAGGTATGAGGTAGGATTGGTTATAAAAGATTATAATTAAACATACAGCATATATTATCTTAAGACATTCACTCGAGTTGCAATAATAAGCACCACTGATAGCTAACATTAGATATAGATTACAATAATCCATTATCAAGAATGCCTTCTTGCATGGCAACCTTCAAGAAAAAATCTACGTTGAAGTTCATCTAGGATTCAACTCTACAATAGGAGAACAAAATGTATGGAGGTTAAAAAAAAAAGCATTGTAAGGGCTTAAACAATTTCCAAAGGCTTAGTTTAAAGGTTTACATAGTTATGCTAAATTATGGAGTTAAACTAAGTAAATAATTCCATAACAATCCCACTTAAGTTGAAGCATAGATGTTAGTCATGCCCAACTTGTTGCAAATGTAACTCGTTTCCCTTTTTAAGTGCCTTTGTAAACATATCTACTAGTTATTATGCCCAACCTTTTCTGTACTCTCCTTGAACAACAAGCCCACGTGATTGCTTCATATAGACTTCTTCACAGAGGTTACTATGTAAGAAGGCATTATTTCACATCTACTTGACATAATGGCCAGCCATTATCAACTATAAGTGATATAAATATGCAAACAGAAATCGATTCTACAACAAGATAAAGTCTCAGCATAATGAACACCATAATGCAGGATAGCCATTAGCCACAAGGCAGGCTTTAAGCAAAGAAATAGTTGTAATGTTTGTTTTTATTTTTGAATGTGTTTTTAGGTGTGTTTAATTAGAAATTGTATAAAAGTAAAAGAGCAAAAGAAATAAAATTTAAAAAGTATAATAATTATGATGCGTATTTAGTCTATAAAATGAAAACAAACATTACTAGAGGCATTCGGGTTGAACTTAACCACAAACACCCACTTGCAGCTAATGGTTGTCTTTTCTATAGGTAAAGATAATAATTCCCAAGCAACATTAGCACCCAACACATTCATCTCTTCCTTCATGCTAACAAGGATGAGACAAAGCTACAATTATAGCTTTGGGAATGACTATAGAGTCAAGAGAAGCTATATAAAGGAAGATGAGATCGCCTCTTATAAGGTCTATATGATGAAACAGAATAAGTGCATCAATGTTTACCTTTTTGATGGGTGATTAGAAGATCAAGATTAGAGGTATTTTTATCTAATGATGAGGAAGCTTTAGTTCAAGGTACGATTCAAGAAGATCATGACGTCTAGTGTAGACATGATGAATAGGTGGCAATGCTAGTTGTGATGGTGCATCTATTAGTGACGAGCAAGTAACATAATATACTAGCAAATCATTAACCTCTTTCCAACTAGGCAGTTGGAAACAAAGGGAAGATTTTCAAAAAAATTTAACATCCATTGACACTAGATCCTTGGCTGGTTTTAGGCAAAAATATCAATATCCCTTTTGTAAACAATAGTATACTAGGAAAACAGATTTAACGGACTTCAAATCCAACTTGGTGACATGCAGACAAACATCCCTCATAAAGCATGCACTCCTAAAAATTCAAAATTCAGGGAGAAATAATGATTTACCAAAAAATAAGATAGAAAAAGATACCACACCATGAGCGCAAGTGGTTGATCAAAAAACACATGGTAGATATGGCATTATCCCAAAATTGTTTTGTAAAATGCATTTGGAGTAACAATGCTCTTGTCATTTCAAGAAAGTGCCTATTTTTTCTTTGAGCGACTCTATTTTGAGATTAAGGAATGATTTACCAGAAAATAGGATAAAAAAGGAACCTCACCATGTGCACTTGTGGTTGATCAAAAAACACATGATGGATATAGCATTTGCCCAAAACCATTTTAGAACATGCACTTGGAATAACAGTGCTCTTCTAGTTTCAAGGAGGTGCTTGGTTTTTCTTTTAGCAACTCCATTTTGAAATAGAGTGTCAATGCATGAGGACTAGTAAACAATACCATTTTAAGACATGTTTGCCCAAAAAGTATCAAAAATATTCTCTGGTATTATTACTATGAAAAGTTCACATAGAGATATTGAACTGTGTTCTAATTTTAGCACAAAAACATGTAAGTGACAGTAGCTCTGAATGACTTTTCATAAAATAAATCCATGTTATTCGAGAAAAATTATCCACAAAAGTAACATAGTATCAGAACCCAATTTTGAGTAGAACTGGACATTGACCCAGACATTAGAATTTACTAACTCAAAAGAGACACCAGCTTTGTTATTGACACAAGGAACTAAAGACAAACGGTGGTAAGTAAACAGTGATGCCTGGCATACGAACAAAACTTACATGCTAAAGGTAACACACTGGAAAATTGAGGACATAATTTTTTCAACAACGGTAAAGATGGATGAACAAGTCAGTATGGGCCTCAAATGATGTAAGAACTCCCTAGCAAGTGACGATTGTGGGCACTTAATCCAATATGTAAAGACTGCCTTACTCATATCCTTTATCAATAATATTCTTCACCTTAAGATCCTTAAACAATAAGTGATATGGAGAAAATGAGATGCAACAGCCTGGATTACAAGTTATCTTACTAACAAGCAGCAAATCAAAAGAGGACCTTAAACCCCACAATTGTTATGAAAGAACTATAAGCTAAAATAACATTAGATTGGGATTTGTGAGGCTAAAAGATGGAAAAGAGTTTTAGGATACCTATCAAGTGGTCCATAGCACTAGTGTCAATGACTCAAGAAGAAGAGAGAAGGCATGTGGTTTGGTTACTTGACTCAGCAATACCAGAGACCAGATGGGATGAATTCTTTAAGGTCTCAAACTACTACGAGAATTTAGCATACTCATCTGCAAAAATGTTATAGGCTCCACACGTCACTGCAATATTAGCCAATTGAGACCTTTGATTTCTATTTTGCAACTTACAACTAAATCTTTGGTATGCTACGACTCATAGCAATAGTACTAAATCCCTCCCCTCGAATCCTAGCTTCAACCTTTGTGATTCAGGTTTTAAGGAGGCTTTTGCTATTTCGACCGTGTATATACCTAACTTCAACAAGATTCTTAGACACTGGCTACAGAAAGTATACTTGTGTATATAGCAAAGGCATTTAGTAACGAAGAAATCTCCGCATTAGACAAAATCTATGATTTAGCTACCACAAACTGCAAGTTTAGTCTTGCCAAGAAGCTCTCCACCACCATTTATTCCCATTATGCATGTTGTATTTTAATGTCAGTACTAAATGAAGAAATGCATTTAACTCTTCATATATCTTTCTCAAGTTCACGAAGTATGTCTGATAAAATCCTTTTCAATCATCATAAATTCTGAAATATTCCCTTTTTCAAAGGATTAAAACTATAAATATTCCATTAATTCTTTAACATAATTACAATGATTAATCAAACTCACATTATTATCTATAAACTTCTTAATTAGTAAAAAGAAGCGTGAGTCATCCAACAACCACTCTATCATAGGTGGGATTACCATTGAGATGATTGTCTTTACAAATACTTCACAAGTAAATCCACATTGTTTTACTGCAATTGAGAGAGTTAGGAGGATATCGCAGGAATGACATTTGTATCTATCAGCTGTTTCTGCTCATTTGCCATAACGAAACACCCAAACAGGTTGCAACCTTAAACAATAAATAAAATCACCAAAAATACTTCAACCAACCAATCAATAACAAGTGGTGATACTAACAAAGGTCCAGTCACAAGAAAAACTAATGATGTTCAACAAATAATGGAAGAAAGAAAGAAAGAAATTAACTTAAACCCCGAAAACATACCACCTAAAGGTCAAAAATGACTAGGCAATTTGGGCAAGACCGGCTGATAAATTTTATGGCATCAATAGTGCTCTCACATGGCAACACATGACTTTAGACCAAATTATAGTAGTGGCGCATAAGCTTCACATGTGCAAATTCCATTGGTGGGTTTTAGGGAGGTAGCCAATCTGACAAGGAGCACAGCCCAAGCGGCTCCAAGGTTCAAAATATCCTTTGAACATATTATGTCTAGGGCTTAAAAAGAAAAAATAACTTCTTCACTAGAAATGGTCACTAGCAATAAAGAGTAGCCCTCTAATTAGGCTGCGGCAACGGTGAGGAACCCCTCTAGGTAGAGTATGTTAAAAGACCTCAATGGCAACGTCAATGGTAGAAGATAATTTCTAAATATCCAAAGATCAAATGGGACATTATAATAATAAGTGAACTATCAGTATTGCGCACAATCTAATGCACTATGATTGCACAAAGCATATAAAAACTGGCTGGGATTTTATCAAAGAGAAACTTATCAGTGGCTAAACTTGCTTAAATTCTTACCAGAAAAATGTAGCATAGTTTATCACTACAAAATTATCCCAATTATAATATAGGACTAGTACAATAATACCAAAAACAATTGTAGCCCCACCATAATTCTAATCATATCAAAACATAAAGAGATAGCAAGAAAAACGAGAAAATGGATCAAAAATAAGAAAACTATCAAAATAAATTCATTAAAACTCATTATTTAATTGAATTGTCCAAATAAACAATTGGCAACAAAATTTTCAACTAATCAAGCCCATAACATATTTCAAGAGTGCATAGATGAAAACAACAATGATAGATTTTTACATGATGTTACTTTTCCACAAGAAGTGGCAACCAACTTTTTCAATCAAACCAAAATTAATAGACAGGGCTTAGCTAAATTCTGGGTAAATATTCTCTTTTATGTCTTTCATCAAGTGCTTTAATGCCAATGGCAATCTAGGAATGTCAACAGCACAAATTCTTAATGGTTCTAATCTAAGAGTCAGAATTCATAGTTTCTCTTCTACTTTTTTGCACAAATTGTAGAATTATTAGTTCAAATATTTATGTATGGTAAAAACAATTCCTTGGAAGAGAACAGAACTTACAGGTATGCGCACATCAAGTCTTTCATATCCATCTTGCCCTGTGATTCTAACTCTCAGTTTTCGTGACCCCATGCCAGATAAAGGACCCCTTGAACCATCTGCAACATAGTCGTCATATATTTCTGGGGTTACAACTTCCACAACAGGAGCTTGTGCTTTCAGATTTGTCATTTCTGGGTCATTATGGACATCACAATGTGTATCATAAGAAGAGTTGTTTGCGGAGGAATAACCTGAAATTTAGAAAGTTTAACAAGTAAATTATGTCTGCCGAGTTCACAAAAGTTGAATAATGTAAGGTCTCTCATTAGGGAAAGAGAAACCAATTTATCAACTCACACATTGTAAACTCACAGGGTATATCGGGAGAAGAGTCAGCTGCAGATTGTAAAAATGAATGCATCACATCCAGGAGTTCAGAAAAGATCCCAAAGAATGTCTTTATTTAACAATATTAGATTTACCAAAAAAGAACACGCCGACAGTGTGATCCTGATAAGGTAAACAAAGCAACAACAAGATGGCTCTATTTTCTTACCTCTTTCTAAACGAGAGTGACTGATCTTGATGCTATATTTATCCTGTTCTTCATAATAGACATTAAAACCCAAAATTTCTTTAATTTCTTCAAAAGATGGCAAATTTCCAGGAGAAGGTACACGCCCTCCTTTAATGGCCAACAAGGCATCCTATAAGCCATGAAAGTAGGAACCATACGCAAGAACTCATTATGTCATATAAATAGCCAGTGGGAAACAAGTTCAAGCCAGTGTAACTTGACAGAAACATCCAACAACAACAGCAAGAGGTCAACAGAAACATGTACCGGCTAATACCTTATTACAGTATTCAATACAGGTATCCACTCAGATAGCCAAACGATGCAGAATAGTAAAGTAACAAAGGTGAACAGGTATAAGGGTATTTAAGTATTCCAATGAATCTAATCTTGCAACTTAAAAATCTGTTCTAATTTTAGCTTAAGAGAAATTAGAGAATTTCATGAACTATGGAGTTTAATGATATATATAGTTCACACTATTATACACTTGTAATGTAGAATAGTATAGGAATTAAACGTTGAGAACTAACAAGATTAGCTAGCTCTCCAACGACCATTCTAATCTCAATCAAAACAGATTGACTGTGGAGCCTGCATGTAGATGTAAACTTCATTACAATTCAGATTTTAGAGTGGGATAGAAGTTTATTAGTTCTCAGGGAGTTTCCAAATTTCTTCAGATTGCACAATAAAATGAAATCCTTGGGTTGGTGCACTGGTTTAAAGTTAACCTTTCCGTTGACTGAACTCAAATTGGTTCAGTAGCTTCTGAACCAACAAACATCATTTTAAAAGGATTGGGGACTTTGGATATCACCTCAGATGCAATTGCCAGTCAAGTTAATGAAAGAGTAGCTCTTCTCTTATACTAATGCACCTTATAATTGGATAGTTGATACAGGTGCTTTGTACAATACAGCAATGCCATCTACAGTATTTTTAATAAAAGAGGCTTGTGGTGCTGTTAGGAATATTTGGTTGCTGATGTTCTGAATCAAGTTGTTGGTTGTGGCAATGGTCCTCTGTCTACATTTGACTTGAATTAGGCTTTGCACACCCCTAGTTTCCATTCTATTTGACTTGAATTAGGCTTTGCACACCCCTAGTTTCCATTCTAACTTTGTTATCATGAAGCAAGTTACCAAGACCATAAATTGTGCTACAAATTCTTTCACAAGCTATCTTCAAGAAAGATGATCTGCAGGCTTGAGGACTGAGCCAGACAATATCAACTTTGATGTTGGTTCTTCATGTTTGTAGGTCTTCCCAAATCCGTCTTTGTCTGCAACTTCAAGATCTAATGAAATGTCCTAGAGTAAACACCTAGAGAGTCCTAGGTTTTCTAGTTAAAGATCTTCTATCCTCGTCATGTTTTATATATATTATTAATAAAGACATCCGGTCTGTTATCATTGAACAATGAGTTTGAGCAAAACAATCCAGATCACATTATACAATTCAACCATACAAGTGGTCTGTGTTAAGAGCAATAAAATATTAAACGATGAATCACTCTTAATAGTTTAAAGTTTAGATAAGATGGTTATTCAATATAGTACCAAAGAGGTTATGATCCTATTTCTTCATATTTTCTCCTTCAAGAAGAAGAATCTTCCTAAAGTGTTTTGTCTACTCTATTGTCCCAAAAGTTCATGCTCATGTAGCCCTACGCTCCTAAATAAAACTGCACAACTGATAAAAACTAGCACCATCTTTTTCAGGTACCCTGGTTATGTTGAGTGCTTTTTTCCAAACAAAGGCTAAAAAACCTTTTTTTAGAAAAATTAGTAAATTGCATCTTATCCATGGAGATAGTGTGTCATCAATTTGTAAAATACCTCAATCTCCATTCCAATATCCCTACCATTAACAAGATATTTCGAAACCTTTTTCATGAGAAACTGATTCTTTAAAGGGAGAAGCACAACCATTAAAAAAAGATATACACTATTATACCAAAGTGCCAAGAGCATTTAGCAAAACCAAACATTAGAAAAGAAATTAACTCCTCAAGCAAGACTTGTTAACAGAATTGGACTACTGACTAATGATTCAGATATCGCTATTTAAGGGGGAGAAGATTGTGCACT
The DNA here is from genome assembly GCA_019155195.1 of Avicennia marina. Classification (NCBI taxonomy): domain Eukaryota; kingdom Viridiplantae; phylum Streptophyta; class Magnoliopsida; order Lamiales; family Acanthaceae; genus Avicennia; species Avicennia marina. The sequence continues at coordinate 7,280,806 of CM032767.1, forward strand.
CAACACTATATTACTAATTATCTGGCATATTCCATGATTGCAAGCAATATTAGGCATCCATTGCAACAATATACAGTAGGAAAACTCCTGAAAAACAATCCCAATGTCCCACAAGATCCCAAGCTGGAAGGTCAGTTGTTTTAGATGAATGATACTTGGGAAGTTGTTGAACCTTCGTAAGAGAAAATGCCAGATTGGTTACCAAGGGACTTTTCGTGAAATGATTGGAAGAATTAAATACTTTATCAATTAAAAATCCATCTTTATTAATAGTATGATATTAGAGTTGAACATTACAGTTGATCCCAACTACAATTCCATTCTCTAAGCCTGCATAAATAAGAATAAAAAAAACACATTGTACAATAAGCTAAGGAAGAAAATATAATATAAGTATCTAAACTAAATATTTCTATTTAAATCTAAAGAAGCTCATTCTTGGAAAAGCTTAAATCAACCATAGCTGTCCCTCCTCCATCCCCTCATCCACGTGCCCATCCCTCCTTCTCTCATCTTTTCCACCATCATCGTTAAATCATGCTTCTTTTTTTGAGTTGTCTTCAAAATTTTCCATTCCCTGGTCTACCTTCTCATTTTCTACCTATGGTCACCTTTCTCCGTTATTTCCAATCAAATTCTCCAATTTGTCATCTGTACCCACTCTCTTCCCTCTCTTCCCTGCCCCTTTCACTTCATTGTCTTTCTCCTTTCTACTCTTTCCTCCCATCATACCTCACTTTCACTCACTTCTTTGAAATGTCCATTGCATCATCTCTCTCTGTAATGGCTACTCCTACAAATTTTGCCACAATAACGTTAAGAAGATGAAAAGAAAAAGAAATTGAGAAGGAAAAGTTGAAAAGAAAAAAAGAAAAGAAAAAGGAGAGGATAAAATGAAAGCAAAGAGAATTGTTAATCATTTTTATTTGTAAAATTAAGCTGAATTATTTTAAAAGCCCTTTTTTTATTGATCCAACATTTGATCTTACAAAACTAGAAACTCTATTGGAATAAATCCCCTTTTTCCTTGACAAAGGAAAGAATGAATGGTAGTTACTCTACTATATATCTTAGTGCCAAAAAAACAACCAATGACCAATATCTTAGTCTATATAGACCAATTATTTCCATCTAATGCAAGTAGTAGACGTGTTCACGAAGGCATTAGGTATCAAACATTTTAAAGAATTATGTGGCAAGTTGGAAATGATAGATATATATGCTCCAACTTGAGGAGAAATGTTAAAATAGATTGTTAGGATATTCTTGATATCTTTTAGAATATCCTGTCCTATTTAGTTTGATACATCTTACTTGTATTTGTATAGGCAGATTTTGCATGTTTATTTTCGTATATTTTTTGGTATATTGTAGCTGCCTGCCAGTATATATTGGGAGGCTTGACTGTGCCTTTAGTATATCAATAACATAAAATCCCTTTCCTCAGTCACATATTGCCATTTTATATCCATGCCATTAGTAGTTTCATGCCCACTCTACGTTTCCAAGGCAAGGACAGTTATAGATGGTTGACTAAAAACATCTTGTTGGCATCCTCATTTCCATCAGAGATCAGAAGTGGTAAATTTAGAGGGGTTTGCAATCCTGACAGACTGAACGAATTGGAAATTAAGCTCTTTAAGAGGAGAATTAAGTGAAAGTAAAGCTCATTTCATCTTAAAGGGTTATAACACCATATCAACATCATGCATAATTTCAGTTTCTTAATGTCAGCTCTATTAACAAAATACAAACATGCATAGACATACAACCAGCTATCCAAACAAGAGCTTATTCAATTCTGTTGGATCAACTACAAGGGTACCCCACTTTGCTGAAGCAAAATTATTTATATAGTGCATCATAAATAAAGCTGACTCCACGTCAATTTAGATCAAAATATTGTAGGGAGAAAAGATGGATTAAATTACCTGCATTGCATGAATAGATACACCTAGTAATGACAATGGATACGCCACAAGTTTGTATCCAACATCAACAAGCTCATCAGGAGTGAGTACCGGGGTCTTTCCACCCCCTTCAAGCATATTTGCCTGACCAAAATTTGCTAGGAATGTGAGTACAATTTAAAGCTGTTTAAGAAACTCAAAATTTTTGGACAAGAAGAATGATTAAGTTTTTAACATGAGATTATGGCCAATAAGTCACTGTGAGGGGTGGATGTCAATTGGATAACAAATAATAGCATCCAAAAAATTATGCATGACAGGAGAAAGCAAAATCTTCAGTTGACATGCTTAAATTTCCTCCGCGTAGGAAAAGACAAAAAATATGAAAAATCACATATATTGACTCTTTAACAGCTCAAGCCAAATCAAAACTCAATGAAAATGCCAAGAGGATTCAAATACAAAGCTCATGACTTCTTCATTCCTAGGAGTTGCCCAAAAGTAGACAACAGACTCTAATAATAGTAGTGAATGAAGTTAATCCTGCTGAACATTTGAACAAATGGTAAAGATTTGAACAATTGAGATGGAAATGGGCAGAAGGGAAGCAAAATCATTAGTTTCACCTACTGAATGAAGTTAATCCTGCTGACCTTGCTCTTTATTGTTCTCCTGTAAGTTGTATAGTTATCCTGTATTCAACCCCCAGAGAAGAAAATATTTTTATAGAATCTTATGTTCTCTCTTTAAATTATTTTCAAACAAAAACATGAACAAAGTTTTATGGTAGCACAAATAGATTTCAGAAGAAAGATGCTTAGACAAACATGAAGCACAAACAACTGATAGTGATAGAATGAGACCAGTCAAATTCCTCTCAATCCCAACTATAAAGTCATTTTAGTATGAAAAGCAGGTGAATATGGAAGAAAGAGACAATTAAGAGTGTCTGAACCCAGAAAATTGGAACATTCGTATAAAAAAATAGAAAAATATAAACCAACCTTAGATAATAGACATCAAGGGTGTTCTGCGCTTCAAACCTAGAAAAGATTAAAACGGAAAGTTCATTACCATTTTTGGAACTGAGGGTAACACTTCACAGAAGGTTTTCATCTCTGCTTTTGAAGCAAGAGCATCAACAAAAACAACATCAGCTCCAGCATCAGCAAAAGCACGTGCCCTCCAGAGTGACTCATCTAAGGACACAGCTTGGCGAGAATCAGTCCGTGCCACTATAACAATGTCAGTACCACATTCTTTTCGAGCATCAACAGCTGCTTTTATTCTCAGTACTGCTTCCTCTCTAGACACAACTTTCCGCCCTTGTGTATGACCGCAAGCTTTGGGAGAAACCTTGAAAAGACTCAACAACAAGCAATGTAAGGAGATCACAACGATGATCAAATCAGTGTCTAAATTTGTCCACACTATAATTCTTTGGTGAGAAATCCATACAAAGCAAACATGCATCAATAAGATATTTAGGACAAATGACAACTACAGGTAATATCAACCTCAATTTCAGAATACTTCACAATGGTCGGCATTAATTTATTCAAAATCCACAGAATTTCACATATCCACAGACTTGAGCAACAAATTTGTGTGAGAAGATAGATTCAAAAAATAACAAGTGGAAAGGGAATTTTTTCAGTAATATAAACCTGATCTTCAAGAATTATTCCAGCAAAGCCAGCTTTAATATATCCTCTGACAGTTCTCTTTACGTTCATAGCATTACCATATCCATTGTCTCCATCACCAATAATGGGGATGGACACAGCTCCAGTAATTTGTCGTCCTTGATCCACCATCTCTCCATAAGAAATAAGCCCTGTGTCTGGCAATCCCAATCGGGCAGCCGATATCCCAAAACCTAAGAATGAAATGCATTATTGCCCTGCTAATAAGTTCAACATAGAGAAGCAAGAAATCATAAGTCATTTAAAGAGATATTCAGAGATCTGGACTTCATTTGAACATGTTGACACAACTGGTTTTCCATAAGATTAATTAGAAGAATGAGAAAGAAATAATGTAAAACCAAAAATTCCACTAATGAATATGTGCAGTCTACCTTACTTCCCCATTACAAATGTATACATACATATGTGTGTGTGTGTGTGTGCAAATAATTAAATTTCTGAAATGCTGTAAGATGTGATGAAGTTCATTGGATCCTTCCAAACTGGAGATCCCCCAAGAGGAGCTTAGTTGCTAGTATAATTAGATAAAAAAGTATAATAGGCCAAATCAGCATATGGGTTCAGTTGTGGATTGCTTGCAAAACTGAAAGAAGATATTCAATCAATTGCCTCCATATGCAACCATGCATTCGCCTATAGAAACAAGCTTAGACACATTCTAATTGAAAAGAAAGAGTACACATTTTGAATAATATAAAATGGAAGCACTATCATTCGAGGCCAAACTTCAAAAAGTAAGTCAGAATGGCAAAAAAGCTGCAAAGATGTAGCAGGGAATTTGAACAAAACATCCACAAGCTGCAAGTTTATATAAGGAAGGATGGCCCTTTCAATGCCAATGTAGTTTCTTTGATTGTTAAAAACATAGGAACTGTTCAAAACTATGTCTTTTATGATTATGTAGGAAAATACAGGAGAATTGACATTTCAATACCAAAGTAGTTTCTTTGACTGTGAATATATGATTTTTCACAACTATGTCCTTTACATAGGAAAATACAGGAATTGAGGAATTTGAAAAAGGTTTAGTATATAATTACGCATGGATAGATTGAAGGAGCATAGTTAACATTAATATGAAATGTACCAGGTCTACAAAATTCCAGTATAAAGGAACAACTTAGAAAAGTAAAGGCAGCTTTTTCCCTCTTACTCTATAAGTAAAATTATAACTTAAAGATTACTGCCTCTTTCCTCCTCTACTTGCATACTCGTATAAATTTACATGCTATACTTCATTTTGACAACTGCGCAAGTTATTCTCAATTATCAAAGGAAAATTGAAGTGGACATTAAGAATAGAGATCTTATGGCAGTACCTGTTAAACTAGCAAAAGAATGCTGAAGAGATGAAGCAAGATCAGGGTTTGACAGAAATCAGAAGAATGAAGATTGAGTTGCAGAATTAGATTACTGCACAAATTCAATTCTCCTTCAGGCTGACAGAACTGCAGGAGAAATATAGGCTAAAAAGAAGACAATGAGGTGGGACACACACTCTTGCTCAAAACCAATGTTCATGACGCAGGTAAGCAGCGTCCAGTAAATACTGGCGGAAACAACAACCTACAATATTTAAGCACAAAATAACACGCGCAACTATTTCTATATTACAACTGTACCACATTAACTTTGAATCCCAAATAGCTATACGAAACTGGGAACGGAGTTAATGATAGCAAAAGGAACATAAAATGAAAAGGTGCTGGTACCAGTAGTGAAGCAGAAATCAAAACCAGCTCTCTCCACGAGCTTTGCGCTAAGGGCATCGAAACAAGCTGGGCCTAGATGAATCCCCGGGGAGATGAGAAGTCGTCGGAGGGACTTCGTTGGAGAACTGACGGCATCAACTCCGCTGGCGGACTTAATTGCATAGACTCTTCCCCCGTAGCTAGCTGAGAAGTGGATAGCCGAGTGACGAGCCCAATTTCTTTTACCAATAATTTGATGAATCCTTATAGTTCTGGGATCAAATGAATTTGAAATTGGGGGCTGCAGATTAGAGCAGGCATAATGTGAATAACAAATAGAGGGAAATGAGATGTTCATGTTTTTTACATTCCTTAAGGATTTCAGTGGTTCTTTTTCGCATACAGAATGCTAAGCAAGGTTATTTTGTTTTCTACTCAGAATCGAGAAGCGTTTGATTCAGTAAGAAACTATTTCGTGGTATCATGTTGTTAAATTACGGCTTGACCACTTGAGTTATGCTACAATTACAAAAGTCCTAAAAAAATGAAAAAAAAAAAAACACAAGCACCCTCAGCAGCAAGAATAACATCTGTGCAACAGTATACGCAACAGTACATCTACCATGTCCAAAGGTCCAAGACCCTTTGAGCCAAAATAAGTGCCGCTTTATTACAACATCTCCCCCGTTTAAAAGAAATCCGCTCAAGATGGGGGATCACATGCTTGATACTTTCAATTGAAACCAAGAAAACCAAAAAAAAAAAGATAAAAACATCATCTTTCGTGCCAAGTTTGGATACCACTTGGAGACAATCTCCTTCAATAATAACTCGACCTCCAACCTTGCCAAATTGTTGAATTAACTCATTTCCTTTCTAACGTAACCTCCAACATTCTTGTTATAGTTGATAGATTTTCTAAGACTGTATTTTCATCCCTTATTCAAAGGATTACACAATTCAGGAGGTTGTCTAAGTACTCTTCAAGAACGTGGTCAAGTATTAGGGGTTTCCAAGGTCAATTATAAGTGTCAAGACCCCTGTTGCCGCCCCCCCGCCACCCCCCCGCCCTCCTCCTTCACAAGGAAGCGAGGGAAGAAGTTGTTCAAATTGTTAAGGACCCAACTTAACTTCTCCACAAGCTTTTATTCACAAACCAACAAGCAAAGTGAGAAGGTTAATGCTTTACTTGAAGGGTACCTAAGGCACTTTGTGAGTTCCAACCAACGAGAGTGCACCTAAATCTTGATGTGTCGCAATTGTTATATTACTTGCAACAAAGTAAGAGCACAAGTAAGAGTCTTTTTAAACTTGTCGTGGGGTATTAACCAATCACCCTGCATACATGGGCAACAAGCTCCAATGAATGAAGGAAATCTTGAGATAGTGAAGATAGCCAAGAAAATGGGAAGAGCAAGCTAACTTGGCCAGTTCGAGCTTAGAAAAGGCACAATGAAAGATGAAAAAAATGAGCTGACAAGAAGAGGCAACCATATGAATACCAAGTAGGGGAAAAAGTACTTATGAAGCTACTTCCACAAAAAGTAAACGTGTTGCGAAATGTTCACAAGGGCTTGTGAGAAGGTACAAAGGGCCATTCTGAATGATCAACAAGGTAGTTAAGGTATCTTTTTGACTAAACCTTTATCCAACCTTGAAGATTCATTTGGTCTTCTACGTAAGCATGTTAAATCCATATCATGAACACAAGGAAGAACCAAGCCGAGGGTATTCACATCAAGCACCTTTTATCGTGACTAAGTCTTTTGCCAAAGAGGTCGAAGAGCTGTTAACAACAAAAGTTGTATGAAAGAGAGTTATGCCATTAAGCACCAAACACCTGATCAAGTGGAAGGGACTACCTGAGTTCAAGGCTCCTTCAAAGATAAAAGAAGACTTATGACAATTTTGTGACAATCTTGAAGCGAATAAGGTAACGTAGGCGTGCCACATTAAGTGGGGGAGGATGTTACACCTTACAAACTCCAAGCAACTGACGGGTTCACTTTTACATGTTACACTTGGCTTAGAGTTTACCACAAGGCAATTTACTTAGTTCTTATGCATAATAGAATTCTTTAGAACCTTGTACTAAGGACTAGAATATTCTAATGTTGTAGAAAGTTTGCAAAATATTCTAGTTAGACAATATTAGTCATCAAATAAAAACAATCCCCACTATCCGTTACTGTGGTGGAGTAGTAAAAATAGCCATACGGAGTTCATTTGTACTCAGAGCCTTCTAGTAATAAAATTCTTTCCTTACCAAGTCCAAAATACAATTGTTTCCTTACCAAGTCCAAAGTTATACTCAGAGCCATCTAGTAATACAATTCTTTCCTTCCCAACAACTGTATGCTCTTTGCAATGTAAGTTCTCACTCACTTCTTCACATGCTTACACAAGTTACTTTGGATGAGTGACGAGGGACTTGCTTAGGCAACCATTAAGATGGTGGAAATGCTAAGTTCGCAAAATTATGATTGTTAAGGAACAAGGTTATGCATAATGCTCCCATTCTTAATTTATTTGATTTTTTTTGAGATTTTTGTTAGTCATATGCTTTCTAATGCAGTAGTTAATAAGGAATACTAGGGCATTATTGTTGTACATGTACAACTTCACATTAATTTATAAAATATTAATTTATTCATATCAGTATTGTAGTAAGTTTTCATACATGTAAATCTTGAATGGCATAAAGTATTGCATGTGACCATATAATTAAGTTAAGGAGCCTTATTCATAAAGAATTATGAATATGGACATAAGACTATCTTAGTACTCAATTACTAAAACTAGTTCATAAGTCACAAAACACTTTAAAGGGCGTTAGAGAGTCAGTACGAGTTGCATACTTTATATTTGTACGATGAGTGTCATGCTGTTTAATATGAGATATTGAAAATACATATGTGTGGATATGTTATTGAAAAATGAGCATTCAAACAATGACTCATAGAACAAAGTATACACATAGAGTTCATTCTTGGCTATCAATATTTTACTTCGTGATTGCATTAAGTGCTCGTGAATCTTAAACCTAAGACAACATGATTATCTTGTGTTCATAACGATCAATGTATCATTAGAGCATTAAAGGCCAATATCTATCCTAATATGGGATGGGATATTAGCCCAATGTGCCATTGTCTAGGTGCATATATAGGTATATATGCATTCAATAAGATATTTATCTCCTTGCAAGTGAATAAGGTATTTGTCCTATACTATTGGTATTCTATGAGATGGAAATCTTTAGTTAAGGTAGTATGAGATTAGAAAAGAGTTTCTAATAGAAACATTAGTCTTATGATGTAGTACCAATTAGCCAGATGATCAGATTTGTGAGTTTTACTAAATCTATGACTCTCGTTTAATTGAAACAAAATAAGGCAAAAGGTTTATACCGCATGATACTCAAGATCGGAAGGGTTCATTGTAATCCATTTCACTTCATCTTAATTAGGCTGTGATGTGGGCCACAAGTTCGGCGCTGCCCATATCCTTTGAACTATGCTCGTTACCAATTAAAGATAAACTTAGGGAGTTACATACAAAATGTTGTTGTCTACGAAGAGTGTTAACTTAGTAGGTAGCATAATTTACTTAGTTGCAATCCGATTGAATTAAATAAATTGATATGGTGCTTATTAATGATTAGATCATTATTAGAAGCACAATGGGAACTTTAATTTAATTAATAGAATGAATTAAATTAAAGAGTTAAGACACCAATAGAATTATTTGATGTCAATCATGTTGGTTAATAAGGTGATTATTAACAAGAAACATGATAACCTTTTATTTAATTAATGTGATTAATTAAGTTGAAGTATATAATTCTATCAAGCCTTTATTATTAATAGAGATTAATAATTAAGAGGCTAGATGGGCGTTAATATTAATGAAAATTAATAATTAAGAGTTATAGGTTACAATTATTAAAGGGATCAATAATTAAAAGATAGATGGGCTAATAATTACTAAAGGCCTATGTAGTGGGCCCATGAAATTATAGGTATGCCCTAGTGTCTTAATATAAATACATGTTTTAGAAGAGTTCTAAGCATGTGACAAAATCAATAAAATTCATATACCACCCTCCAAGTAAGAAGAAAAATTATTCTAACCACCCAAATTTTCTCTTCTTGTAACCAAAAGCCTTCTAATCCAAAGGAGTTTGACAAACTAGAGGTTAGGGTTTGAGACCCACGACTCAAAGTTTGCAAGCATGCTCATTTGAATGTGAGCCAAAGGCACGTTCCTTTCAATTTTCTTTGGCACTTCTTAGTTAATATGTGTTGAATGGCAAATGTGAAACAGATTTAGTATGTTATTTCGCTATATTTATATTATTATTTTATGGTTTAAAATTTTAATATCCAACCCCAAATCCATTGGAACCCAACAATTTGAACTTCAATGTCATGCTACTAGTATAGGTATTAGAGTTGTTCTAATGCAAGAGAAGGGAACCATAGCTTACTTTAGTGAGAAACTAGGTGGAGTGATATTGAATTATCCTACCTATAATAAGGAGCTTTATTCACTTGTAAGGCCATTGGAGGCACGACAGCACTATTTGCATCTAAAGGAATTTGTAATTCATATGAATCATGAGTTACTAAAGCACTTAAAAAGTCAAGGAAAGTTAAGTAAGCAATATGTGAGGTGCATATCCTTTTTAGATACACTTAAAAAGTCAAGGAAAGTTAAGTAAGCAATATGTGAGGTGCATATCCTTTTTAGATAAATTTCCTTATGTGATCAAGTAGAAAAAAGGGATAACATAATTGCCAACGCATTGTTGCACCGTTTTACGCTTTTTATTACTTTAAATGTGATGCATGTCATCACCACATCACAATTAAGTTTATAGTGAATCAATATTGTGGTGAGTACAAGTGCTATGTCCACGTGGAGAGGTTGTGTGTCTATCAATCTAACTAAAGTTCTATTAAATGGGAATGTACATTATGGGCTAGGTGCTTTGTTCATCATGCTAAACTTCCTTGAGCACTATGGTTCTATCGACACTACTTTCTCGAATAAACTCTTCTTCAAGAAAACATGTGTGATACCCAATAACAATTCTATTATTCTTAGCTATGTAGAATTCATATCCCCTAAAGCCTCTAAGATGTCCCATAAAGAGGCTTGTAACAACCCTTGCTTCTAACTTAGTCCTCCTAAGAGAAGTTGGACATCTCTAGATCCTTAAAAGTTTAAGGCCTAGTTTCTTTCCATACCATATCTCATGTGGGGTGGAGGGAACAGACTTAGAGGGTGTCCTATTCCAAACATATGTTGTGGTAAGAAGGGCATGCCCCTACAAAGATATGGATAAATCGATAAAGCTTATCATAAATTGAGTCATGTCCAACAAGTATGATTCCTACATTTTGTTGGTGTTAATTGTGAATGATATCATTTTCCTTGTGGAACTTAGCAAACTTAGCACTCATATACTCGTCTCCATGATCTAATCGTTGTACTTTGATATTCTGGCCAGTTTGCTTCTCTTCTTGTGCCTTGAATTCCTTAAACCTTTCAAAAGATGCATACTTGTATTTCCTTAAGTACACATAACCATACCGTGAGTAATTATTAGTGAAGGTTATTAAGTAGAGAAATCCTCCCCTTACTATTTCATAAAATGGCCCATAAACATCAGTATGGACTCACTCTAACACCTCAGTAGCTCTTTTGACATGTCCATCAAATGAACTCCTAGCCATCTTTCCTTGGATGCAAGGTTCACAAGTTGAATAAAGTTTCTCTCCTGATGGGCTAATAAGCCCATCTTTCTCAAACTTTTAAGTCCTCGTGTCCATAGCATGGTCGAGTCTAAGGTGCCACAAATACTTATTTGTTTGAAATAGTATTCATTGTCAATCTGTTATCTAAATTCAAATAGTATAGACTATTTACCAATGAGGCAGTGCGAACCAATTTATTATAACAATGAATTTGATGCCTATTATACCTGAAAGAGAATTCATAGTCTTCTTTCACTAATAAAGGTATAGACACAAAATTCTTTAGCTCATCTGATAATAAGAGACAATCCCTTAAGGCCCAACACATGATCAAACGACAACTTCACCAATGTAGTACCAACTACAATAGCTGTAACACTTGCCCCATTTCCAACCTTAAATAGCACTTCTCACTTTCCAAGTGATCTACTCTGAAATAAATTTTGATTTAGAGTACAAATGTGAGAAGACACACTCGAATCCAAGATCTAAGACTTAAAGAACACACCGATGGAACAAGATGTTTCAAAAACAAAAAGTTCCACACCTCCAATGCTATCCTTGTGGCCATCGAGGCATTTAGTGCAATTTCTCATCCAATGCTCCTCCTTGTTGCATTGAAAACTCTTTCCTTTGCAAACATGGACACTAGATTTCATGGCCTTCACACTCTTCGTGGGAATAACAACTTCCAAGATATTGTTGACTTTCTCAAGAATGAGAACTCTTCTCAAACCTTGAAAATAGTCAAATATCATGTATTTAGTTAATATAGAGGTCTTAACCATTTTGGAAAGAGGCATAGACGTTCTTAAGATAAAATAATACTACAGAAAATAAGCATGACTTGTTAGTTCAGTTGTTGTATATGTTACCATTATAACTATGGACTTGAAATAAAAATAGCCTCCCATTAGATTTTTCAAATTCTGCACTCCTTCAATTAGAAAATGGAAATTCCATAAAATTTTCTTAGTAGGGATTGGAGTCTTCATTGGACATAACACACCTCACGTAATCGAGTCTTGGTTTGCTAAGTCCAATAAGTGGCAACTCTTGTTAACGCATCTCTTGCGTAGTCCAATCTTTCCTTTAGCCATTGGCTCGATGATGCCTTATGCAATTGGGTTTTAATATGTTAGGTTCATTTAAGTTACATCTACCAGCTAACAACTCACTAGATTTGAACTTGGATCATGGGTAATTACCCTTAAGGTGTAGTATCTTTTAAATGTTCTATCTAATGCACTCAAAGTTATAAATTCACAGTCGCAATGTGATCCTACTAATGTGATGGTATTACATAAGGCTTCAAGCTTGATGGATGGCCACGATAAACACATTACCATTACAACTTAATATTTTTTTGAGGAAGTTTTAAGGTCCATGTAGATTAGGTTTCACTTTGCACATTATCTGTTTTTATGTATCTGATACATCCCTAACAAATAATATGCAAAAATAAAAGTGGAGAATTATAGATTTCTAGATCTAACTCGAGTCAAGGTTGAATCATGCGCGTGAATAAAATTCTATACTATTACATACGAATTTCTTGAATGCCTTTGTCTTGGTCTTCATAACTTCACAAGGTCTATCACGTCTTTGAACCTCAAATGGCACTAACTCTTAGCCTTCGGTAGAGCACCGACTATTAATGTGTTTCAAAGTTTACAAATACACATGGCATGGCATAGAGATTCTTATTCTATGTAATTTAAAATAAAAACTAGGCTTGTGTCCTCACAAGTCATGAAAAATTAATTATACGACCTATAAAAACCATAACAAAAGTAAATGTATTCATCTAAAAGTGTCTTAAATCTATAATCTAACGACAACATCCATCTAAACAATTACACATCACATGTATAATTAAATAATTTCATTCAATGGTTATTTCCATGGCCTCCACATCCCATGCATTTGTTTTCATCCCTTGAAAAACAATTTTTCAAAAATAAAGTTGAAAAGAACAAATTGCTTAAACTTCACCCATGGTTGCGGGAGCAGCCACTGTGGTTGTGAGCCACCTATCGTCAACTACAAAGGTTGACCACGATAAGGACCATAGGTTTATGTCACAGTGCCTCTTGCGGTTGTCAAATAGGTCATTATGACCGTGGGAGAAGTTCTCGTAATTATGCATTAGACCATGAAGTTCATGCAACTCTATGGTAGATGGCGTACCTGTGTGACTAGCCAGTGCAATTGCGAGAGCACTTCTCTCTACTGCGACTACTAGTAGCGAATCATTGTAGCATTTTGCAATCGCAATTTTTCATTTCAAGCTCAATTCTTTCTAATTTTTCCAATTCCATTCACCACCAATACACTTTTAGAAGGGTGTTCATGCATGATATACATGTTTAAAGGAATTTAAACATGAAAACTAATGTAGAACATGAATAAATCATTGAACTTTATGATTTTGTAAGAAAAATGGTGGCTCTGATACCAGTATTGGATGTTGTTGGGGTTTGGTCATAAAAATTAACATGTTATCACATAAAAACGTCATGCACACATAACGGAACACAATAAAACAAATCCCATTTGCTTTTGTTGCAAAACATGCAAAATATTGGATAAATAAAAGCATGCATAAAAACTACACTTTTACAACGTTTGCAAGCCTTTCATGCATGATTGTTGGAGTCATGGTACTCAAACCTCGACATCTAGATTACCCACATGATTAGGATGCTTGTGAACTTCTCCTACACTCCACAAAATACTTTATGTAGCTTTATTGCAAACACATTTGGATTAGCAGGAATTTTTAACAAAAGAAAAAAGAGGGTGGCTAGGGGTAGCTTTATCTCTTGCTTGGAGGGTACTCAAATTTTTTAGGTTTTCTTGTGTGTCATGAACTCTTCAGGACTCCTATACATAGCTAAGATATTGGAGTTTAGTGCATGGGCTCTATGGGTCCTCCTACACAGACCATTATCAATTACATAACTTATGAACTTTTATTTATTAATCTCATTAATAAATCAACTCATATTCTTTAATTATTAATCTCATTAATAATTAAAGTCGAATTGTAGCCAAATAATTTAATTTAGTTAATCTTATTAATTAAATCAAATTTTCATTGTACTTCTAATCAATTATCACACAAGCATCATAGCAATTTATTTATTCTAATCCAATTGCATCTAAATAAATTATGCATCCTACCAATTAACGCTTGCAACACATCTCAATTTTATATGTGTGACTCTTTAAGTCTATTCTTAATTGACAGTGAGTATAGTTTGAAAGACATGGGTAACGTCAATCCTATGGCCCATGTTGTAGCTCAATTAAGATGAAGTGATTAGGATCACAATAATCAATTCAGATCGTGGCTGCCATACCATATAGACTTTTTCTATTTCTTTGTCCTAACTGAGCAAGAGTCATGGATTTAGTCAAATTTGTAAACTTAGTCATATGACTAATCAGCGTTTTCTCATGAGACAAATGTTTCTAGTAGAAACTCCTTCCAATCACACATTACCTTCGCCAAAGGCTTATGTCCACCAATTGTATAAGATAAACGCCTTGTTTACTTACAACGAGACAAAACAGTCATTAAATATACACATGTCTCCATATACACTTAGACAATGGTACGTTAGGCTCATGACCCTATCCTATCCATACCGAGATAGATATTATCCCATAATCGCTAATGACAAGTTGATTGTCATACATACAAGACAACAATATTATCTTAGGTCCAAGGTTCACAAAGACTTAACATAATCACAAAGTAGGACGTTGACAGTTTAAAGTGAACTATATGCATCTGTTTCATTTTGTAAGTCATGGTTTGAATGCTCTTTATGAATAAAGCTTCTTAACTTAAGCACATGGTCATGTGCAATACTTTATGCCAATCAAGATTTACGTGCATAAAAACTTGCCACAACACTGATATGAAAATTAATATCTTATTAATTAGTGTGAAAAGTACATATACAAACAATGCTTTTCTAGTATTTCTTATTTTCTATTTGCATCAGAGGGCATATGACCTACACTGTTGGTTTCCAATATATGCCAAATTATATTAATTATCAATTTAATTGCTTTAACTATGGATTGTTAATCCTAAACTATATTGGATATTCTCCTGAATTTTCTTATAACTTTGACTGTAGATTAAGTGGGTTTTCCCTGGCCAAATCATGCAACTAATTTAATTATGTGATTAACAATATTTTACCTATACTAATCCTATGGTTTCATTCAAGTTGTTTCCATAAGATTCATGTTCACAATTGGTTCTCTAGTGCGCAGCTTTTACTTCCATTATCCCTCGCACAGCTATGAATTAAATTATAGGGTTGATCAAGTCTTGACATTGCTTTTCAAAACGTTAATTGTAAATAATGTGAGCAAAAGCAATGAATTATAATATTGCTCATACATCTTTCACCAATCACATACATAAGAAACTGAAAGATAAATTAGCAACACATATTATAATCAATAAAATTCATTACTAATGAGTTCATCATCTAAACAACTCAAAAAGTATAAAAAAAATTTAGGAAAACTTCCTATAAAAATCAAGTGCGGCGTGGAAGAATGAATACCTCTGCAACTTGGTGTGAATTCCTTCCCTTGCTCCTCTTCCGTCTTTGTAACCTAGGTTCTCTGAGTGTTTAAATAATAAAAACTTGGGTGTGGTGGGATGTTAGAAATTGAGCATACTTGTCTATTACATAACACGAAAATCTTTTAGGATGTTATGTGCACCTTGATACATTGTACGAAAATTGTAAAATTTCATTTGGAAGGTGAATATTTATGTTTTGTTGGTGGGACATTTGTTTGTTAATATCTATGGCATTGATTGATTAATTGGGAGGTTCATGATCTTGAATGGTGGGGATACTTTGGTGTCACCGCAAAAGTGATTTTTTTGCAGGGATACTTTCATTGGTTTTAGTTTAGGAAACATAATGCCCCAAGAGATTAGATTTTCTTGCATTTCAAAGAAGATTGAGAACTCTACATCCAAAATAAGGGTACTAGGTGAGTATGGACTTGTTGCCCTAACATAATGCCACAAGAGGAGGGCAATGATGGTGGACATTTAGACCAAAGACCTTCTTACCTTAGCACCTCAGATGTGATGACAACATAAGTACAAACAATTGAGACGGCCTTGCTTTTCATCATGAAGAAAATATGAAAAATAGATTATGAGGATGATTTGATTGCTTGGGAAGAGCCAAAGAGTGAAGGAAGACTTTAAATTGGGATACATAAGGATTAGGAAGTGCTTCAAAAGGTTAGAATTATGATCATTGCCAATTCCAATTGATCTTAGGGCACCTAAATCGACTTTAAACGACTTTTAGACATTCTGGATTTATTATTAGAGTAGGGTTTGATCGATTACAGCAAGTTGGATCAACCCAAGCACCAAATATCATGCATTGGAATTACAATCGCATAAAGGACGATTGATGGTGGGTATCCACAATCGTAAAAATTGAAACGAAGGTAGGATGATTGCCCACATGGCTGAATAGTCAGACCAAGATATAATTAATATGATCTACAACCAAATCAATCATATTGAGCAAAAGGCTAATTTTTGGACTACTTTTCAAAATTTTGGCTGCTGGAGCCATTTTCTAAGGGTATTTTCCAATTTTGTGTAATGTTTAAAAGACATAGATTATCCTTTGAACTTTAAAATGAAGAAGTTTTCTTCATTTACTTCTTCGTTTTCTATGATACTTTATGTTTTTGTGTGAACAACTCCTAAACTCAAATATCAAATTAAGTTATTCAACTTGCTTTTAGTGGTTCATGGCTAACATCTCCATAGTGTAGGTGTTTAGTTTCTTTGGTTGTTTCATTCTAATTTGTTGTAAGAGTTTGCCCCATGTAAGGTATGTTCTTACTTGGCTATTTTAATTCAATCTCACAATTTATCCTTGTTTTTATTCTCCTATTCATTTTATTTATTTCCTTCTATTCCCAACCATGTCTTTCGATCCTTTGCTTCTGCCTTAGTTCACGTAAGAAAGTACCTCACATAGGGTAAATCCTTACAACAAATTGGCATGAAACAACCATCGAAACCAAACACCCACGCTGTGGGGATGTTAGCCACAAGCCTCCGAAATGAAAGCCAAATGACCTGAGTTGATACTTGAGTTTGGAAGTTGGTATCAACTAAAACACACAAATACACGAGTATGGAAGATGAAAAAAGAAAACTTCTTCATTCATTGTTCAAAATGTCGAAGCTTCATTGTTTAATGCTTTACCATTACAATCACTATGCGAATGAGAAAGATTATTTGATGTAGACATCCAAGGTTGAGACCCATTCAAGTTGCCACTCAGACCCACTACAAGATCAAGGGCTTGTAAGTTCAAGAAGGCCCTCACCAATTTTATGCTTAATTAGAAGCTTGAAGGCTATTTGGGCATGTTGCGAGGACCAAAGGAAATAGTCTGGCATCAAATTTTAACTTGGGAGGTTCAAAAAACACCAAAGGACTTTGAAAATAAAATCTAAACCAGCCTAGATCGAGCCAAACCAGCTGGATTAACATTAGAGGGCTTCTAACCTAGCACGATCAAGTTAAGAGAAATGTGACCAACATGGGAAATGTTCTAGAATTACTATCACCAAGGACGAAATCGATCGCAATGTCGAGTGATTGCAATTCCAGTGTAGAGCTAAGGTGTCGAGCTCGATCTACCTTATGCTCAGATTGATTGCAAAGTAGGCGGTCAGATCGGTTGCAAATAGGCGGGAATGTAGATTTTGACCTTCTTTTGAATTTTGACTAGATTTTAACCATTTGGGGTCTTTTTTTATAGTATTTTTTCCATTTCCCCCTCCCCCACACCTAATCAAAGGTTTGTACCCGTAAATACATCTATTTGGCTTATGTACAAGAACTAATGGTCATTGATTGAACTTGTGAGAATATTCTCTCCATTTCTTTGCTTGTTGTTTGTGAGTGTAAGTGATTTACACTACTAAGCTCAAGTACTATGGGTTCATACAGGCGTATTCTGGTAGTTCGTGGCCAACACTTTCTAATATGATATTTTGTTCTTTGGTTAGCTAAAAATTGAATTGTTGTAAAGGTTAACCCCAAGTAAGGTTAGTCTATACTTGATTTATTTATGTGTAATCTCATTGGTTATCCATTTTATATTTTCTTCCATTTTCCCAACCATCTTAGATCTTTCGCTTCTGTTAGTTCACATCAATTGGCATCAAAAACAACTTAATTGGGTTTCTAAATCCAGTTGGTTGGCTGCATTCCATTTTGTGTTTCGCCATATCCATTCGTTACCTAAAAAATTCAAAAATTCAAAAAAAATAAAATTGTGTGGGCTAGTTCGACAAATTTTAAGGAATTTTTGGTGTTAAATATTGTGATATTTTGTTTGGAGGTATTGATGGATATTTAGTTGTATTTGTTGGAGAATATTATCGGGTATCTTGTGGAAATATTGTTGTTGGAGATTTGTGATTGTCTAAAAGAAGAAAAGAAAAGAAAGGGAAAAGAAAGTAGAAAATTTAGAACCGAAAAAAAGGAATTTGTGGAATTTTTGTTTTTAGAGGACTATTTGGGATAAAAAATTTCCCTAGATTTAGTGTCAGATCTATCCAAAAAGGAAACTAAATCAATTGTGCAGCTAGGATCCTCCAAACCTTATGTTGTTTGGGAGTCATAATCAATCACATACCCAACCCCTTGATTGCAATGCCTGATCCTCGCCATATCATGTGTGGGCCCCAGAACATTTCTAGATTGATCACTTGTTTTGCAGATCAATTGCTTAGCCTATTTCTTAACACCAGATTGATCTTTTTGCTCTCTAAATCAATTCCAAACCCATTTTTCTTGATTTCACACCATTTTATGTGAATTTGTTGTTTTTGAGCTAGGAATCATTCCAAAATTTCTAAGGTGACTTGGGTTGGACTAGTATTGTTAAGTGAGTAACAATACACTTTGTTTTACTATTTACTTTCAGTATGTCCAATAGTTAAGTGGGTTCAGTTGTACAAAATTATGACATGAAGTTGATGCTTGAACAGAGAAATGTAACGGATATCCCGGGCAGTTGAGAGCATGCATGATAAGTTGGAGAGGGTTAAAGCCTCCTAAACCATATAGACGAGAGATGATCCATCGCCATACGGAGGTCGGGTTAGAGATTGAGAGTGTGGCCTCAAGGCAGAGAGGGAATCACCAAACAACTATTTAAACTTTAATAAAGATATGTTTGATAAGCTACTATAGCAACAAAGAAAGAGGGTTGCAAATGATGATGAAGATGACCTTAAGGGTGTTAAGCTTAAGGTGCCACCATTCAAAGGGAAATCCAACCCAATGCTCTACTTTGAATGGGAGGAAGGGTTGAGATAGTGTTTGATTGTTTTTGGTACATAGAGGAGTAGAAGATGAAATTGGCAATAGTGGAATTCATCGATTTATGTGGTGATTTAGTGTGACTAAATAGTTGTAAGAGAGCTAATGAAAGACTAATTGGGGCTTTGATGGAATTGAAAGTAGCCATGTGGAGGAGGTTCATTCCATCACACTACTATCATAACATCTACCAAAAGTTACAAAGTTTGACACAAAGATTGCAGAGTATTAAAGATTATTACAAGGAGATGGAATTATTGAAGAGGAGAGCCAATGTGGACTTGAGTGGGTTGCACCATGACATAGTTGAGGTTGTTAGATGGACTTAGATGAGATGGTCTAAAAGGTTATCAAGGTTGAGAAGCAACTTAGGAGGAGGGGTTGGGGAGTAGCACCACCAAGCACATTAGGGCTTAGGACTTTTCTTAGGAAAGAGGATAAACCACCTTTAGCTAGTGTAAACAAGTCAAAGGAGACACCCAAGGATCTTGTATGTTTCAAGTGCTAGGGTTGAGGAACATCTAAGGTGCCTTACCCTAACACCACTACTAGCACTTTACATAACAGAAATCTTATATGTTTTAAGTGCTAGGGTCGAAGACACTTTGCAAACCAATGCCTAAATAAGAAGACCATAATCCTTAAGGAAGTGGGAGAGATCATCACTGATGAAAGTGAAGGGGAAGAAGGAATTGATGAGCATGATGGTGGTGATGGTGTGGTTAAGCAAGTGGACCAAGGAGGCATTAACTTAGTGACCATGAGGGTCCTTAGCACACAAACTAAGAAGGACATGGATAATGAACAAAGGGAGAACATTTTTCACACCTAATGCCAAATTCAAGGTAAAACAAGTAACATGATCATTGATAGTGGATAAGGTAAACCCTATTGGCTTCAATGATTGAACAATAGTAGTGAAGTTCAGGTCACTAAGAAAGTGAATGTTCCATTCAAAATTGGTAGGTATGAAGATGAAGTTTTGTATGATGTGGTTCTAATGCAAGCATGGCACCTCCTCTTAGCTCAGTCTCGACGTATGTCCCATAATAAAGTGATTAACTAGTATTCCTTCTTCCATTTTAGTGGTAGGAAGGTCACATTGACACCTTTGTCTCCCAAGCAAGTCTATAAAGTTCAAGTGTGCATAAAAAGAATAGGAAAAATAGAGCCAAAGAAAGAGTGAGTGAGGAGAAAGGAGAGAATGTGCAAAGGGAGTAAAAGAGTATATGATAGTAAAAGTGAGGGATGTGAGGAGAGCTTGTGTGGGTGAGAGGCCCGTGGTGTTATTATTATACAAAGAAAGCTTAATGATTTCTAACGATGTCGCATCCTCTTTCTTGCAAGAATTTGAGGATATATTTCCCAAGAAGTTGCTGAGTGGGTTGCCACCTATGCATGGGTTTGAGTACTAAATTAACTTGGTGCTAAGAGCTTCTATTCCAAATCGACCCACATATAAGGTAAACCTAAAAGAGGATAAGGAGATTCAATGCTAAGTAGGAGAATTGTTGCAAAAGGGATCAGTTTGAGAGATCATGAGCCTATGTGGCCCTACTTGTGCCGAGGAAGAATGGTGAGTGGCATATGTGCGTTGATTACTGGGCTATAAAACTATCAGGGTAAAGTATTGCCACCCTATTCCTCGTTTGGATGGCATGTGGGATGAGTTTCATGGTTCTAACATATTTTCAAGAATTAATTTAAAAAGAGGGTACTATCAAATTAGAATGAGGGAAGGAGATGATTGGAAAATGTCATTTAAGACTAAATTTAGTTTGTATGAGTGGACCGTCATGCCTTTTAGTCTTGCTAATGCCTCTAATACATTCATGAGATTAATGAACCTTACCTTACGTGCTTACATTAGTGAAGTTGTTATTGTATATTTCGATGATATTTAGATTTATATTAGGAAAATGAATGAGCATATTAAACATGTGTGCAATGTGTTGCTTACCTTGAGGTAAGAAAAATTATATGCTAACCTTAAGAAATGTGTATTTTGTGTAGACCGTTATATGTTCTTGGGATTTGTTAGTTTACGGGGAATACATATTCATGAGGAAAAAATCAGAGCCAATCAAGAATGGTCCATGCCTTAGTCCATTGGAGAGGATAGAAGCTCCCATGGTTTGGCTAGCTTCTACCGTCGATTTGTGAAGAACTTTAGCTAGACGTTGAGTGGAGCCACCATTAATTACTTGAAATATGACAAATAGATGTATTCCTTAATATGAGCGTTGCAAACTTAGCAATATTACCTAAGGCCTAATGAGTTTGTGATCCACACCAACCATGAATCCTTGGAGCACCTCAATAGCCAAGGTAATTTGAGCAAAAAACATGCTAGGTGGGTTGCATTTATTGATACATTTCTCCATGTGATTAAATATCTGAAAGGAAAGAATAATGTTGCTGATGCTTTATCAAGTAGGTACACCTTAATTTCCACCTTAAGCACAAGAAAATTGGGATTTGAGCATATTCGTGAAATGTAAAAGAACGATGGAGATTTTGGCACCATATATGTTTTAACACACAGTATCCCATATGAAAGCTTTCGTTAAGATGATGATACTTATACTTTAATGGAAGATTATGTGTACTCAAATGTTCTTTGCATGAGTTGTCAATGAGGGAAGCTCACAATGGAGGCTTGATGGGATGCTTTGATGTCACTAAAATCATAAGCATTTTGGAGGAACATTTTCATTAGCCTTAATTGAGGAAAGATGCAGCTAGGATCATTGATTGATACTTGAAGTGCTGAGAGGCCAAGTTCCATACTCATCCTTACAATTTGTGTACTCCCCTACCTATACCCTAAGTCCTATAGGTCGATATCTCTATGGACTTTGTATTAAGGTTGCTTAGGAGTAAGAATAGATGTCATTCCATATTTGTTGTTTTTGATAGATTTTTGAAAATGACACACTTCATTCCTTTTCCTAAAACTAATGATGCAAGCCAATAGCTAATTTATTCTTTAGGGAAGTTGTTCGTTTGTAGGGGGTCCCCGGGACCATTGTTTTTTACTGTGATGTTAAATTTCTTAGTCACTTTTGTAAAACTCCTTGGTGTAAGTTGGGAACAAAATTACTTTTCTTTATGGCTTGCCTTCCCTAAATAGATGGCTAAACTTTGTGGTCAATCGAACTTTAGGAATCTTATTGTGTGCTATTCTTAAAAGGAGGAAGAATGCTTACCACATGTATATAATAGGAGCATACACATAGCCACACAATTTTCACCATTTGAAATTGTATATAGATTTAATCCCTTAACTCCTATGCATTTGTTGGCCTTATCTAGTAGTGAGCAATTTAAAGTAGATGGCAAGAAGAAGGCTGAGTTTGAGAGGTCCCTACATGAGAAAGTACACTAAAATTTGGAGAAAAGGACACAACAATATGAGGAACAGGCCAACAAAGGGTGTAAGAAGGTCCTATTTCAACTCGATGATTAGGTATTGATTCATTTTAGGAAAGAAGGTTCCCACAACAAAGTGGTTAATCGTAGTTTAGGAACTTTGTTTCCTGCTATTCTTAAAAGGAATTTGAAATCTTGAGAAGAATGCTTGCTACACATAGAGTTTGCATACAATAGGAGCATATACAAAACCGCACAATTTTCATCATTTGAAATTGTGTATGGGTTTAATCATTTAACTCCTATGGATTTGTTGTCATTATCTAGTAGTAAGCAAGTTAGTGCATATGGAAAGAAGAGAGTTGAATTTGTAAGATTCTTACATAAGAATGTGTGCGAAAATTTGGAGTGAAGAACATAACAATACAAGGGACAAGCTAACAACAGGCGCAAGAAAATCCTTTTTAAACTCAGTGATTGGGTGTAGGTTCATTTTAGAAAAGAGAGATTTCCATAAAAAAGGAAGATAAAGTTGTACCCTAGAAGAGATGGTCCATTTAGGGTTTTGGAAAAAGTTGGAGACAATACCTACAAACTTGAGCTACTTGGTAAGTACAACATTAGCGCTACATTTAATGTTTTTGATTTATCTCCATTTGATGTAGGGGATGAGAAGGCCTTAAGGTAAATGGAACAACCTTCTCAAGAGAAGGGGAATGATGTGGACATCCTAGGATGAGATCTCCTCAAATTGTCATCTAAACTCGTTACAAGAGCTAGAGCCCGTATGTTCAAGAATGTCCTTACTCTACTTAATTAGCGATTTGATGGCCATGCGTACATGTTGGAAGGGTCTAAGTATGGGATGTGGTATAAAATTTTTGACTTGGGAAGCCTAAGAAGTACAAAGGAGCTTCGCAAGCATGATCTGGAACAACCTCAATTGAGCTAGGCCGATTTAGATCAACATTAAAGAGTTCATGATCAAGCTGGGGGGGACGCGATTGTATGTAGAATGATAGGCTTTCTATAATTATGATTGCCCAAGGATGTGATCGATCATGACGTGATGTGATCCATAACTACAGAATGAAGTGGAAGTAGCGCACTCGATCTGAAACAGTGAGCACTCGATCACATAGTAGGCAAGTCTCATTTTGTCCCATTTTTTAAATTTGATGTTTGAAGCCCAATTTTCAAGGCTATTTTAATCATTTCAGCTCCTTACCTAACTAGTTTTTAGCTTCTAACCCATAAATACGTTCATTCACACCTTGTACATAACTTTAGATCATTGAATTCATTTGTTCTCTTTTTCTTAATTACATGTTCCTTAAAAGTGTGTGAGTGAATCTACACTTCCTAGCTCAAATCAAATTGGGTCATTGAAGTGTATTCTAATGGTTTGTGACCAACATTTTCTAGAATGGTGTTTGGTCTTCTGATTGTGCAATTCTTGATTTGTTGTAAAGATTTACCCTATGTGTGGTATGTTATTGTTTGGTTGGTTATCGTCTATTGTTGTCGATTATTCTTTTATTTTTCTTTGTTATTGCCCTTGCTTCCAAATTTCCCTAATTTTCTCCAAAATTTCAAACCTTTTTTGACCCATGCTTCTACTAATTCACTTTAGTGAGCTACCCATTTGCGACCATAGAGGTTGATTGTGATAGGAACCTTATGGTTCTGTTGCATAATTTCTATTTAATGCCTTTCGTGGTCACGAGACAGGTTATTAAGACCATGGGAGAAGTTCCCATAATTGCATATCGACGGTGCACTTGCTCGACTGGACATTGCCATGGTAAGAACACTTCTCACGACCACGACTACTAGTCACGAGTTGCTACAGACATTCTATATTCGCAGTTTTTTGTATTGAACTTGATCTTTTCTAATTTTTTTGATTCCAATCACCTCCAAAACACTTTTAAAAAGTTTTTCATACATTATATACATGTTTAAAGGAATTTAAACACAAAAACTAACGTAGAACATTGAGAAATCATTGAACTTTATAGTTTTACAAGAAAAAAGATAACTTTGATACCATTGTTGGATTTTGTTGAGGTTTGGCCATAAAAATTAAAAATTTAGCATTTCACAGATAGTCGAATATAACGGATCAAACCCCATCCATTTTTGTTGCCAAACATCAAAGATATTAAATAAATAAGAGGATGTATAAAAACAGTACCTTTGCAACGTTTGCAAGCATTTCATGCATATCCTTGGAGTTGTGGTCCTTAAGCCTCGACCTCTAAATTGTCTACATAATTAGGATGCTTGTGAGCTCCTCTTACACTCCACAAAACTTCTTTTGTGAAATTCTGACGCAAAAATCTTTGGATTAGAAGGAATTTTTGACAAAAGAAAATTGTAAGACGGTGGCTAGGGGTTGCCTTTTCTATTGCTTGGAGGGTGCACAAATTTCAGGGCTAAAGTGTGTGTCTTGAACTCTTCAAGACTCCTATACATCGTTGAAACACTAAGGTTTAGTACATGTGCTCCGCGAGACTTCCTATATGGACCATTTTTAATTAAATAACCAGTGAACTTTCATTGATTAATCTCATTAATAAATTAACATATATGTTCTTTAATTATTAATCTCATTAATAACTAAATAACATTTGTATCCAAGTAATTTAATTTAATTTAATTAACTTCTTAATTAAATTAAATTTGTATTGCACTTTTCATAATGATCTCATCATTAATAAGCATTATAGAAATTTATTTAGTTTAATTAAATTACAACTTAATAAATTATGTAACCCACCAATTTAACACTTACAACAAATTCCAATCTTAAGTGTGTGACTTTATGGGTTCACTCTTAATTGAAAGTGAGCATAATTTGGAGGACATGGGTAATGTCTATCCTATGGCCCATAGCATAACCTAATTAAGAGAAAGTGATTAGGATAACTATAAACATTTCTGATCGTGACTACTATCTTGTATGAACATTTTGTCCTACTTTGTTCCAAGCAAGTAAAAGTCATGGATTTATTCAAACTCACAAACTCAGTCGTATGACTAATTAACATTTCCTTATGAGACAAATGTTTCTATTGTAAACTCTTTTTCGATCACACATCGCCTTGGCCAAGGGCTTCTGTCTCATAGAACACCAATTATATAGGACAATCGCCTTGCTCACTTGCAAGAAAGCAAATTCCTTATTGAATACACACATGCCTCCATATACACTTGGGTAACAATACTTTGGGCACATGACCATATCCCATACTAAAATAAATATTGGCCCTTAACGCTCTAATAACATGATCCTAAGAGGCCATAATTAGGAATAGGAAGGACCCTAAGCAGGTAAATTAAAGAGGCTCCCACAAATTTTGTGCTTAATTAGGAATATAAAGGACCTTTAATGCAATTAGCGAGCTAAAAGATGGAAATTGGCATCAAAATTCTGACCTGGGAAGTCTAAGAGGCTTTAAAATTGCAATCAAGACCAACTCAAATTGATCTAAATGAGCCAAATCGATAATGGGGCATTTTAACATTTTGAACAACTAGGAACCTAATTGATTTGTAGGCACGCAATTGACTTGGGCACAAATCACACGAGATTGATCTAGTGACAATGCGATCGATCCATCTTACAGCCCAATCAATTGTGAGTAGGTGAGCAGCTAAATTTTGAAGTGGATTGTGAATTTTTGTCTATTAAAGCCACTTTAAGGATCAATTTGTTTCATTTCCCCTACCCTAGATGACTAGTCAATGGCTTGTAACCATAAATACATTCATTTGCCCACATTGTAACAACTTTTGGTCATTGAAAGCAATTTTGAGAGAATATTCTCTTCCTTTTCCTTGCTTGTTGTTTGTGTGAGTTCAAAGCACGAACTCAAGTACAAATCGGGTTAATTGGGTTTATTCTAATGGTTCATAACTAAAACTTTTTGGTGTACTGTTTGGTTATTTGGTTGCCAAAAATCCAACTTGTTTCAAAGGTTAATCCCAATATAATTTATTTTTATGTAATTTCATTGGCTAGACATTTTATTATTTTCTTCCCATTTCCAAACCATTTTTGATCCATGCTTCCATTTAGTTCACATCAAGCTATCTCGTTGATGGCCCTGGTCAAGAAGAATGAGAAAATTAAATGGGGAAAGCATAATAGGATGCATTTGACACTTTAAAGCAAAATAATGTGAACCTAGTGGAAGCAAGGATCTAAGCTGGTTGGGAAAATGTGGAAAATGATGGAGGAAATAAAACAATAAAAATAACAAGGGAAAATAAAGGATAAATGGTGAGATAAAATCCTAACCACCATGTAAGAACATACTTCACGTAGAGCAAACCCTCACAACAAATAAAAATGAAAACAATCTAAAGGTCCAAACAATTACATCTTGGAGTTGTTGGCCACGAACCACCAAAAACAAGCTAAATAATCCAATTTGATACTTGAGTTTGGAGCGTAAATCACTTAACACTCCAGTACACAAAGTACGGAAGGGAAAGAAGAAAACTTCTTCAACAATTTTTCAATACATAGCTCAATTTATTATTACAAATGCAAGGGTAGGGATATTTAAAGTTCTATAAGCTAAATCTAATGATACAAGCATGAAATCATGAATTCGCCCTTCAAAATTAGGCTCCAACTGATGTTATTCCAAACTAATTGGAGGTGCTTCAAACTCGGCACATGATGTATTGTCGTGCCAGGCTAATTTTTAAAATGGTGTATAAGCAAATTTAGCTTCAAAATTGGGCTTACATCATGAATAAGGTGAAATTATGGTTTCACTTTTAGACTTGGAGTGGCCAATAAGACTTAGAGGTGCCGAATTTGTGATCTAAGACATGGCGGATTGATCCTGAAACAATCATATCAAACTTGGGATGCAATTTAAAGATTCTACATTTGGCACAAGGCTTGTGATAATAAATATAGAGATTTTGATAGGATGATCATACACACAACGAATTGTAGTAGGATCGATTTTTGCATGGCTCGATCGATAAAGCAAACCTCTAAGTGAAGTGCAATGAGCAAGAAGACCAAATTTTGACCTTTCTTTTGAAATTTTGGCTATTAGAGCCAAAATTTGGGGGATTTTTGTCATTTTAGACCTATATTTTCAAATTGGCAGGTATTTCCCTTTTATATATTAGATTCAATACCTTGTAAATGGATGAATCCTTCTTTTGAATAAAAATATATGGAAGAAGAATTCATCGCTTTTTCTTTCCATACTTGTTTATGAGTGTGTGTGAATTGTACCACCAAGCTCAAGTATCAAATCGGATCATTTCCCTTGCTCAATGGTTTGACTACAATCTCACTGTTTATCCCTTTGTTTTCTCTTGTTATTTTCCTTTTCATTCTCCCCATTTTCCAAACCATCTTTTGATCCTTACTTCCACTAGTTCACATCAATTAGCATCAAAGCCAACTTAATCAAGTTTCTAAATCTAGTTGGTTAGTTGGGTTCTATTGTATTTCTCCATATTTTGTACATTTTAGTTCTTCACCTTCTACTGCACTTTCTCAAAGATCTGAAAAATTCAAAAGAAAAATATTGTGGACTATTTAGATGAATTTTTGGGAATCTTTGGTGTTGAATATTGTGATTTTTTGATGTTAACAATTAAGGACAAGATCCCTTCAAGTTGCCATCTAAACTCATCATAAGGGTGAGGACTTATATAGTCAAGAATGCCCCTACCAATTTGATGCTTAATTGGAGGTTTGATAATCACTTGTACAAGTTGGAAGGCCCAAAGAAGGGAAGTGGTAACAAATTTTAACTTGAATGCCGAAGAAGTGCCAAGGGGCTTTGCAAATGTGATTCAGACTAACCCTAATCAAACTAGGATAGCCAAATCAACATTAGAGAGATTTTAAAGTTACGATTGTGAGGGGATGTGATCGACATTAGGAGGACCCTGTATTTATTATCACCCTGGAATGCGATCGATCACAAGGTTGCACGATTGCAATTCCAGAATGTAATTCAAGTAACGCACTCAATCTGACGAGGTGTCCTCTCAATCGCCATATAGGCAGGAAGTCAAATTTTGATACATTTCAAAAATTTGACCATTTGGAGCCCATTTCAATGATATTTTTGTCAGTTTAGCCCTCCCTAGATCTGGTCCTTAGCTTGTAACCTTTAAATACATTCACTTACACTTTGTACAAAAGCAATTGATCATATTAATGCATTGAGAATATTCGCTCCAACTTTCTTGCTTAACCTTGATTGTGTGCGAGTAAATTCAACACTTCTAAGCTCAAGTCAAATTAGGTTATTTGAGTGTTTTTTAGTGATTTGTGACCAATATTTGCCAGTGTAGTGTTTGGTCTTTTGGTTGTATAATTTTTGATTTGTTACAAGGGTTTGTCTCATATGAAGTACATTCTTACTTGGTTGATTATTGTAAAATCTCACCAATTTTCCATTTATTTTCTTCATTGTTTCCTTTGTTTCAACTTCCTAGGCCTTCCCCAGTTTTCTCCATCCATTTTTAGTCTTTACTTCCACCGGTTCACATCACATTTGTTGGAAATAATATTGTTGGTATTTTATGAGAATATTGTTGGTGTTATTGTTGGAAAAGTATTTGT
This sequence comes from Avicennia marina, assembly GCA_019155195.1. Taxonomy (NCBI): domain Eukaryota; kingdom Viridiplantae; phylum Streptophyta; class Magnoliopsida; order Lamiales; family Acanthaceae; genus Avicennia; species Avicennia marina. The sequence goes on from CM032767.1 coordinate 7,310,283, forward strand.
TGGAAGTTGAGTATTATTCGGACGAATATTGGGACTATTTTGTGGTATTTGTGTTGGTAATATTGCTAGAGATTTGTGATTGAAGAAAATAACAAAAAAAGAAGATGACAGGAAAGAAAGAAAGTAATCAGTGCCAAAAGAATAGTAGAAGAAAAATAGTACATAAAGAAAGAGAGAGGAAGAACTTTGAGGATTTTGGTGTGTTTGGAATTAATTTTTATTTCATTTAGAGTGCGTTCCAGATCAATCGGAAGGTTCTCCAAATCGATCACTGCCGCAAAGAGCACTTAAACCTTGGTTGCTAATTTTGCCTTTTGATTGATCGAGGGTGATCGATTGCCCATAACTCTCGATTGATCATGTCCACCAAATCATACCACGGTCCCATACCCCTAACCATCTCCAAATTGATCCAGTCCAATCGAATCGATCGTGGTACTTGTTTTCCACCTAAATTGATCCTTTTGCATTCAAATTGATCCTAAAACCTATTTTCTTAACTTCTACACCATTTTCATCAATTTTACACCACAATTCATGGATTTTTGTTAGTCGTTGAGCTTGAGGACCCACTTTGAATCATCCGAGGTGACTTGGAGTTAGGTTGGTAAGAATTATTTGAGTGATTTTTAAATCTTTCTTTGTTCAATTATATATATCCTCATGCACACACGCACGTAATTTTTTAGCATTTTACTTCTAGATGTCACAGTTAATTATATAAAATCTTACCATGTACACATGTTGGAAGGGTCTAAAGATAGGATTTGTCATCAAATTTTGACTTGGGAAGCCTAAGAAGTGCCAAGGAACTCTGGAAGCACGATTCGAACCAACCCTAATGGAGCCAAGCCGACCCGAATTAACATTGAAGAGTTTATGATCAAGTTGGAGGGTACACGATCATCTATGGGATGTAGGCTATCTATAATTATGATCACCCAAGGACACTATCGATCACGAGGTGTCACAATCATAACTACAGGATGCACTGTCAATAGCACACTAGATCCAACACAGTGAGGGCTCGATCGCACAATAGGTAAGAAATCTCATTTTGACCCATTTTGAAATTTGATCTTTTCGAAGCCTAATTTTCAGGGTTATATTCATTAGTTCACCCCTTCCTAGTTGGTTTTTGGCTTGTAGCCCCTTAGATATATTGAACAACCCATTGTAAATTAACTTTGGTTCATTAATGCCTTGAGATTTTCTATCCTTTTCATTGCTTGTTCCTTAAGAGTGTATGAGTGAATCAACACTTCTAAGCTCAAGTCAAATTAGGTCATTCGGATGTATTTCCTGGCAACATTTGCAGTGTGGTGTTTGGTCTTTTGATTATACAATTCTTAATTTGTTGTAAGGTTTACTCAATGTGAGGTACATTCTTGCTCAGTTAATTGTTGTCCTCTCCCCAATTATCCATTTATTTTCTTGGTTATTATCTTTATTTCCATTTTCTATAATTTTCCCCAAAATTTCCAATCATTTTCGATCCTTATTTCTACCATTTCACATCATCAAGCACTATCTTCATGGCATGTTCATCATCTCGAAAGCCCACCTGGCCTTATGACATCATGAAAGGAAATGGTGACAGCTAAAGTGCATGTGTGTGCAAAGGTATATATGTATAGTGAATGAACAAAGGAAAAAAAATAAAAATCACTCAATAGCTTTACCAACGTAACTTAATGTCGCCTTAGATAATCCGAGGTGGTTCCTCAAGCTAACATCCAACCAAGTCATGAAAAGAGGTGTAAAATTGAAGAAATTGAGTGGAAATGAGAAAAATAGGCTTAGGGATCAATCTGGATGCAAAAGATCAATCTAGATGAAGAAAATAGGAAACAGGATCGATTTAGGCATCATGTGATCAATCTAAGTGTACTTAGGGTTGCACAATCGTACCGCAACTCGCGCGTATGATCTTGGCAGATTTATGCAGTGCAATCGAGTGAGTTCTCACACGATTGATTGCGAGGCTTAAACAACTAGGGTTTTATGCATCCTAGCAGCATGCTCGATCCAAGCTTCTTTTTAAATTAATTCAATGCCAATTTAGATGAAAATTTTTGTTCCAAACAATCCCCAACAATAGAAAATTCCTACAAAATTCCTTCTCTCCTTTTTTTGTACTAATTTTTCAACTCTCTCTCTCTCTCTCTCTGTACTTGAATAAGTCACAAAATACCTGACAAAATTCTTCAATAACATCACCAATGCAAAAATACCACAAAATACTCCCAAATTTGATATAAAAGTGTGAAATGATGAAATTGCCCCTCAAAAATTAGCTCTACCAAAATTGGCCTTTCTCGTTTGTCGTGAACAATTTGGCCTAAAGGCCCAATTGAGCATGACATGTCAAACTTGATGTAGAAGCACAGTGATCGTTTTGCCATCTATTATGTTTTTACAATTGCCATCTCATGCCCAGGTCAATCGCTGGTTAGTCCACTCAATTGAGAAGCTGTCTGATTGTAATTCTAGAATGCCCAAAAGTCTTCCAGGTCGATCTGGTTGCCTTAAGATTAATCCGTTATGCCCCAATTCGTAATTCCAGCCTTGTTCAAGCCTTTTTAAATTAATCTCAAGTCAAAATTGAAACCACGATCCATCCTTTGGCTCCTCTAAATATAAAATTGAAGCTAAATATTACCTATACCCACTTTAAAAATACCAAGGCAAAAAAAATCATCATACCTCGATCTTGCAACAACTCTAATAGGTGTGTGATCATATCAAACCTCTTCTCTTAAAGTGGATTATCCCCAATTTGTACTCTTATCCTCTACGGTCAAATATGAACCTATAAAATCCTCGAATTGTTTTTCCAAGGTGCTTGGACTCTAATCCCATATCAATACACATATAGCACATAATCATCAACAATGGGTCGAGAAAAAGAAAATATTGAATCACAAAAACTTCTGTCCCTACACCAAAAATTTGCAACTCAAGTGCAACGCCAATAAGTTAAGGATATGCCAAGTAGTCAAATGGATCCTCATATATATGAGTTGAAAGAAGTTCTCCTCCCTGCACAATAATCTCCTTTGTGTCCACATGTTCACCCTCAATTCCCACTTCTACTTTAGCAACCACCTCCTCCTTAACTTCCTCAACCTTTACATCATTTTATGTTGTCTTTGCCACTTCAATTTTTCCCTCCACTTGTTTATCTTCTTGAATTGGTTCCAAGACCAATAAAGGAGTTGCACCAGCTTCTACAAGTTCATTAATCATACAAGGAATATTGACCTTCTCATTTGAACTGTTATTCGTGTAGTGTCCCCTTTTGAAGCAATTAATGTATGCACACGACATTAGTATCACTAAGGGAGTAGTAGCAATGCCATTGCCCTCCTCAATCCTTCCCGACCTTCTTTGCTTACTTTTCAATCTTTGATTGAGATCCCTCAATTCTTGAGGAAAAGATTGGAATGAGGCCCTTAAGTCATGTCCATCATCATCACAAAAACCAACCTAGCCCTATGACATCATGAGGAGAAAAATGGTGAAAGTTTGAAGTGCATATGGGTGCATATGGATATCTATATATAATTGAACATGAAAATTAAAAATCACACGAATATTCTTACCAACCATCTCAATGTTGCCTCAAAAAGTTCAAGGAGGTTCCTTAAGCTCAATGGCCAACAAAAATCATGAAGAAAAGGTTAAAATTGAAGAAAATGGTGTAAAAGACAAGAAAAATTGGTTTCGAGATCAATATGGTTGTAAAAGGATTGATTTGGAGTGAAAGAACAAGCTAAGTGATCGATTTAAGGATCAAGCGATCGATTTGGAAGTGTTCAATATGTTTAGGGGCGCGTGATTGTGCAACGATGTGTGCATGCAATTTGGCTAGTACAGGTAGTGCGATCGAGCGTGTGGGCACACAATCAATTGCGAGACTTGAACAGCAAAAGGGTTGGAGGATTTGATGTTGTGCTTGATCTAGTTTCCCTTTTGGATAGATTCGACACCAAAAATCTAGCAAAAATTTGTTCCAAACACTCCCCAGCAATAAAAAAATCCCACAAATTTCCTTCTCTTCTTCTTTTTCTTCTCTTTTTTATACTGATTTTTCTCCTTTTTTTCCTCTTTTTTGGTCCGATTTTCTACTTCTCTCTCTTTTTTTTGCATTCTTTTCTTCTTCAAAATCTCCAACAAATACTCCCAAAAACACACAAAATTCCAACAAAAATAATTCAATAATATTCAGCACTAATACCCACAAAAAATCCAACAAATATTCAACAACTATTTCAACAAGATGCAACCAAATTCTCAACCTTCATGACCTTTTAGATCATCTCTTCCAAGTCCACGTAATGAGGCAACTCAACAATGTTAGCCATTTGTCAGTGTAATCCATTCAAAAATCTAGCTATGGTGGCAAATCCGCCACCACATTGGCCTTCATTATCAAGACTTCTATCTCCTTATAGGTCTTTGACACTCCAAGATCTTTATGTTTAGTTTTGCAACCTTTGGTATATGTCCCATAGTAGTGTGATGGAATAAACCTTTTTCTCATGGCTACCTTCAATTCCATCCAAGTTCATATTGGCCTTTCATTAACTCTCCTTTAGCTCGTTGCTATTTAGTCCCCCTAAATCACAACATAATTGGTGAACTCCACTATTTTCAATTTCAACTTTTGCTCCTCTATGTACCGATAGCAATTAAATACCATCTTCACACCTCTTTCCCATTTCAGGTATAGCTTTAAGTCAGATTTTCATTGAGGTGATGGCACCTTGAGCTTAACACCCTTAAACTCATTTTCATCATCATCTGTCTATCTCCTTCGTTGTTGTCGTGGTGGCTCATCAAATAAATCTTCATTAAAGTTTGAATAATTATCCAGTGACCTCCTCTCCACTCTTAGGCCACGTTCTCGGCCTTCAACCCGACTACTGTGTGGCAATGGGTCATCCCTAGCCCTTGTGCTTTAGAGGCTTCAACCCTCTTTAACCTATCATACATACATTCAATCATCCGAGATATTCATTGTATCTCACCCCTCATGGCCTCAAACATCAAATTCATGTCGAAGTTTTCTTCAAATCATCCTACTTGACTGCTAGACATAATGAAACTAAATGATAAAATAAAAGCGAGCTTGTGCAAATGTGTATATGTACAATGAACAAGGAAAGTTTAAGGTTACTCAATTGATCTTATCAAAGAAACTTAAGTTACCTTAGAAAATTTGAAATGATTTCGAGGCTCAAGAACCAACAAGTTCATGAAAAATGGTATACAAATCAAGAAAATAGGATTTGGAATCGATCTAGGTAGAAGAAGATAGGTAGCACGATCTATCTAGTTTATGAATGATCAATTCGGATGTGGTCAAGGGTACTCAATTTGGCAAAGGCTAGATAGTACAATCGAGCTGGTGTTGCATGGTTAATCACAAGTCTTAAGACAACACTAGGGTTTTGCGGATCTTGGTGGCATGCTCGATCTATGTTTCTTTCTGCATTGATCCAATGCTAATCTGGACAACAATTTTATACCAAACCATCCCCAACAACAGAAAATTCCCACAATATTCCTTCTCTCCTTTTCTTTCTATTGATTTTTTTTTCTCCTTTCTTTTTTCTTTTCTTCTCTTTGTTTTTTTTTGTACTCCAACAATACTCTATCTTCCAACAAATATTCCTACCAAATACTTAACAATATCTTTAAACAAAATATTACAATATTTTAACAACAAAAACTCCTAGAAATTCATCCAAATAAGCGCTAACACAAAATTTTTTTCTTTTCTTTTTTTGTATTTTCAAATTTAATGAAGAAAATAGAGAAGATAGGAGAATAAAATGCAAGAAAACGTGGAGGAACAAAAATATGGAATCCAATGAATTAACTAAATTAAGAAACTCAATTAGCTAGCTTTGATGCCAATTAATGTGAATCAAGGAAAATCAAGGATCAAAGATGGTTGGAAAAATGGAAGCAAACAATAAAATGGATAGTCAATGATATTACACAATCACAAAATGAGTAAAAACTAACCTCATTTGGGATTAACTTTTACAATAAATTTATTTTTGGTAACCACATAACTAGACACCACACTAGCCACGAACTCTCGTAATGCACCTAAATGACATGATTTGTACTTGAACTTGGTACAATAACTCACTCAGACAAGCAACAAAGAAATGGGAAGAGAATATTCTCCCAAATGTTCGATCAATAACCAAAAGGCTTTGTACAAGAGCCAAATGAAAATATTTATAAGTACAAGCCTTGGTCCAAGTTTGAGGGAGTGGGAAAATGATGAAAATACCCTTAAAAGTGACTCTAAATGGTCAAAATTAAAAACCAAAACCCATTATAAATAAGATTACTTAATGCAATTATATTGACATATACAAAATTTTACACAATATAAGATTTATATGCATAATAAAACTGTCAAAATATTGATACAAATAAAATATTAATATTTTATTAATTAATCAAAACATTACATGTACAACCAATATCATTCATGTACATCCAATTTCATCCATGTTGTATTTTTTGTATTTAATATAATGTATATCAACTGTCCATTCCCCGAAGGGATAAGTTGCCCCATCCTCCACCCCATTTAAAAGCAAGGGAAAAGTTCTCCCTTCAACCCCAGCCCATTTCACCCCCGACGGGGAAGGTGTCACATGCCCCCATTGTCATTCCCGCCTATATGTGCACCGTATAATAATTACTGCCAAGAGTATTTTTATCTATTAATTTGATCAAACTTTCAACCAATTTGACTAAAGAGTATTTTTGGTAATTCATCTAAAATTTCCACAAAAACCCTAGAAGGGTAATCTTGTCATAATACTGTTGAACTCATATGGGATTTTAGTAATTTCACAAAATAGACGTGGATAGATGTTATTTGACTGAACTTCAGGAGATGTAGATATAATTCAACCTAAATAAGAAAGCCCAATTATTATTATCTTTTTTTTACTTTAATAGATAGAACAATAACCACAGATATTAGAAAATATATGAAACAAAAAAGCATAGTATTTTTAGATTTTTTTCTATTAATAATTAATTTCTTCTTATACAAATCAATGTCAAGTGATTGAAATTTCATTTAAGCATTTACTATAGAAACAAAAGTTTAAAAACCAAAACAAAACAGTGAGAAGATTTTCGAAATATATTTTTATGCACATAACACTGACTTGAGAATGGAATAAAAAAATCTATAGCATAATGTCATAAAATTTTTTATTTTAATTTAATAGAAATTTAATATATTATTTTCTCTTATTTTAGAATGATATTATAGTAAATAATTTATTTTCTATTTTTGATCATTTCCAGCATCACCAAATAATTCATCTAAGACATATGATAGAGTTGATTAATTATATTAAACAAATAATAGAAATAGCTTAACTGGAAAGTACATTGAATATATATGTGTACTCCAAAACATTTTTAACGTAAAAAGATGATTATGTAATAGATAACTAATGAAACAAAATTATATAATTTCAAAATTTCACCTAACCTATACAACAACACCAATTGTAATAGTACTCATTATTTTAATTTAATAATATGGTATTTGTAGTTATTCAAAAAAAAAAAAAATAGAAATTAAACTATAAATTTCATATTAAATTGAAAACTTTCAAGTAAATTAAGTTATTTATTTACTAATTAAGTGTAAAAACACTCATAATTACTACTTACAACCTATAAATGTCAATCTTAGCCGTCTATTCTATTTTTTTCAGCCCCTCCCCACTACTACTTCTTTAAATTTCTCTCCATAATTCCATCCACCTAAAAAGGTCAAAAAAAAAAAAAAATCGAATCCAAAGAAAAATCAACAATGTAAAAAACAATAAATAGATCACTTATTTCATCATCTCTCAATAATTAATAACCGTAGAATATTTTGTCATCATACTCAAAAATAAATATAACAACTTTCAAGAGTAAATTTGGTAAATTATTTTATAATACATAGTATATGATTAACTGAATTAACAAATATGTGTAATATTAGCTTCAGTATGTATCAAACTGATACATACTAAACAAAGTACTTTTATTTTTTTTTCTAACTTAATTGATGTGGCATATATATGAGATTCTCTATAGCCATATATTACATTAGTTAATTTTGCACAATAGAATTATGATCAATTAAAATTAATCACTATGACTTGAGATACAAAAGGCATCAAAATGTTTAGAGTTAAGTTCTAAAATTATTTATTCTAATTTATTTGAGATTTTAATATTTTGTTATATCTTACTGTAGATTTATAAAATTTGATTGATAATTTCGATTCTTAGTTAATTTTTTAACTTCAACTAAGAATTCAGATATGGCTAAATTGTTTTATTACATTTAAAAGAATAATAGATATTGCTTAAACAAAGCATATACTATATATACATACATATATATATATATATATATATATTCTATAATACTAAGTATAGAAAAATAAATTTAATTGCACTCAATATTCATCAATATAAAAATTACTCACACATAACTAAAGTATACCTTAGACGATAATGGAAAACAAATGAAACACAATTCTATAAGTTAAATATTCTAACTAACTGCACATGACAATATAGTATAACAATATTTGTGCACATATACTATTTAATTTAAATAATAAAACGATGCTGCACACAACAAAATACATACAAAAAAATAATTAAATATGCTACAGTAACAAGAGAGAACAAAAGAATTTCTTTAGCAAGAATAAAATTTTAAAAAAGGTCCAATCATCATAATTCATACGCTTCCAACATTCAGTACCAATGCAAGCGTAAAGATAAAAAAATCATAGTATTTTAAATTTACTTTGTCATTTTCTATCTTAATGTTCAAAATTGAGTATTAGTAAAAAGGGATTGTTGTATCCTCATCCCTTTGGTATTTCTCTTTTACTTGAAAATTAACTACATATGTGTGCAAACCATATACAAACCAACAAAATAAATAAATAAATAATCATACAAAGCAACACGTCAAGAGTATTTTTACAAAAGATTATGGAGAGAGTCACTGCTGAACATTCTAAAGATTAGTTTACACTTTATGGTAAAGAATATGCCAAGCAATCAGCCCTCTTCCCATTCAATCTTAAGTTGCACGGATTTAGTGATTAGCCTTTAATAACTTCGTGGAACACTAAGATGAATGTGCCCTTTCCACTAACACACAGTTTGTTACTAAATTGTCATTGTACTAACTTTTTAAAATAAATTATTCAAGGGACATTGTAAACACTTTAAAAATTACAAGAGACTTTTTGTAGAACTCATAGAACTCATACCTTTATGTAGTTATTTTTAGATATAAATAGATAGAGATGACTAAGATAAACAGACACATATCTTATTGAGCCAAGCGGAAATCACAACATTAATTCGACATATGCCTAAATCAACGTTATGAAACGCAGCTGACCTGAAGGGAATCGAATAATTATCCATCACCGCCGTCACGCTATGTTGTTGAACATGAAAACGCGAATACTTGTACAAATTCATGGAAACATGAAGAGTCACTATCTAACACTGAATAACGCGTATTACTTTTAGGCTGAATCACTTGAGGAAAAGACTGAAAATTTAACTATATATTCTTTTTATTGTCTGTTACCAGAAGAAAGTTGCCAAAAAAAGGGTTAACCCTTTGAGATTTGTAGCAACCAATAGCCTCCTACAAGATGTTGACTTAAAACTTCTGACACCCAAAACGTGCTGCCAAAAAGCTATAGGCTATCTGGCTCCATTTTTCCCTTCCTGCATGCTCTGGAGATCTTGCATGAATCAGAATTACAAATGGCCAGTGTAACATCCCCATATTTTTAGAAGCAAATACATCTGTCAATGGAAATAGTTTTATTAACAAGGAAATTTAAATTATCAATGAGCAAAAAGAAATTCCAAATGCATTGGGTATACAACTGGGAACACAAATTTCCAACACCGGGTTCCAGAAATCTAGTTACAAGTAGCATTACAATATTTGAGTTGATATTCACATATTTCATTACCTGCCATTAGCACTAGATATCAAGTTTTCCTATTCCTTACCTATTTCGTATGTTTTATTTCCTAATCAAAAGGATTATAATTAAGGTAGTATTAAAGTTTTATTTGGTATTTTTGTGCCTACCCTCATACTAAACTAATTTTTTGTTAGTAAGACAAAACTTCAATTGGCTTATTATTTGGCTTACTACATATTGCCATGAATACTTGTGTTGTTAAATTTCAAAAAGAACGAAAAGAAAAAAGTAAGCACAAAAGTATAATATTGGCCAATAGGTTTATGTCTATAGACAAATGTAGGGTGTTCACAATTCAGCAAATTAATCAAATTAAATCGAAACCGAAATTTCAGTTCGGTAATTTCAGTACACGTTGAATACCGAACTGAAATTTCAATTTAGTATTTAGTATGACAACATTAAAAATTCAATTTTTCTTAACATTAATCATATTTTTACTTATGTTTCTCTTAAATTTATATATACATATATATATATTTGATTTAATATTTTAATTATTATATTTAATTTTTAAAAATTTTATATTATTATCATATATTTGTTTAACAAAAATTATTTTATCATAATTTTTTATCTTCAAAATTTTAAATTAAAAAAATGAAATATTAAAATAAAAATATTAAATATTTATTTATAAGCTAAATAATTAAAATTTATAATTTTAAATAAAAAATTTATTTATTTTTGTTATTTTAATTTTTTAAATTAAAATTCAGTACATCGAAATACTAAACTAAATATTCCAAAAACATTTGATAAATTATTGAACCAAAATTGAAATGCCAATTCGGTATTTATTATGCAAATTTGACATATTGAAATTTCAATATAGCAAAACTCAGTTTGGTTCGATTTTACCAATGCATGCCCATAGACAAATGCCAATAAAGCTAAATCACATGTTATTTTATCTTAATTTTGATATAAAAATGGGTATATATTTGTATAGGTGAGTACATGTAATAAATAAAGAATTATATAATCTAAAATTATATCAAATAATCTACACAGTTGAGTATAATAAACCAAGAAAAATTAATACAAAGAACAAATATATTTTTTATGGTAGCCTTGTAAATACTATACGTAAACAAATTTTATCCTGACAAAACTCAAGTTATATACAAGGATATTATTAGAAATCTCAACTTGAATCACCAAATAGACATAGATGGCCAACCAAAGCCAAACAGACGGCCCAAAAAATCACAAGTATACATAATACATAGCAAGTAGAGGACTAGACAACTACGAACGCAACTAGATAGATAGTCATAAGTATAACCATCGAATAGTTAGAGTGTATGGTTCGTCATAATAGTAGATAGTAGAAACATAATCATGCAATATATATGACGAACATCAGAAAATATACAACCAAAATTTCAGGTAGCTCGGCAGACAAAACATAGTAGACTAAATATTCTAAGGTAAAGAGCATAGTTGGCTCATTGGAGAGAGAAGTATTAACTGAGATAAAGGCCATCCCTCAATTAGTTGACATTCTAAAATTAATATCAAAATGTTAAGTCACCGGAGAGGGAATGTACCGTCACAAAATATTTCAATACGTTGAATAATTATCACTAGAAATAGATCGTTAAGAACGCATTAAACTAGAATATATTTAGTTTATAGCCACACGGAAAAACTCTTAGAGAGAGACGTGATTGTGATTTCTTCTATTCTGGAAATGGAGTTTGATCAATGAGAATCTGATTTCAAGGAAATGTTGAATAGCAGATAATAACCCAAACCTCAATTTACAGTGTAGGATCAGGGTAGAATATGGCAAGAATTACGAGATTAAACTACCAATGGTATGCAAGTATAAAATGAGAAATAAAAGAATTATGCAACATTTTATTTAACTATCAAAGTCATACATGAGAATTTTAAGTGAATGCTCAACTTGGACTATCGGGACCAAGTAGACATATATAAATCTCGTCCACCACCAATCATCCTCCACATCATCAACATTATGGTTATAGTTTTCTGTGGTAATTATGCGATTAAACTACCAACGATATATAAGTATGAAATAAGAAATAGGTATGATTTAATTTATTTAACTACCAAAGTCACAGGAGAATTTTAAGTGAAGTGTACTTGAACTATCGAGACCAATGGTTATAGTTTTCTGTGATAATTAAGCGATTAAACTACCAATGATATATAAGTATGAAATAAGAATTTACTTGATTTAACTACCAAAGTCACACATGAGAATTTTAAGTGAAGTGCACTTGGATTATCGAGACCAAGCAGACATATATAGATCTTGTTCGCCACCAATCATCCTCATTAACAGCATTGAAGTAGAATCTCAAATGTGGTAGTCACAGTGTTTTCTTTTGTAGGTAATGGGGTATACATTCAACATGATTATAGTATTCTTTTGCAAGCAATGGACAAGTGTGGTAGCTTTTTATTTCATGAGACGGGTAGGCATGACAACTTTCACTTCTGCATTGTTCTCTCTTTCAACAATTGTCTACTTCTCTGTAGTTATAGTCTTCATTTTCATACAATTTTCTCTTTCTTCCATGATGGGTAATCATGGATACCACATTTTTCTTGTCGATTGGAATAAAGCTTAGGCAAAAGCTTAGACCATTGGCAATAGAGGCCACTCTTTTTCTCTTTTTTTTTTTTAAATAAATTAGAAGCAAGAAAAGAAATAATTAGGAAAGTAGATACAGTGTAGTAGTTGCGCTGCAAGGCAACAGTAGCTGTGGAATAGCTTACTACTACTCTGTACAATGCTCAATGGAAGAATAAAATTATATTGGTTATTGAATAAACCAAACCTTAAGTAATAGTTTGGGATTAAGAAAAAAAATAAAATATTTACTAGGTTTACCTTAATTAGACAATACATGAAATAAGAAATATAGAAGCAAAAGAAAAGATTAAAAATAAAGAATACTCCATCCTGAAAAATGATTAATCGAACAAGACAATCATTGAGCAGAAGGATGGAGAGGAACAATCATGGAAACCATACGATTGTTGAGCATCTACTTTTTTTTCTGTTATCGATTTTAAAAAGATATAGAAAATGTATATTTATAATATGATAGACATTTTCATAGGATATATCATAGAATATGTAGATTGATACCGAACAATATAGTGATTATAGGTATTGATTGTAATGGATCCTACTTCCTCAAACAGGATCATAAACGTTTGTACAAGGTATTACCATGCAAGAATAAACAAGAAGTTTTCTTCTGAATTCTCTTTAATTTTACATGGTACCATAGCTAGAAAACCCTAGAGAGCAACTCTGGACAGTGAGGAGTGAGTTTCTCCCCGGTGAGCAAAGACAGCTGAAACCTTAATTTTGTGTCTGTTCGCACTGAGCAGATATGAGAGGAGGGTAAAAGGCTAACATGTGGCCACTCCAATAGCTGAAAATTGTTACCTGAGGACCACCGCATGGATGAATGGACATTTGCGCTTAGTCTCGTTAGCAAAAACACAGCCGTCCAATGTCTACGGTACCATTTATCTAAGCAATAAAACCCTACGGTACCATTTATCTGAGCATTAAAACCCTAGTCGTGACAGTTAAGAAATCACGTCTTTACACCCCACTACGACCATAGTTCTGCTACCCATTCCCCAATCAGTTTCATTTACGAGTCAAGTCACTGAAAGCCAAGCCTATGCACCACACATGCCGCTACAACAAATTGCGACTTATTCTGAAGAATTCTCCGACCTTGCCCATCACCCAGACTGTTTCTTCTGGAATCACCCCTCCATCCTCACTGCTCTAAGGTTTTCGAATTCCAAGTTCAGTAGCATATAAGAGAGACTACCCTTTCTCTACTCTTAAACCCCTACTCTCTATTTTTTTTTTAGTGTTGTTGGGTAATTTTGTATACTGATCAAAAATTGAATAACCGATGTAATTCCTATATTACCTAAATCACAGACTACAAGTTAACTGTGTCTAGCTATTTTGATTGGAGTAAAACCATTAAGCATTATTTACAGAGTATCTCGAAGAACATCTCATTGATGATCCACTGACTGATAATACGCAAAAGGAATAGCTCTCACTGGTTTTTGCAGATCAAGAACTCTATTATAAAAGAATTAATGGAATATTTAAAGTTTCTGTATTCTTTATTTTACAGATTAATGATGTCTGGAAAAGCTTTTATTATGAGAACATGATCGGTCCCTCCATTCGTATTTTATGAGTTTTAAAAAGACGAGGAATTAAATGTCTTGCTTCCATATAGTTCAGATATTAAAATTCAACAAGCTAAACAAGAACAAAGAGCATTAATGAGTTTTTTGGTCGGACTCGACTCACAATTTGAGATTGCTAAATCACAAATTTTCTCTAGGTCCTAAAGTAACATTGTTAATTGTGGTCTTTGCTAGGATTCTCCATACAAATACAAGCACCCATTTCACACCATCTACTTCGATGTTGTTCACTCGTTATTAGAATACTAGAAGCAGCAACAGCTCTCATAGGAACAACCGGAGAGCGGAAGCAAAAGTAGTAATTGGGGTCAGGATAATGGAGGAATGATTTGTTACTATTTTCAGAACTAAGGTACACTAAGTGCACATGCAAGAAATTACAAAATAGAAATCAGAGATTTCAAAAAGCTAACGTTGCAACTCAGTTGAGTACACCATCGCCAAATATTTGTGCAGAACAGTATGCAGAGTTCACATAATGCCAGGAGGCACTAAAAAATTCATCTCACCTAATTATTGCTATGGCTGAGTCAGGCAACCCCAACACATGCTTTATTTCCTCCTTTCAAAGTAAGTCATTGATTCTAGCGCTAAAACCATATGATATGTAATCTTAATCTCTTTTCCACATAAATCCATATAGTGTTACTTTAGCCAACAAGACTACTTCATCTGTACTGGGTTCTGGCAGCATAAACCCTAGTTCCTCTATGACGTTACATGTTGAGCCTCCCAAGATTCTCTTTCAACTTATAGTTTGTTAGAAGACTAACTCACTCTTAATTGTTGCATTTCATGTTTTCTTGATCGTTGACTCTTTCACAAACTTATGAAAAATAAAATTATTGACAGAGGACATGAATCTAGAGACCTATATCACGTAAACTTAAGAGCCAAAACTCGTCACACGCTCACATCAATACATCGTTTGAAGCATATTGTCAGTTTGTTCATCCGCCTTTATTCGCCTTGAAGAAGTTATGCCCTCAATTTAATAGTTTCTTTGACGTGGACATTCGAGCCAAGGCCCCTTTCCCATGGCACCCCAAAAAATGATAACCACCTAAGCACGAACAATTGAAGCAACCATGATATTTTTCATGAGGAAAATATGAAAAATGGACGATAAGAATGATTTGATTGCTTAGGAGGGACTAAAGAGAGAATTACGGCATCAAAAAAAAAATCAACTTGGAAGAGCAAAAGTGGCCTAAGGTGGAGTTACGATCTAGGCATGCCGGATCAATTCGAGACAACAGGATCAACTCCTAAGTGTTCTGACATTACAATTGGCTAGGAATCAAATAAATCGCGCTTAGCCGAATTAACCTAGGAAAACCTAGAGGAGTTTATGCCATTACAATCGCAGAGTCCTTATTGATCGTGGGAGACAATGATTGCAAAAGCATAATGGAAGTAGGATGATCACATGCATGGTGGATCGTCTTAAATCAAGCTAGAGGAGACCTAATCAATAACGTTTGCAATCAGATCGATCGCGACGAAGCAGGAAATGCAATTTTTGAATTGAAATTCGAATTTTTGGCCGTTAGAGACATTTTCTAGGGCTATTTCGGTCATTTCACATTAGTATTTTCAAATTTTAACTAGTAAACCTTTATATACCTTGTACAAAGACTTGTAGACATAACAACGAATAGTTGAACAATTGAATGAAGAAGTGTCTTTTGTCTCCTCCATGCTTTGTGTTTGAGTAATTCAACACCCAAGCTCAAGTATCAAATTAAGTCATTAGGGTGCATTACAGTGGTTTAAGGCCAACATCTTCATAGCGTACATGTCTAGATCTTTGGTTGAATATTTTTCCAATTTGTTACAAGGATTTACCCAACATAAGGTACGTATGCACAGTTGAAATTTATACAATCTCGCCGTTTCCCCTTTATTTTTTTCTTGTTTTATTTTCCTTCATTTTCGCCATTTTCCCAATTATTATCAATCTTTACTTCCACTTAGTTCACATCTATTAGCATCAGAGCCAACTTAATTGAGTTTCTTAACTCAATTGGATGGTCGGTTTGGGGTTCCATTTGAACTTTATTTTAGGGAGCAAACTTATACATCTTACACACTCTATCAAGAAAGGACAATATATAAAAAAGCAAAGTGAATTCAATAAAAGGAAGATGGAGAAATTTTTTAACTTGTTGGACTTTGAACATGTGCTTCTTAGCATTCTCAAGTATTCTTTTCTTTTATCCTTAACTGTTTTAATTATAAACTATTTATACGATTTTTGGGTTAGTATTTCTAGGCCACAAGCCATTAGATAAGACCTACACATGACATATTCACCTCATATGTTCCACGTCCAAGCAATAAGAAAATGGCCACTCTAAAACTGTCCACTAACCTCTCATCAGATTTATGATTAAAAAAAAACCCCTAAGCCATAGTGTGACTACACGATATAAACATTAAAAAATGTAGAAAAATGAGTTCATATGCTAGCTGATGAGCAAAAGCAAAAACTTTTCATAAAGTATCCCATTCTATCAATTTCCTGTGCTCTTTTGCCAAAATTAGAATTAAATATTTCATAAGACCTATAAATAAAAATGGCATTCCCAAGAATATTCAACATAAAATTTTGTATTTACCTTTAGAAGTAAGAATCTTCAAATAATAGTTCAACCCTTAGGATAATCTATGAACTATATTTTCTTCAAAATCTTGGTTCGTGAACACTAGGAATGTGTTTTTAAATTGTTTAAAAATAAGAGAGAGAAAGAGAATTTAAAAAAAGTGATGAATCTAGTACATGTTAAGACGGTCGTAACCAATGGATCTAGGCAAATTGCATAACATTTCAAGTTTTTGTAAGAAAGAGAAAATACAAGATAAGAAATAGGTAAAATGAATCAAAGGGAGAGAGGTATGTGAAATTAGTGAATAGAGGCTAGTAATTGGCACAAGAAGTGAAAAGTTGATAAATAGTAGACGTAAGGACATACCTGACAATTTTCAAGCCTCACTTAGCTCCAGATAGATGG
This sequence comes from Avicennia marina, assembly GCA_019155195.1. NCBI lineage: Eukaryota > Viridiplantae > Streptophyta > Magnoliopsida > Lamiales > Acanthaceae > Avicennia > Avicennia marina. Next base: position 7,327,618 of record CM032767.1, read on the forward strand.
GTTTCTGAATTGAGTAGCCATTGCCTCTGACAGAAATTTAACAAGACCTTCTCTCTGGACTTCCTTTTCTTTCTTTAGTTCTAGATGTCGAACCTAAGACATAGGCCAGAAAACTTAGCGACACAATGCCAAGTACCAATAATTTTCAAGGCTAAGAAAGAAACAGGTACAATCTTTCCTTCTGGTAAATATAAATCAATATGCGGGCTAAATGAAGAAGGGGTATTCTTCTAACATCACTTAAGCAAAACAAAAATAAAAATAAAAATAAAAATAAAAATAAAAATAGAAATCATAAAGTGTGAATTAAAAGGCATGTAGTTTTGAATAGTATTCCAATGAGGTTTTCCCTGTAAATTTCTTTTTCTTTCTAGAGTTCTAGATGTCAGATCTAAGTAGCGCAAGCTAGAAAAAAAGTAGCACCAGATTACAATGTAACAATAATATGAAAGAACAAGGAAGAAGAAGTTTTTCCTTCCCGATAAATGTAAGTTTAAATCAGGCTGCAGCACTAAATGATGAAGTGCTTATGAAATTCTTTTCCACAGTTGACAAGCTCATCTAAAACAACATAAAATACAATTACAAAGCATAACCTAAAGGAATGCAGTCATCACAATAAAGCAAAAGCAAATGAACACATAGAATGCCCTAAACTTCTAAATGGCCATGCTGAATTCATCATCCCACCTAAGATTTTCAGTAACTTGTAATAATTCAGATTCTTTAGCATGCCCAAACCAAGGTTCACCAAGAAAGCAAGAGAATATGCTATGAACACTGGCATGACAGTTGTCAACCTTTAAACATGTTCTCTCAATTAATGTCAAGACTAAAGGATGAAGAACAAAATTTTAACAAAAAGGGCCAGGTGTTATGGTGCCAGAAATTTCAAAGGCACCATACATGTTCAATCATATGCAGCAGCATAGTAATAATATAAAGTATAAACCAATAAGGATAGGAGTCCAACCTTAACTGAACCTTTTTGGGATACCCCAGAGTCAGTGATGACAACAAGGCATTTGATATCATTCTCACTTGCATATTCATACTGTTCAGTAAGACTTGGATCACGCAAGGGTACAAACTCTGCCTGTACGCATTGCTTTCAGGAAATTTGTATTGTGCATATCACAAATAATCTTGAACGAAATCAGATACTGACCTTGATATTCTCCTCCCACAGTTCAGCTGCCAGTTCCATGCGCTCGACTAACAAGCCGCCACCACCCCTTGAACAAACTAGAATGTTCATGCCAATGTTATTTCTGTTAATGTTACAAAATAATTACTATGAATTAAGTAGATGCAGCAAAAGATAACATAATATCCAGTAACAGTACCCTATACTAAAAGGGCAGAAAGCCACCTATAAAATTTCGTATCGACAGAAGAGTGCAGCAAAATAGTCTCTAGTGCAATGCTAGTCCCAACAGCACCAGAAGGGCTTGATTTCTGGCAACAAGGAGAGGCATAAGAATGTCAGTTACTGCTGGAAACAGGTAAAGATGTTTACTGTACAACATAAGAAGGCACAGAAACCCACTTCTCTCTCTGTCTGTATCTCTCTCTCTCTCTCTCTCTCACACACACACACAAGGCAAATGCTCCATGGTTTCATAGAAATCTCCTGAAAGATCACAATATCAGTTCATGGCGAAGAAAAGACAGAAGAATGATTTGATGGTGCCTTTCTAGACCACCTTAATTTTAGCATCAGAAATCCAGTGATACACTCACAAAATGGACATGGATGGGCCAGAAGTGCTTTCATCATGTGATAATAATAATAATCATGATATTTCATCTCCCCTTGCAAAAATCACAAATATCACAATTACTATTGCAAGGCACATTTTAGAGAAGATTATCGTGAATAAAAGGGCTTAAGTTTGAGCCTCAAAAGTGTATGTAGTAGTTCCTTTTTCCTTGCAATGATTTTGCATCAATCTCAATCCAACTTCCTCTTCAATTGTGAGAAAGAATCATAGTTGTTAAAGACGTATGGAGCAAGATCTCTTTGGTGAAATGGCGCGTGGCTTATTGAAGCACAACGCAACATTACAAAATAAATGAAATATATTTATATTACTATAAATTTTAACAAAATAAAATAAAAATTCTACAGTTAAGCAACAAGTACAAATAAATATCAACTATTATTTCTTTAAAATAAACAAATAACGGTGAAATAATTAACTAGAAATTAAGAACATCAATTAAATGCATTACAAACAGTTTAAAATAATAATTGTTCACAATTAGAAAATGTTAAACCTTTTTTTCTCATGATTTTTTTATCCATTGTACTTAATTTTTTACTACACCAAATAATCTAAATGATTTCAAAAAATTTTAAATATGTCCATGTCAAAATAATTAAGGATTTAGTAGCCAATATTAAATTTTTAAAAAGAGGATTTTTTATACCAAATTCTCATAATGTGCTAACATCAAATAATTTTACAATCCTATGAAAGTAAGAAAGAATGTTGGTAATATCTATTAGTGTAGTAGCAGTTCACCAGCACTAAATTTTAGAAAAAAAAAAGAAAAATGAAGAAAAAATAAAATTTTAGTAATTTTTCCAAATAACATAAAGGAGAAAGGAACAAAAAATAGATTTCCCATAAAATTCAAATTCCCATCAAAGTTGTATAATATTACCGATTAGAGTTCTAATTGCCCATAAACTTGCAAATCAGGGACATTAAGAAAATAAATTTCTGGAAAAACAAGAGAGAGGGAGGGCGAGGGAGGGAAAGACCTGGAAAACAAAAAATTACATCTGCCATCAGGTTTATAATTGCCATCAAACTGAAATTGCCCATTAGATTAATCATCAAATTACAGATAGCCCATCGAAAAATGAATTTCAACAAGCAAATTTATCAAAAAACTAAGAAAAGGTGCAAAAAAAAAAAAACAAATTAGGAATAAGAAAGAAGCTTCTTTGCTGGAGAAAGAAACAGATAGCAGCTTACACGAGTGTCCTTCCAAGTTTTCTTCAAGTGTTTTTCTTTTAATAAAATAAGCATCCTACTCTTTCATGTTTTCTTTTTCTTTTTCTTTTAGAAATAAGTCATAGCTTAACAAGATGCACTGGGCGAGTCTGCTACACGTTTGGAAAAAGTACCTCAATCATGCAGCATGATGAAGCCTACTGCCACGGCCATAGGAAGGTGCTGGGCTCACGCCAAAATACACCTTGTGCCATGGCCTGCAATTAGTAACAATGGAAAGAATAGAAGCAATCTACAAAAATATGACAGTTACCCTAAAGAAAGCACATTACAAAACCATGAGGCTACTTCAATGAATGCACTACATGGTGGAAAGACACAGACTACCATTACATAGCACAGATTTTGCAATTATAATGAAACTGAAGAAATAGAATGCAAACATGGAAAGAGAATACACATATCACCTACATATTCAGAATTGGCTATCTGCTGAAGCAAATAATCATAACGACCACCAACAGCTAGCAGTGTTCCTTCCATAAGTGCTACAGGATTATTGTCTTTCCTTAAATATATCTGCATAAAAAATGAATATATATCAATGAAAGAGCAATAACAAGAATAATAAAATCTATTACACTATTTTTTTTCTCATGATTAATAGAAATCTATTTAAGAACTATCATATGCTCACCAGATTAATTCCGTCTCTTTTCATTATTATGAAACTCACAAACATTCAGTTTTAGGTTCTGTACTCAATTTCTATTCTGTCATGAAATGATATTGTAAACAATAGTGTTATGAAATAATATGGTAGATAATAGACTAGAAAATACAGTAAAATATATCACAGAATATTTAGACAGACACAAAAAATGATTAGATTAATATACATTATTCATAATTGATTTCTCTTCCTGAAATAGGCTTGTAACATTTGTAACGTCAAAACTCTAATTTTGCATCTGCCCCCAAAGTGAGCAAACTCAAATTAAGGCTAAAACCCAGACCTGTGGCCTCCTGCCATTACAGGAGTTGCTACACAAGGACCACTGTACCGAGTGGCAATTTCTCCTCTGCCCCATGAGCAGAAGCACCACTGTCTAGCCACCATCATTTTTCACAATGTACGTTTGAACCCTAATCTTAGCAGTTAATAAATGAGAAATTGTCCACCTTGCCAAAGTTGTGCTGCCCATTCCCTGATCAGCCTCGTATCGAAGTCCAGTAGCTGAAAACCAACCAGTGAATTACACACTCCACTACTGCAAAAGTTAGCAGAAGTCGAGTTCACATACACCAGCGTGTGTAACAATATCAGGCACCGCTCATCAATCTGACCAGTCCTGCCAGAGTCATCCTTCCCTTAGTCCCCCAAAGGCCCTGCCTTTGAGGGTCTGGCACAAGAAAGAGAAGATTTCACTCGTTTTCCATTTTAAGCCTTTTGTTTAACTGGTTTGCACTGTGTTTGGTGTCATGATTAACAGTCAAAAACTAGTTGTTATGGATGTCATTCCAATGGTGTCTTAAGATCATTAAATATAAGTTGACAGGGCCAAATTATTTCGAAATGTGTAAAAAAAATTAAAATCTACTTGCATTGATGATCCTCCATTAGGAACATATAAAAGGAATGGCTAAGGGGAGATTCAAGGTTATATACGCAAATCAAGAACTCTATTGATAGCAAGATCGTTGGCAACCACAACGAGTCCGTTAAAAATTAATGGAACATTAAGAGTCATTATATCTTAGGAAAGGAAATGTTTTCACAGATATACAATGTGCGCAAAGGGCTTTATTGTGCTGAACTACAAGATCAGCCCCTTTAAGCCTAGTTTATGTATTAAAAAAATATATGAAAATTAAATGTTTTGTTCCCTCTCAATTCTGCATCAAAGTTCCCAAGCATTTTTGGGTTGACATAGTTTCCTTAACTTGTTCCTAATTAATCACTTGCCTTCCTCAGTATTCGATGGTGATACTCCCTATCATTTTCCCCAACTAAATCATTATTCCCTGTTGAATGTTGGACCCTAAATATTTGACAACATATACATTGTTCAAGATGTTGGATCCCAAATCATTAAATTAGATTCTTTGGTGCTCTCATTTACAGGAAGAATATAAATGTTTCTGTCCAAATCTTAATAGGCACTTTGTGTCCACAAACATTGCCTTCATGGCACATCGACCACTCTTTCCCTCTAAATCTCCCCCATCTAACAAACATGAACAAGATTATTTTGTAACATATGATATATCAAACACCAATAGCCCCTCTAAAATCATCTGCAACACTGCCTCCTTTTTGCCATGTTTATAGCAAATGTAGCGATACTCCTATTCCAGGCCCTACATCAATCTTTTATTCCACATCTGGTCTAGTTAAATCTGACCTTGATCTATCCATTGTTTCCCAAAAAGTTTAACACGAATGCTGCTATCCCATAGTATATTTTGTCTCATATAACAATTTAACACCTACTTCTTGCTCCTTTATGGCTTCCCTTAACTCTGAAACTACACTCAAAACTACTGGCAACGATTTGTCCCATTCTAGTTGCCAGAGTGCTATAATTGAAGAGATGGATACTTTGAATGCATATAATTGGGATTTAATGCCTTTTCCTTCAAACAAGAACGCTACAGGCCACAAATGGTTATTTACTACCAAATTCAATTTAGAAAGACTAGTTTCTTGTCTCAAAGCTCACCTTGTGACCAAAAGATATACCCAAGCCTATGGTGTCGAATACACTAAAACTTTCTCTCCTATAGCAAAATTAACCTTTGTACGACCGCTCATTCCTATAGTAGCTAATCGTAATTGGCCTCTCTTTCAATTAGATATTGAAATTCTTTCTTGCATGGTGACATTCAATAGTCTATATCGAACAACCACCGGAATTTGTAGCTCACGGGGAGCATGGCCAACTTTGTTATCAATGCGAGACCCCATAAGGTCTGAAACAAAATTGTGCCATGATTTAATGCAGAATCTGAATATAGAGCTATAACAGAGTCAATTTGTGAGATATTAAGGATATATCAATTTTTATGTAAGGTAGGTGTTAAATATTACAGAATGTTTGGGAATATTTAATTTGATATTTTAATTAGTTTGCTAGTGGATTTATTTAAATATTAAAAATATCAAACTAAATATTCTCCAATATTACAGTAGGAAAGTCCCTATGCTAGCCAAGTTGTGGTGTGATAACCAAACAACTCTACACATGGCATCAAACCCTATTTTTCATGACCAAACTGAACAAATTGAGGTTAACTGTCATTTTGTTTATGAAAAACTGCAGCAAATAGTAGAGTTTGAGATAATACAAGATGCAAGAACAAAAATATTTATTTTGTATTAGAATTGTTTTTCCAAACATAGATGCTGTTCTATTTCATTTTATTTCTGTCTTTAAGACCTCTCAACAGACTCTATGTAATTTAGGTCATTTTACTTACTAGGGCATGTAGGGATTTCAGTTTTAAAAATACTGCGTAAGGTTATATTTTTGGGTAGAACTTTTAGCTTATGCATTTTTCAAGCCCAACAATGAATAAATGTTCTATCCAATGAAATGTATAAAATGTTTAAATGTAGTAATTAAGTTGCAACGCCTTTCACATGGGATAACTAGGAAAGTATTTCATATCCTTTGACACTTCACACCCAGTCATTATATCTGACATCCAAGGTCCTTACATGCATCTTTTCATTCAGCAGATGATCCCTATATTTGACTAGTTTCAGAGTCATGCATTCTTCCCATGTGTAACAAGCATATATAAGCAATAAGGAAACTCTGATTTCATGTGAAGCAATAGGGATCCACCTTGGAATGTCGAGGAAAAGACATGGTTGCTTATGATTCAACTTCCAGTATAAGAACTCAAAAACTATGGAATCCTATACACAGAATAAAATACATTTGGGTTCCTGAGATCAGAAGTCTAGACATCTTAACTGCAAAACGACTAATAATCTTAAATATTTTTTGTCATCAGAATCCAGTATTTCACAGCTTTCATTAAACAAGTTCAGGTCTGAAAGAATATATTTGTGTAGGAATTGGTTCTCATACCTGGAAATACAAGCTTCTGTGATAAAATTCAGCTGGTGGCATAAGTGCATCAAGAAAGACATGTCTATCAATCTTCCAAACTCTTAAGTAGTTGAATAGCTCTGACAACTCATCAAGTGCCTTGCGTGTCGATTTATCTGCAATAGTCATGATTTCACTTGATGCCTCCAAAAAAAATTGAAAAAAAAGAAACAAACAAATATATTAAATTAAAACAAGATACCCGCAGGCAGAGCACCCCTCAACCTTGGAAGTGCATGATCTGCAGTTCCACAGAACCTCAATCCTACAGTTTGTAATCTATTTAATGAATCATCAGCAAGACCAAGTTCCTGGAACCAAAATTTCACTAGTTACTACAGTGAATTCTACAGCCAGAAGTAAAATTTATGGCTGGCCAATCCCACTTAAAATGGTGGTTTAGCCATAAAAAAGAGCAGAGACTACATGGAAAATGGAACTTCATGTTATGAGTTTTCAGGTTTCTAAATTTGTATACTAATAAATCTCTGATTCTATTTACAAGCTTTAAGTGGTCAAAAGAGCAGAAATGTCAAAACCCAAAAAGAAAAAAAGAAAGATCGAAAGAAAAAGAGAACAAAAACTATCAAATTTTGAAAAGTCTTCCCACCTCAGATTAGCTAAGACAAGTATCCCACTGTTATATTGCATTCCCAACTCAGATTAGCTTAAGACAAGTATCCCCATGTCATATTGCATATTTATATTATACGCAAGTCCTCATTGATACTCCCAAGAGTTTACACATACTTGAATCCACCACACCCACCCCCCCACACCCCCACCCCGCCCCACACTCTTTGCTAATAAAATACACTTGGTTTGGTTTGAGGATTTTACAGGGGGTAAAAATGGTGGGAATTTTATTGAAGATAAAAATTATGTTTGATTAAAAAATATTGATGGGATAAATATTTTGATTTGTTTGCATATGTAGTTATATAAATAACATAATAATACTGGACAATTTGATTGTATACATAGATAATAATTAGCATTTAAAATGTGTACATATGAAATATTTGTATAAATATAAATATTGATTTGATTGCAAATAGACGTAATAATTGGATTTTGAGTATTTACATTCACATATAAGAGAGAGAATAATTTGAATTTGAGATTTTAAAGAAATCAAATAGAGTTGCATGATCTAATCAAGCAGTTTTTGATGTGTTGACTAAATAAAAGTTAAAGATTGATACTGACAAGATGAGTCATCAATCATGTTCGATGTTGCTTTGGTCAACTACCTAAAAATTAAAGGTTGATATTTACACGTGGAGTCATCAATCATGTTTGATGTTGTTGACCAAGTGACGTGAAGAGTGATTTTCCATCAGTCTGAGAGCTCAATAGCTTAAGTTGAAAACTTCAAGGTGTAATACCTTGTTCAACTTGAGGAATGCTACAAGATATATTTTTGATCATATATTTTCAAATGTTGTGTTTCCTATATTATAGGATTTGTATCAATTTAGTTTCATTTCATAAGATTAGTATTTACATTAACTTTGAATTTACGTTTGGTAACTATATAATTCTTTCACAATCTTACATTATAAATTTAGAAGAGAATTTGATGAATGAAGCACATTTGAACTTTTCTAGTTATTTTCTAACATGGTATCAAAGCAGATATTAAGTGTTCAAGAAAAAGAAACATCCCACAGTTAATTTGCCAAAGAAGTTTTAAAATTATTGGATTTTTTTATATATTTTAATTAAAAGAAATCATGTTTTAAACATCTAGCATAACTTAGCATGGCCAATAACTTAAAGAGTTCTGAATAAGGAATGTTATGAGTTCTTTCCCAGTTAGCAAGTTGTTAACATCCTTTTACAACCATAAACACAGTTGAAAGACCGTACTGGACAAAGTAAATCCAAAAGCTGTACATTTTAGAAAGGAATTTCTGATAGCTGCAAAATCATGAAGCAGGCAAGGGATTTAGATTGAGAAAGCCATTATATATTTTCAATAAAGTGCTCAAAAACCTGTCGAAGTTGGCGCCTGATAACCACCCATTTTGACTTCCTTTCAGAAGACTGAGGATGCAAGGAACCCAAAAGGGACAAAAGCTGCAAGGACAAAGAAATTATAAAAAATGAAGGAAAAGGGCACTTTGGTCATCATAACTCCATTAAATTACACAGGATCCTACGTCAGCTACTTTCTGTCTATTCTCTGATTTAATGCCAGCCCAAGACCATATTGCTTCCAATAAGTCAGCATGATTTAAATGAATGCCACATGATTCTGAATGGAAAAAGGGAGTGACGATGTCCACAGTCGCCTACAGTCAAACAACAATAATTATGAATCTACAAATCTACTCAAAAACATAAAGCATGGTGAACACAAGCATATATATGCTGCATATAAATATATATATATATATATATATATATGTACATATGACGTTGGCAGACAGGCACAAACAGCATAAGAGTACAGCTATGGACAAGTTATTGGACCTTTATGACCTCTGCCTCTGTCAATGCAGCTTCTCCTCCAACAACATCAAAATCCCCCTGTTAAAAAAGTATATTATTAGAAAAATAAAAAACTTCATCCCTTACTAAAATAGCACCGGCAGAATAATGAAAGCATATTAAATAGACCTGGAGATACCGATTGGGAGGTGAATGGCCAATTGCTCTTCGATACACATAAGAAATTTCATACCGCCTGAAAAATAATTTCTGCATTGAAACAGAAAGTCAACTTCCTGAATAAGAGGCTCTTAGATAACAGTGCCAGGATTATATACATTACCAATGTCAGGACTATTACAATTGACAACATTCAAATGTAGGTGTATTTAAATACCTATATCTTTTCACTTGTGTGTGCAAGTATCATGAAAGACATCATTTCATAATCAATGTCTGCAATCACAAATGATATTGGTTTGTCTACTTGTGTTTGTCAAGCCTATTCTCATGCCTCATAAATTAGGTAGGGGAAGGATGAAAGTGGTGCGCAATGTGATCAACTAAAGATGACCTTCCATTTACTATCTTAAAGCATAAACTTTGTTGCTGTGTCCATATTGTATGTTATGGATCATGTTTGATCTTACATACCCAAGGGTCATGTTAATTGTGATTTCTTCATTGGTGTCTTTCAGATCTCAATAGTTCAAATTGAACAAATTAAGAACATTCATCATATCCAATTTGGGGGGGAGTATCAGGAAAATAAAGAATAGATATATCATATATTTTGTTACCTAGTTTATATATCAGGTACCTTTTCTTTCCTAGTTTATAATACCAGTAGCATGTTTGGAATATACTTTTGGTATCTTCTATAATTCTTATTCAACCTCATATTATAAATCATGTGGGATTTTTATCAATGAAATGTGGATCAATTCTTCCAATTATTTGTTAACAATATGCATACAAAGAAAATACTCAAACATGTAATAGACATTTGAAACATGCACCGATTCACAAGATACTGCTACCCCGCAAGATGAACAAGCTGCTATCTAATGGTTCAACTGATAGATTAATAATAATATCAGCAAGAAAACTAACTAGCATACTGGAAACAAGGACAAATTAAAAGGACAAGAAAAATTAAATCCGCAAATTGTTTAATCAAGGCTGAAAGGTTAACACAACAGTAAGGTAAAATAATTTTTAGGAAACTATTAGCCAAAATAAATATATAAAATCCATAAGAAGCCAAACAAAACTAGTATCATCTCAAAAAGTCAGACTTTGTGTTGCTTCACTTGTCCAACAATAACCATCTAGATAGAAGTGGAGCGTACACTCAACCAATGTATTGTTGACAAATTTTATTACAAAACAAATAAAGAATAAAAATGAAAAATCCACGAACCAGTACCTGCTTTGCAATGATCCATTTTACAAATGGAAAGCGTAGCTCATGGCAAAACTCCACCATGTCTCCTCCAGGAGTTAACAGTTTCACGGTATTCCTTAATATTTGGGAAAGTTTTTTTTTATTTGGGGAGGGTGGGAAATGAATTAGTAGTCATACTGGAACTTTTGAAGATAAAATTCACCTGGTCATATGTAAGAGATGAAGGGAAGAAAAAGGGTAACAATGTCAAAGAAAAATGGTAGTGATACCTATTTACAAGTGGGCAATCACCTAATATTCTCATAGGTATGATTTCCAAATGCTTTGCACAGTGTCGTCTACAAACTTCTGTAGCTATATCAAAAACCAGATCACGGTTAGCAGTGTCCACATCTGTAAAAACAATTGATGATGTATCATCTCGAATCGGTTTCAATCTTCCAACATTCTCATGATTGTCCTTTGTTCTTAACATATCCTCGTCAAAAATTGCTGACACAACTTTTTCATAAATACTTGTGTCTTCGGAACTATGAATTGTTCGTAACATATCTGCAAATTTAGGCAGGAAAGAAACTCAGTTGAATGGTGGAATAAATTTCTTAGTGTCAAGTCACTCCACAATAACTGAAAAGGTCAAAATTATACATTCAACTAAGAATTTCTTCAGACTCCAAGGGGATGAAAAAGAACAATAATGACAGTTAAACTGATATAGAAAAACAAAAATAAAATTACGGTCGCGCTTATGAATTCAAGACAAGAGTTTACATGTTTTAGAATGGCTCCATCAGTCAATTAGGGTAAATATAGATAGTAGAGCTGAGCTCTAAAGACTCGATTAAACTTCAAATTGTTCAAGTCCATGCCTCGTTTAGTATTCCTAAAATCTTATATAGGAAATAAAATTACATGAGTTGTGCAATTAATGAAGGTGAGATATCATTTACTTGTGTTACAAAAAATTAGTTACTATTAGTTTATTGTTCTCAGACAAGTATCACTTGCTTCGGATAGAGGAAACAATTCCAGCTAGAGGAATCAACACACAATTTCTCAACAATGAAGAATTATTTCTTCCATTTTGTGATGGTTGTGTGAAACGAATAAATTTAAGAATACTAACAAATAATTTCCAGAGTTTTTGAGAGCATAAAATGTGGGAAAATTTTCAGGTCAAACAAAATATAAAAACCTTCAAATTTCAAAAATAATAAAGTAACAAAGAAACCAAGAATTGTGTGCAAGGGGGCATAGAGACTGTTTTCTTCTATCTTTGAAGAGAATAAAAAGATGACAACTAAATATGAAGTGCGCCTCTAGGTGTGTCTCATAGCAATTTAAATATCATGTCTTCTTAGAGGTTGAATTAACCTAAATATTAATCCCTACGCAAAAAGGATTACAAAAATAGTAACCAGCTCAGATCACACATTTCATACTAAAACTGGATTTACAATTAGCAGATCTTACCTACAAGATGCTGCCAGAGGACATATAAGGAACACAGTAGAAATATTCAGATTACTTGGCATACTAAAAAAGAGAAGCTTAAGACTGATTTATGCGCCTAACACACAGCCAGATACTGCATATTGTTAAGTGTGACAAGTCAACATATGTAGAATCCCAACAGAAGTTCTTCCACAGGCAATTCATATTGCATTGCAGTACCCAGGGAGGGTATTTTTGTTAAGAAATATGGAAGATTGGTACTATAAGGCATATATATTGTTGCCAATTATGTTGGTTCAATTGTTAATAGAAGATCAATTTCAGGATATTGTACCTTCCCAGGAAGGAACCTTGTGGCCATGGAGAAGTAATAAACAACAGAGTGGTGGTTCATCTAAGTGAAGCATCTGAGTTTTGAGCGACGTATGAATGTGTGTGAACATCTTTATTTGAAGATTTGAAGATTAAGTGACTGGCCATATGATATGATAGTGACAAGTCCATGATCAACATAGCTCACAACACAATACAATGTGACCAAACCATACACATTGAAGTCAACAAACACTTTATCAAAAAGAAGTTGGAGGTGGATTGAATGGTGCAGCTTTATGAGAATGGTCAACTTGTCGATGTTCATACCAAAGGGTTGACTTTCTCAGTCTTTCAGAGCAATGTGCCAAGCCAGGAATTGAGGAAACCAACTTATCTAGTAGCTCAGGGCAGTGTAGGAATAAATAAGTGTAGCTAGCTAACTATTTAGGAAAATTCTTTAATGACAGATTGTATCCTTATTGGGCTAATATTGGTAAGACTCCGTTTTGTTTGGATGACCATATCTCATGAGTAATTTCCGGATTTGGGTGCTAGAGTCATATGTATATGGTTAAAAGTTGTAAACTTTCAAACATATGAAATATAACTCTACCCTCTCTATATTTGAGGTTTTCAAAAATGAAGGACCAAGTAATAGCATTCAACATACAGGCCACATTTATTTTCTATATACATTCAAAGGAAAAGGGAAGGGAGCTCATACAGGTAAAAATTACCACAAAAAAATAAATGAATGAATAAATAGTAAAAGGTATATGTGCCAGTTCGAACCGGCCACATTCATTTTTGTAAACAGAGAAAGGGTTTAGGGTAAGGGAGATCATACAATTAAAAATTACCACAAAAAATAAATAAAGTGAGTAAAGGCATTTGTGCCAGCTTGAGCAGGCCACATTTATTTTCTGTAAATAGATGAAAAAGTCTACAACATCAGGCTTGGCTTTCCGACATACACATGCTGACCTGTTAATCACCGTATGTGATTTTATTTTCCCTTCTTTTACCTTGCACATTTTATAAATCATTTGGAGCATAGACAATGTTTCCTTATTAACTTATATAATTTTTTTGAATCCATATATTTAAAGCAAGCAAAAGAGGATTATGAAACATTACTTCCACTTTTTGACATTTTAATCTAGTGTCCCCTCCTTGCAAAGTCTATAATTAAAATTCTACATCAAGATATTCAAAACTTACTATCTAATAATTCATACTCCATTCGAGGTGGAAAAGCATGCTTAAGAAGTTCCATGGCGGATGGACGATCTGATGGACTTGAGGACATCAAGCGCTGCAGCAAGGCCGCCTGTTCTGGGAATTCGATAACCCAACCAGAAGGGAACTCTCCCTTCAGTTTCAAATCAGAAAGCACAATATGTCTCTCCATTGCCGTGTCAAATGGATGCCACAGTTCAAAGAATACAATTCCTAGGCTGTACATATCAGCCTACACATGCAGTGAGATAAGCACATATAATAAGCAGCCTGCTAAGAAGATACTAAAGTACACATTTACAAAAGGATTCAAAATTTGACCTTCTCGTTAATCTTTGGCCAGCCTTGGTCTATTTCAGGAGCCGTGTAAAAATAAGTGCCAACTTGACCTGTACCATCAAGAGAGACCCCAACAGTTTCAGTAGCATCCACATCCTGATCCAGTTGCTCCAGCTGCAAAAACTTGGCTGAATCACAAAAGAGAAACCCATGTAGTAAGTTTCGAGACATCCTGAAGAAAACTAGAAACTGAATAAAATTGTCTATAACTGAAAACATGGGAGTCAGCGATGTAATGTGCTTACAAACTGACAGAAATGATTTTAATACTCCCTAGGCAGCTAAATCTTTTATCCACTTATATTAATTCAATATCACACTTTCAAAGTCCGGAATAAGATTCCCCAACTTGGTAGTTTCACTTATTTGGCAATCTTCTTGATTGACAGGCAGGTGTTAAGGCAAGTGCATTAAACTCACTTGAGCACTTCATAAAGTTGATGGTTTCAACACAATTTTCTTTAGTCCTCCAATAGCCTAACCAAATCCAAAATGCCACATCACCTTGAGGAGTTTCCTCTGGCAATCTAGTTCCCTCTGAAATAAATTACCTATCCCTAGGCATTTAATAATGAAACAAAAAATATGATATGGGAAAAGAAATCTGAAAGTTCATTCTCCGTGAATTGACAAAGTATGTTACTATAAAGTAAATTACAAGAGAGAAAAATAGGAAACTAAATCATTCATAACTCTTACTGTATAATTCATTTACAGGTCATCCATAACTCAGCACTTCCCCTCAAGTTCTAGAATAGATGTCTCCCATCCTTAGCAAGTTTACAAGATCACAAAAACTAGAATTGGTCACCCCCTTTGTCCAAACGTAGGACATTCTGATGAAACATTAGATACACATACTGACCCCTACTGTGGAATTTTGCAGTGATGGGACAATTCAAGTTCAAGAATAGACGTCTCCTGTCCTTAGCTAGTTTACAAGATCACATAAACTAGAATTCTTCAGCCCCTTTGTCCAAATGTAGGACATTCTGATGGAACATTAGACACGCATAGTAACCCCTACTGTGGAATTTCGCAATCATGGGACAATTTGTATGTTGGCCAATGCAAATTCAATTTGAGAGTAGTATACAGCTTACCACAAGCCCTGAGGTCTTTTAGACACAGAATAACAAGATAAAGGAATCAGCAAGTGTGTTTACGATATGGATTTTATCAGAGCCTAATTAGCAAGCTTTCTATAAAGCTCTTATTTATATAACATTCAAATAGCTAGAAGATATTTGAGGGTTTTGAGTTCTGAAATGATTAACATGGTTCAATCCAGAAAAAAGTGCACATTACTTGCGCAACTCTTGATTTTAATGACATCTTTCATGTAAAAGTCATTAGATTCTCACAACAGCATTAAATCTTTGTATTTACAAAGTTTTCTTATTTCCTTATTGAGCTCCAAGACAAGGCAATTGTACTAGCCAAGGAGCTGAGAAAGCTTAAATTTGTACAGCTAAAATTATGCAAAGTTGTAATCGATTTGAGTAAGAAGAAATTGCATATGGGTTGTGTTACAAAGCTTTTGTTTGAACCTAAAGGATTACCCAATATCCCTTCTCCCTCCAGCTTACCATTAGCATGTAAACATGGATTTTACATGGACAAGGATGTATTTGGACGGACTTTTTCATAGCTGGAAAACAATGCATCCTACGGGCATTTCCCAATAAGCTGAAATATGTATAAATGGTTATCAACATTTTATCATTTGTAATCTTCATTTTCATAGAGCATATGAATTCACTTGACCCTTTGTTGTTGATAAATGCTTGATGAAAAAAATGTTTATATATTTCATTTCCTATGTAATAGGATTAGAATTAAGGTACCGTTAGAGTTATATCTGATATCATTGAATTAATTCTAAACTATAAATTCAGACTAATAGGATTAGCATTAAGGTACCATTAGAGTTATATCTGATATCATTGAATTAATTCTAAACTATAAATTCAGACTAATACATTGTTGGCAAATGCTTTAATGCTTCGAATTATTTGTCATAACACCAGTGCGAGTTCAATTCTTACTATACATAGTTCCCCCTAGCACATAAACAACAAAAAAGGATTATTTCTAAACTAACATTAAAATGTTTTTGGTTCCCTTTAGGTCCTCTTTGTTTTGCATTTACTTATACTACACCCTTACTATTTATAAACTACTGAGTTATGTCTGGCTCACAACTAAAATATTATTCATTTAGCCATGTGGTTGCCTAATTGCTCAATGACTATGAGGTTGGCCTCAGTCACAAGTATGTATGTTACTACTGTTACGTCTGTATAAGTGTAGCATGAGTGTCTTTCCAATTGTTTGCGATAGCCAGTACCAATGTAGGTATGGTGAAAGATGTGTCATTACAAAAATCAGGTTTGTAAGGCTTCATGTCAGTAATTGCGCAATTTGTCAAGCTTATTCCTCATAGCAGATAAAGAAGATGATTAATAGTAAGAGCTCCAGTCCAATGGCAATATCACAAAAAGAAGCACGATTTTACTCTGTTTGCTGAAATGTCATCCCCATGCCGCAACTGCGAGAGTGTTCGAAGAAAAATATCTTCACATATTCTCATACAATCTATTACCTAATTTATAGGTCTTGTATCTTTGTTTCTTATTTTACATAACCTTTTTCCTATAAATTAGATTAGAATTATGTTGACATTATAATTTCATTTACTATCTATGCACTAGTCTCATACTATAGAATTGAGAGTAAGCCTTCGCTAGTAAAACAAGCTTTGATTCTTCCAATTATTTTACAAGAAATATAGAATGTCTGGAGTCCTCATCACTTGCATCTTTTAGTTTCATTCTGTGTCAATGGTTTCACCATTGGCGTAGGTTAGAAAGCCCCCAAGATGCCAGCAAGTGAACACAAAAATCAACATCCAGTAACAAATTTACAAAGATGGAGAACCACCAAAACCACAACAATCAACATGTATCAAAATAACAAAGAAAATCTCATCTTCATATTAGACAAATATTATTAATACTAAATAATTTATGCTCACACATTAAACAGGAAACATAAACAGCTTTGATCAGAATTAGTAAATTTCTGAATTTAAGTAAAAGAGCAGAACATAATATAAATCAGAATAATGTCAACAGAAGTCCATTCACCAAAACAGAACAACCACTAAATTAGCAGATGTGATTGATTGATCAACGAGGAAGACATAATTATGAAGAGAAAAAATTGCTGAATAAACTTCAATTACATAAATGGAAACATGGACATGGAATTGGTAAATACATGAAAACTTCAGATAATGGAGTTATGAAGATGGTTTGTGCATGTCTAAAATAGCTAATGCAAGAAACTTGACATAAGATAAGTTACATTAGTTAACACGACTCATATTATGTCCCTGCAATATCTTTCAGGGGATTATAGCAATTTCAAATGAGCAAAAGCACCTCAAAATATAGGTTAATAAAGTATGAAAAAGTTAAACTTAGTAAACCAACATCATATATACTCAAGAGTCCCAAAAAATTAGAAAATGACTTCGTTCCTCTGTCTGCAACTCTCTGTGCAATTCCTTTTTCTTGGTGTATTTCAAAACAAGATTTATTAAGCAGTAGAGGAAATGGTAAATTAAACATTCTGTCTCACAGATAAGTTGGAAGCAAACTAAGTACAAATTAGTAATGAGCTAGGAATAGTCTGTTACCAAGACCAAAATCCCCAATTTTGATATCACTGCGCGCATCAAAAAAGATGTTATTAGGAGTTAAATCACGATGAATAATTCCTTGGCCATGTATATGTGCCAGTCCTTCCACAATTTGGTGGAATAAATGCCAAGCATGTTCCTTATCCAGATGATTATATGATTCAAGCTTCTGCCTCAATGTCCTTCAGCCAAACATGTAAAACATAAGTTAGAAGATATCAATTCAGATAAACAGAAATTGTTCACAAAATTTCCTCTTTTAGAGAGTGATAATCACCAGATGAATATATAAGCATCTAAATGTTGCATTGTACTTATATATCAAAGTATTGAACTACTAGCAATCTTAACTTTAATCATAAATTCAAGAAAAATTCAGCTTCTCTGCATGTCTCCTTTTCATTACTTTCATCCATTTTAGGAGCCTGCTAGAGCAACACTTCCCTTAAATTACGCTCAGTGGTCAACCTACAAATATTTCATATCTGCGTATGCTCAAAATCCCATAGGATTCATATTCTACACTAAACCATTAAGAATGCCCAAGCACATGTACACAACAGTAAGTCCCCCCAAATTTCAGTTCAGAATATCGCACCAACTTCTCTTGAAGCTGGACCTTAAGATGTTTTGAATAGCCTGTACAATTTGGGGAACCCTTGCAGTTAAAAATTCCAGACATGGCACCTATTTTCACGTGTAAAAGAAGCCTTTTGTAAGGTTGCAATATGCGATCAGTTTATTCTTAATGAAATTGTGCTAACTGTTGACTTAATATAGAACAATAACCAGACCAATCAAGTGGCTGCATAACCACATTATATAACAATTCAATTTTCTGTAGGTGCTAGGCATATTTTCAACTCCAGAGCTTTGCATCTTAAGCCAACATCAAGGTTCTCATTTAAAATAGGCATGAATAGTGCCCATCAAAAGACTGAAAATTTTCAGTACATGTATATTAAGACCTTAAATATCTGTGGCAGGAACACAAGCGAGGATCCCTCTTTTTAGGATCCTAACCATCAAAATCTTATATCTCTTGCCAGTGCATTGAAGAAAACAATCTCCTATGTATATTTCTGTCACATTTTACCATACATACAACTATCACCCTGTCAAATCATAACAACATATTCTTCACACATTTTTTGCAGTCAAAAATTAATTGTGGAACACATACAGATAGATAAATTAAAGATATTCAATTTGTTGATGCCTAACCAATGCTGGAGTTAGCAAACCTTGGGCAATATTCCATCTGAATATAGAGGTAAGTTGATTCAAGCTTATTTTCTTGTACAAACTGATCTGAAGAACCAGTGTCCTTGTAGCCAGAACTGGAGCTCCTGCCAGTTTTGGAACCCCAGGACATATTGGCAAGGCTTCCAACAACTCCTGTTTCATACCAAGCCTGAATTTGTAAAAGAAATCAGAACATGAGAGAGAGAGAGAGAGAGAGAGATAGGAGAGAGAGGGAGAGGGAGACCAAATCTTCCCTTACGAGGAAAAAGGAGAATTCTCATATGTTATTACCTGGTAGTATCGCACAACATGCTGATGCTGCAATCGAGAAAGAGTGGCGACTTCCCTAAGAACCATATCCAAGTGGAGGTGGAAATGAATCAATGAAGAAAATCAGGCATGATAAAGAACAATAGTAAGACAATGGAACAAGTTCTTCGGGAATTTTTGCATTCAAATTTCAATGTGCTAAACAAGACCAATGTAGTAAAACAAAAAAAATTCTTGCATCAACAAATTAAATATAAAGTTTGAGCAGCATATGATCAAGTAAAATAACGATACAATGGGATGTCAAGTTGAAGACTACCAGTAAAGCACTGAGGAAATTAATGATAGCAAGAAGAAAGAAAACAACTTTTTAATGTCCAGATGGGAAAATTAAAAGGACAAAATGATCAAAGACACGTGTTCAATTTGACATATAGATCATAACAACCAAGCAACTCCTTCATGATGGGTGACATGAGCATTTGCCGTGTCACACATGTACCCGAAGAACATTACATACTTGCACTAAATTGTATCTTTTCACTTAATATACGCTCCTCATGCCATTGTTTGAGTCATGATAAAGCAAAATGCAGTCCCAACTACAAATGATTAATGAAAAGCAAATAGCAAAATATAAAAATAATCCATAAATTTAAACAATGCCTTTAAACATGTCTTCAAGACTCTTTAGGAGATACATAATTGATTCAAATTTCTGCTCAACCTAATCAATCCATGAGCGTTTAACTGAAAACTTAATAAACAAGCATGTCTTTATATCCACATACAAGGAGGTACTCTAAAAGCATTTTTGAAAACAAAAATAAAATGAATATAAACGTCACCTAGGTTTATTAAAGAAATTGATCTAGAATGATTGTAATAAAAAGGAAACAAAAATAAGAAAAACACATCAACTTAACATTTGAGAAAAAAAAAAAGAAAGAAAGAAAGAGTGGGGAAGAGAAGAGGGGGAAATACAAAGGTTTTAGAGTGATTGGAAGAATTAATTCATGTAAGCAAAGCAAAAGTCTATTATTTAGCCTCGAACTTCTCGTATGCACAGAATGACCAGTAAAAGAACAGCCATCACCAGCAAGCCAGGAAAGAGCACATCAATAGCATTGAGCTTCCACGAGATACTTCACTATGCAAAAACAAAAAATAAATAAATAAAACTTTTCTCATATTTTCAACAGATACAAACCTCAATATACGGTCATTTACCGGCAGGCTCTTGTCCTTTAACCGAATCTTCTTCACAGCATATTGCCTGCCATCTAGCTTATTCTTGCATAACACAACGTGACCAAATCCTCCATGACCTGTCAAATGTAAAGAGCACATTATATCATGCATACAAGAATACACGTCACTGCAAGGAGCGAGCAAGTAGCATCAAGAAGCCCAAAAAAATAGGAAAAGAAACACAGAAAAAATAAACCATAAATTGAAAGCAACTATAATTTCAACATAAGTTTACCAAACAGCAAAATAAAATTGCATAGAATCCAAATCCATGTAATTCAATAATTACAGGGTCATACAAACACTAACAAGATTGGGATTACAAAAGATTAATAGAGCTAACAAATTGCTTGTTTATGTTGATATAGATGAAATTCCTTTGTGCTCCAATGGCAGAAATTTTATAAAACAAACCACTTCCTAGACTTAGTTATCTAGAATCCTTTGCAATAGTCAATATGGTTGTCAAGATAAGTAGTTCATATCCAATATCCAACTCTAAGATGCACACAGTGGCCATTTGGTTCTCAAACAATGAATTACTAAAATAACTTTATTCCTTGTTTCTCCTATATCTCTTACTTATATCCCCTTTGTTCTTTTCACTTTAGCTTTTATTCTTTGCCTCATTCTTATTACTTTATAATTTTATTTTTCATATACTTGTAGTTTAAGACCTTAGCTTTTATTAATAAATACATTACAATTTATAATTTATTATGATTGATAAAATTATATAAACCATGGATAATTTTACACACACGTTAAATGTGCAATATTTACTAGTTATTCTTAGAGTTATCTTTAAGAATGGAAACAAATAAATATTGAAATATCCTCACTAATACAACAAAGTCAAGAATTTAATTTTGTATACTGCTTATATTTCAAAGTAGATTTTGCTCACCAACCCGAGGTCTAAGGTCATGACTTCAAATATTTGGTCAATTATATTTATAGAAAGAGCTCATTCTGAAGAAGAATTATAAGAGTAGAGAAGAACCATCAAAGAAACAGTAGCCACCAGAAGCATTCTTTTATTCTCCTTCTGCTGCCCTGCCCTTATCTTTGTGTTCTCTGACTCTCTCTCTCTCCCTCTCTCTATTCATTACTTGCAGTCCACCCCAGCAAATGTCTTCCAGCTTGTCAATTTACATTTTTACTACTGGATCAATAAATTGATCTTCACCCTCAAATCAAGAGTCTTGACAGTTTTATTATCATTATATATATTAGCAGATTTATTATCAGTAACTAGTTATATTAGTACACCAGTGTTAAATTTCATCTTAAACATATTGTGGGTAGAGGTAAGGTCAGTCGACTTCCCAACCTAAGATGCAAGTCTTTACTTAATCATCTTAACATGAATTTTATTTTATGTTTCAAAATTAAACATATTGTATAATAGTACAATATCAAACTAGAAAGGATTTTTCTAATAACATACTAAAAGCTGCATATATCTAAGTTAAAAGAAAGTTATTTAGATTTTGTGACATATTAAGGACAGACAGGAAGAAAATGTTTGAAACATTCTACTGAATAGGACTTTTGTTCAAGGTTTCTCTAAGTTGATTGTCATTTTATATTTGAAGCCCAATATGACATTAGCCCTACTTCTTCAAAACAAATAAATAGTTTATAATGCTTCAATATAAACAAGAAGCTTATGCCTCATTGGAGATACAAGAAAAAATAGTTTGCCAATCCTTCATAGAAGTTAGAACTACTCTAAGAAGCATGCCAATCAACATGCAAGTAAACAAACTAAAGGTTACTTCCTTACCAAGAGTTTGAAGCTCCTCGAAGTCATTTAAGTAACGTGAACTCAGACTTGAAGAATTTTGGCCTCCAAAATCAGAAGCAGTTTTCCAAAAGCAAGAAATTTTTGAAGAACTCTGTCACAAATAATTCAAGAAAAGGAATAGCATCATTAACTAAATGGGCATCCATCTAACATATTGAGAGGATAAAATATGCAAAACTGACTGACAATGTGCTTCCTAAACGCATGACCAAAAGTCTTGTCAAAGGATGAAGATGGTTTGATAGCCATATCTCGCACAGCTTCTGAAACAATCTGAGCAGCAAAATTAAAGACAACTTGTAGAAACAGCTAGATAACTCAAAAAATGATTTTTGACCAAATAAAACATGAGAAACACACACCCCAAGATTGAGGAGCTCAGATGCTATCTCTGGCAAAGCATCCACAAGTGGTCCGTTAGGAGCACAAGCAAGACGAAGCAAGTGGGCCTAAGTGGAGCAAAACTTAATCCATGTAAGAGAGAGGAGGAGGAGGGGGGGTGGGGTTGCATGAGTTAAGATGATAAATCACCAGGAGCAAATCTCTCTCCTCAGTCTGTGTAAGTTGATCATGACCAGTAGACTCAAACAAAGGCAACTCTGAATTGCTATCAGAATCACCATTATCAGCTTCAGTGGTATTTACTTCTGCAAAATTATCCTGAAAATCAATAAACATCACATACTTCAGAGAATAAAGTACACCATCAAAAGCAACACAACTAACCAATTAAAAAGATAACAGGACAGACGGGCAACAACATGGCACAACATGCCTCGTGAATCTAGGACATATAAGAAGTAGAATGACATGCTATAAAGCATAAAAATATATAAGTACATAGCGCACCTAAATTCAAGAACAAATGTCCAAATAGCTAAACATACATCATTTTCTCTTCATTTTTATAGTACAAATACAATCACTTTTTGTATTAACAGAATGCATGCAGAGAGAAAAAATATCATATAAAATCATATCAAATTAATGAGATCATAATAAATAATTAGATAGATTTTGCAGTACTATAATCGTAGAGAATAATCAATCTTTGATAGTCAACACTCTACCCATGAAGATGAAAGTGACTCAAGCTTGGACATTCTGCAGCGAACAGGATTGCGAAGAAAGGTGGTGCAACAGCAATAGCTAGGATCACGGCTGCAAGAGAAGAACAACGAGAGGGCCATGCAGTCACTGTAGGAGTTGCAACCACAAAGGAAGATGGCAGGGGCACAAGCATGCTAGCACCACAGCAGGATTTACAAAGTGGCTATGCAAATGTTGCCCCTGGGATCATGACTGCGGAAGGAGGAGTTGCGGCCGCAAAGGACGAGTTCACAATCGCAAGACTCAGCACAAATGCAGTTGGGACATGTTTTTAAGGTGTTTTGTCCATTCTTTGTAATTATTCCAACAATAACTGTCCATACCCATATATACCCGGCTATACACAAGTTTTAGGGAGTCTTGAACATTAAAAACTCTTTGAGATTAATAGAGGAGCATAAGAGAAGCAAAGGAGAAAGAATCTCCACCAAGTTCGAGAGGATTCATTGTCTCCATGCAAACCACAAACCTAGACTAAGTTTCCCTTTTCCTTTTTCTGGGATTTTGGAGTTTGTTGGATGATAAATTATGTCTTTGGTTTTATTTAAATATATTATGAATTGCTAAATTTATTTCTAATTCCTTATGATTATGTTTGTTGAATAATGGATGCAAAACATTATGATTTATTATCCTTGCACTTGTCATTTGTGATTGGTGCATTGAATTGTGATTGAAGAATTTGATCAATCCTTTAATTAATCGGTGGATGTGAGGGGAATAATGGGAGTGTAAGTTATGTATTAGACATGCAATTATAAACATTAGTTTCGTGAGAATAACAGGACTGAAATCATAAAACTAGGGTGAAATAAAATTGTTAATGATAGCACTTAATCTTCAATTTGATCAAGTTATGGGAACCTACATGATTTTGAATTGAATTTTTAGGAAAGTTTGAGAGAATATCTTAATAATCCTAAGATTACCAATCCACGAAAAAACAATTAAATTAATAATTGATATATTTCGGCATACATTAAAAACCAACACACCACAAGGGACTAAGCTCTTCATTTTCGCAACTTTGTCACTTCTTGCTCTTAGCTTTGCTCTCAACATGTTCGTTAATTGTTTCTTTCTCATTTTATCAACACTACCTTAGGTTGACCTTACTTATAAATATTTAATTATATCAATAGAAACATATACACCCTCTACGTGGACACAACACTCATGCTCATCGAGTACTTCTCTTACAAATTTTTAATTTTGTTGTGTTAACAACATGCATCAAGTAGCAAACATTAGTCGTAATTATTATACATTGATAACAATACATGTGACAAGATACAGAAGCAAAAAATAAGCAAGTTCTAAATTGGCAATAAGCCACAAGGAATAAGCTGTAAAAGTAGGAGAGTTTTGAGATAAAATTGTCAGTTTATTTGCACATACTAACATCCTTTTATACAGATGTTTCTGATCCTAGTTTAGGACATAGGACCAATTACTATCAATACATATCAATCTACATGTTCTATGATATATCCTATGAGATTATCTATTCTATGATATATCCTAATGCCAACTTCCGATAGAAGTTAAAATATCAATAATATCTCACATGTTGATTACATCATGGTGCTATATTTGGATTCAGCAATGGATCTGGACACGGATCTAGACACAACATTTTGCTTCTTACTCTTTCATGATACTAGATTTCCTTCAAACAAAACAAGATACTTGGACTAGTCAAATTTTTTTTTATCTATAATCTTAAATATCGTCAGAATGACATCCATTACAACAAACTGTTTCTCATCACTCACCATAATAACTCGAACAAACAATGCAAAAATATCCAACAACAATTTAAATATCCTAGAAAATCAGTAAAGAGCTAAACTGAATAGTCATCAGGAGCCAAAACAATGAAATAAAATAGAAAAGAGAGGAATCGTAGATCAAACCCGAAAGCCAATGGAAGCAAAAGGTCAAAAATAGACAGGCAGCACTGACAGGACCGGTCGGAGAAAATTCCAACATTGTATGGTGTCTCACGCACTAGCGCGTGGAATGTACCACCGACTACAACAAGAATAGGCTCTTCTTGTATCAGTCTTGGAGGAATGGCAGATTTGAGGTGGAGAACATAAACTGGTGGCAGTGATGAATATCTCAACATCTATAGTGAGAAAATTCCTCCGAAAAGAATGTTTCCCAAGCTAGAAACTAAGAAACTATTCTGGCATAAAACGGCACTGACGACAACAGGTACTCCCACACAAAGCCACGATGATGGTGGACAAACAAGGTTACTGGACCTTTTTCCAGATATGGCTCTGGTACCATGTTGTTTTATTCACACATGCTAGCACCTATTTATACAGATGTTTATGATCCTATTTCAGGAGATAGGAGCAATTACAATCAATACATATCAATCATAGTATTCTAACATAACAATCTAATTATTCTATGACATATCCTAAGAGATATATTCCATTATTACATATATATTCAATACATCTTCATAACAGAAGCGATATCTTAATTTGAAGAGTTCAATAGAAATTAATTAGCAAACAAAGTAAATTCTTGGCATAAAGCAAGAAACAGGGTCCTGAGAGTTTTCCATAAATAAACTTACGCAGCCAAAGGTGGACAAAATGCTGTAGAAAGGGGTGAAGTTTAAATCAGTCAGTCTGCATCAGCTAATGAATTGCCTCAAAGTTTATGAGATAAAGAATTATAAAAGACACTTTACTTGTTTACATGCAGCATCAATGAAGAGGCACAAATAATCTGAAGAGATGTCATTTGTCAGCTCAGTGACATTGGTATTGGCCTTCAGAATCATTTTAGAGCCTAGTATCAGAAATTTGTAATGGCAAGAGATAGCAATGGCATGTTGGCTACTTGTGCCATGAAAAACCCTCAACTTTTTACAGCTTGGTGACATGCCATAACCAGAGAGAACATACGTTAACAGCCATATCTTACAGTGCTATCCTCTATATAGCACTTAGGGAGATCATGCAGAAAGTATGGAAGAAAATAACAAGTCCTAATAGAGTGGAGCACAAAGATTTCAATGATAAAAGTATGTCTACTGCAACCACTCTGCAATTCTGAATGCCACAATGCCACTGTTGAAAGGAGATACAGAAAATTAAATAAACTGCGCTATAGTATTTGTTAGCACTAAGCCACTGCACACACCACCAACCCTTCTCTCCCCTCAAAGAAAAAAGGAAATAGAAGACGTACACAAGTACCTTCACAGGGGCAATGGCACCATTTCCAACTGAGTCACTGGTACTGGAATCATTACTTGTCTCAGTTTCAGTCTCCTCATCAAGCGTACCTAATGGTAGTATACGGCTACGTTCATCCTTGGGCTTATCACTTTCCACTGCTGACGGCTTCATATGCTTGTCCAGTTGCTTGTCCAAATTAGCATTGCCTGGTTTCAAGCTGTCAAACATCCGAGAAGGTACTATCTTGCAATTCTCTTGCATTCTCAGGCTACACTGCCACAATTCACCAGAACCACTGAATAGATCTACATGACTATATGCAAAAGATCCTCTAAAAGAACAGATCATGCCACATGCAGCAGTAGCATCCATTTGGGAGAGCTGGTAACTCTTATCAGCATCATGGCATACAACCTATAAAAGAAACCAATCAAAGACTATGAGTAAACTTTTGATTATAAATTGTAGTAGTTATTGATCTTTTAATTCCAAAATCTAGCAAGTAAAAACTCTAGGATACCATGATGCCATTTAACTGTGTTTTTACAAAGTCGTTGATCCCTTAACAGTTAAATGATAATGCAGGTGTCATAAACTCATATTGGAAGTTATACAGTAATGTTAACTCAAACTAAACCTTTTTTCAATAAAAACACTATGATTAAAAATATTGACACGTACTTGTAAGCTTGTTTGTAAAACTTAGCTAGCAACATCTCTACAATACCAGTAAGCTATTTAACAATGGATTAATAAAGTCATTGAACGCCAATGTAAGAAGATTGTATAATTAAAATAAATTTGCATCAAAAATTACAATGACGGTGAAAAAATCATTAAACTTGCACAGTTTTTTTCGTGATACTTAGTATATCCATGAGAAAGGAATTCTCAACTGTTTGCTCAGACAGAAACTCTTTTGGAGCTTCTGTACTTCGACATTAATAGGCTACATTAGATCTTTAGTCAACAATGCACTCATAAACCATCAAACATATATTTGTGCAGATTTCAGTTAAATCATTAACCGTGCTAGAAAACCCTTAACTCACCAGTTGGCATACTAGAAATAATGCAGGCAGGAAAGATCAGTTTGCATTTACTTCCATGACAAGTTTTTGAAGGAAGCGAAGTATAAAGTTTTAAGAAATTTCTTAGATCTTCCAAAATACAATGACAATTTGTAGAAAGCACAGGAATAATGTTAAAAGAATGGTTATATTAGAACATGCTGAGCATATATTCAATAGTATAACTCTCTCCAAGTTTCATTGATCAGTAGAAAAGCTCAAAGACTAATTTCTCTTTTATATCAAATATAGTCAGTTTTCAATCTTCAAAAATTTGATTAAACTTGACATAAAAAGCATAATATAGAAAATCATCCAATCAAAAGGGAATAATTCCACATTCATATTTCTAATACTTCCTGAGAAACATGTTTGCAAGAAGAATAGATTCACTCTCTTTTTCAATCCTCTTACAATCTTCTTGTACCCAAGCATTGTATGACATTGTTCAGGAAAATCCTTTAGAGTTCTCAATTTATTAAGGATTTTAACACTAGTGCAGAAACTTATTTCAAAGTTTTCATGGTAAGAGATTAAGTAAAATTCCCTGCAATCAACTTAAGCAGGAAAGAAAGCCTGTAACTAAAACCAAGCAAGACATTGCTTACAGATTCACGTTGCCATCCTTGTGGAATAATTTCAGACAAGAATTCTTGGGCAGCCTCCACCAAATTGTAAATCATCACACGTCCTTCTCTAGCATTAGAATTAGCCTGCAATAATTGACAACAAGAGCTAGTTTCAAGATTGCCAAGAAGCAGAAAAAGAAGAAAATAAAGCAGATCAAGAATGCAAAGAGAAAAATAACTTTAACAGTGAATGCAGAAACAGGATAACAATGAGAAGAAAAAGGAAGAAATTGACTAAACAACCTAAGTAAGATGTATTGAATATCTTCTAATTAAAATTATTCTCTATTTGTTTAGTCAGCCAACTTCATTCATTGGCTTGTAAGCTGAATATCACGTCCTGATCATGCTTTTTATATTAGAACAAAGTTGCTAATAATATCTGTAAAACAAAATTTCAGAACCTAAAACTCGAGGCATGGATGAGTTCTCATAATTCTATAGTTCCATTGAGAAACCTCCATACATTCAAAAAAATTGAAGCTCATGTGTGATGATAAATGCAGCTTTTTGAAACCAAAACATGACAGATTCTTGCTGTAAATCTCAAATTAGACTCATGCACCAACCATAATCAAGACTTCAAGGCTACATTAACTCTAAATTTTCCTCCTTTTGAGAAATTCCTCGCATGAGCATTAGCATATTGCAATTCTCAAGTTATAGAATCTAAAATATCACTTGTTCAAAGAAAATGCTGAACAAACCAAAATAAGTAATAAAACCCTGATGCTCTAGCACCCAGAAAATTGCATAGATTGTACTACCATTCCCACAAGACAGGCCAAAACATGTAACAAGATAAAAGAGAGTTCTCACCGCATCAGCATTAGAGTATTGCGATTCTCAAGTTATAGAATCTAAAACATCACTTGTTCAAAGAATAAGCAAAGTGAACCAATCTTGGCAGGATAACCATGATCAAAATGATGGATGTGCACTCTAGTGCCCAGACAATCCCATAGATTGTACCAGCATTGCCACAAGGCATGTCAAAACAAATAACAAGCTATAAGAAAGTTGTGTTCCCAAATATCAACTTTAAAAGGCCATGGATCTGCTCATCCTGATGTTGGAAAATAAATATAGCTTTATTTCCCTCTCTTGCATATCTCATGGTGTTAAATGTGAGTTTTTCTTTATAGTTTAGTCAAAAGTTCAATGAATAAATTTGTTTAGGTCCAGCACAGAATTTTTTGGCAAGTATTGATGTTGACATCAATAATATTTCAGATTTCTCTTTGCAGATTCTTGGGATTCAAAGACTATCTAAATCTTCAAGAGAGAAATTTCAATTACATGTTCTTATCAATCTTCTGTACTTTAACCATTGCAGAAAGATTATATGGATTGGAGGAAAGTTTAGAAGGCCATAGTGAACAGAAACTCATGTAAGAAGACAAAAAGGTCTTGTTTGTAAAGATAAAGATGAAAGGGCCACACTTCAATGACGGAAGACAATTAAAGACAGCACATGACAACACAAAGATCAAAACACGCAAGCATATGAAATCAAAATAGAGTCATGGCCCATGGAATCTGTAAAATATTGTGGCTGAAGAGGCATTTTGAAGATTTGAACATGCCTATGAATTTGCATGGTTACAGGGCTGCAATAAACACCTCTCAAAATCCTATGCAACAGAATAGAACAAAGCATGAGGAGATTAATAGATACTTCATAAAACAAAGATTTTCAATGGAATTGTTTGTCTGCATTTTGTCCCATCAGCACAACAAATAGCAGAATCTTCACCAAAACATCTTCAACAGACCAAATTTTGAGCTTCCCTGTTAGCGGTTGGGCATGATTGATACCTCTGAACCAACTTTATGAGGGATTAAATGCCCTTATAATAGGTTTCGTAAGTTTCTAGTTTCATGATGATACGAGGTTTCCTGAAGAATGTAGAAGTGATTAATAAGGCTGGTGGACTAGGTACAATTGATGTGGTAGGCAATGCAGATATAAACCTCCTCAAACTGTTGGACTTTTTAGATTCCACCCTCCATTGTATGAGGTGTACAAATAAGTGAAGGAATCTCATTTGTAATTATCACATCATGAATAAGATAAATAAATTCAATTCTTTGTTCTTTTCCCGATACCCTCTCTCAGCAGGTTCAAACTACTTTCAAAACAGTTTTCAAGATGATGCCAAGGGCAAGAGATGACCTAGGTGCTAAAAAATTATTGGGATTATTTGTTGTATGTTTTGAGAATACTATAACTTGGGCTAAATTACATGAGGTTTGACATAATTACATAAAACCCTTGTTTGGAAAATTTCATTTGCCCCTCTTGACATTTGTAAAACCTTATCAACCACCCATCAAAAATTGTCAAAGTTCAGAAATGCCCTCATGGACTTCTAGCCAATATAAACAGAATAATTTAACATTTTAAATGATAAAATATGCTACTTGGAATTAAATGTAATCTTATATAAGAGGGGAATAATATTTGCAATCAATAAAAAGAAACATAAGGGTGGTCTGCAACTTGATTAATATTTTCAATAGGTTACATCTTAGTTGATTTAAATAAATAAGATTTGATATTTGACAAGTATATAAATGTATTTGTATAATATAATAATATAAAAAATATACCAATGAAACATTAAAAAAGTTTGCATATATTTTATATCATGTTAAATACCCAACAAAAATAATAAGGCATATAAAATTCTTTTATATATCATTTATATGTTTTTTATATATTGTAGATGAACCAATAATCAAATTCATACTTAGTGTCTTTATATTGTATATATATGCATATACATTTATATATACTAGAATCATTATTTTTATATACTCTATATTTTATACATTGTATAATTAAAAGTTTTCATAGTTTTGTACATACTTGTTTAAACTTTTCCACAATGTATATATACTTTTAATAAATAGTGTAACAAAATTTTATATTTTTATATTTTATACTAAATTGCTATTTTGAAAATTAATTGAAATGTTACAATTTAGTTTTTCACAAAAAGGTCCATCATCATAGCTGGAAGCCTACACTTTCTGAGAAGGTATTTTGTGCACTCAGGCTTTAGTATTGAATTTACAGAAACATTAATGCTTAAGGAAATTCAAAGGATCCTTGGTGCTAGCACGTTTAACAGAAGAAATGTCCTTAAAGCATGCATCATGAACTGAAGAGAAGGATATTGAACCATGTAAGGTGTTGAAGAAGATTAAATTTACATCATGCATCAAGGATTTGCCTAACAATGCCTAGTTCAATGCAATATTTAACTTTGCTAATATCTTCAATTCAAGGGGTTTGAAGTGATGATGAAAAGGAGAGTAAAAATGTTAACAAGTACTTAAGAAACCATTACAGGTTCTTGGGGATATCTTGATGTACAAGAAGCAAGCTTCCAGGGAGGGGGGGAGGGGACACAGCTTGACGTTTGTAGTGAAGCAGCTAGAAAAAACTAAATTTACTTTGCTTGTCCTTTTTTTTAATAAAAATATTTTATTTTATTTCTACTACACACCCACTCAATGGATGGGATCCGTACCATAACCTCACATTTGAGAGAGTGGGGTTAGAACAATCCATCCACACACGTGCACCAAGTTTTCATGTCTTGTGTCCAGCACATTAAATAAAATTGATGACTTAAAAATTGCGCTGTATCCATCAAACTTCATTTTAATTATCTCACTATTTGCAACATATAAAGGAAAACTCCAATCTACTGAGTTTCTAGATCTGGATAAGCTTTAACATGTGCTGTCTGATTAATTATCAACCATGCACACATACTCCTGAGCCAAAGTCCCATGACATATGAGCTGGACGACAGGTCATAAAAAGGGTTGTTTGCATTGCAATGATGTGTAAATAATGGTTCAGCTGATGCAACTTGCATTTTGAGCTTGATTTCTTCAAGTTCACTAGGTTTTATTATCATTTCAGGGGCTGGAGCAGGGGGAATTGTTAGAAACCATCGAGGGAAGGTTTTATTAGCATTTCAGGAACCACTGGAGCTTACAAGCACACTTGCAGAACATAAAGCTTTGCATAAAGGGCTAGAATTATGTTTTCGAAAGAGAATTTGCAAGGTTTGGATTGAAGTGGATGCAACTAGCATTTTGAGCTTGATTTCTTCAAGTTTACCACATTTTCGAAAATTCAAGCATATCCTCCACGGAATATGGTAGCTCATGAGGCAAATGGAAACAAAGATCACACCATGAGGGCAATCAAGTTGCTCTACGTCTGGCAAAACAAGCTTGTCTTCTTCAAGGTTCAGTGTTTCTACCAAAGACCAAATCCATGGAGAATTATTAGGAATTATTAGACTAGATGCTCTTTCTTTTCCTCAATTTCAACTTTCATAAGGTGATTAGGAGTAGTATTCCTAGCTTAATTTTGTTTCATACTTGTAAGGAAGTAATATTCCTTGTTCACTTTTTTCAAGATTCCCCTGTCCATGTACAATTTTCATTCAATAAAGAAGGGCTGACGACCCTGACAACTTCCTCCCGCCACGGAAATGGTGATTCGTTAAAAAACAAAAAAAAAAAAAAACGGTTCAGTTGATGCTAGTGGTAGTTACTGCTTAAAGATACTTTCTTGGCTTCAGTTTTTCAGTTTTGATGTATAAGAAACAACCATCATCAGTGTAACAATAGTTGAAGTGCCTTGATTGAACAATGAACATGAGTCACTGCTTTCACTCATTCTTTGTGAATTGATCAAGTAACATCTTGCTTCCATGTCTAAATTCTTGTTGGCTAGCATGGTAGTGAGCCATTGGAGATCCAAAGGCATAATCACCTCAATATTGACAAATTCTTTCAATCACACATCATCCAATTCTGCTTAATTATCTGCCAACCAACAAGCTCAAGCACACTACAATTACTAAACAGAGGATCCCAGTTCACCTTTCTGTATCCATCCTTCATATAACCATAGTGCTGTCATCACTCAACAACAGGACACCACTATGCAGCATGGAGGAGGTCCTTCACTCTTGCTTTGTTAGTAAGGAACAAATTAGGATTTGTTGATGGGTCCATACCTGACCATCAAAAGATGATCCACTATAGTCAGCCTAGTCTCGTTGTAATGATCTTAGAGTGTCATGGCTTTTGAAGTCCATGACACCAGCTCTTGCATCAACTGTCTTCGCATCAGGCATGCAAGTAACGTTTAGGAGGCATTGTCAAGGCAGTTTTCTTAGTGAGATGGCAATGGGGGTGTAAGCTCCAATCGAATTTACATGGGATTTAACAAGGAGACAGAAGTGTTGATGTGTATTACACTGACCTCCTGCCCATTTGGGAAAAACTTAGGTAATACTGACCTGCCCCATACTGCACTTGTGGGAGATACATCCCAATGTGTTTCCAAAGGATTGTTGATCTTCAAGAAAAAAACAGAGCGTACAAATTCCGTAATGGATTGAATAGTGTCTATTCTGCAAATAGATCACAGCTTCTAAGGCAAAAACCATTTCCAAGTCTTGATCAAGCTTACAATGCAATTGCGGTAGAAGACAGTCAGAGACATGCTGGGAACTTGCAAAGATTTTGGACTAATGCATCAACCTTTGCATCAGTGTCAGACAGGAAGGAGAGAAAACAGGAGGTAACCTGTTCTCACGGTGATAAAAAATGTCATACAAGAGAAAGGTGTTATAGGATAATCAGATTCCGACCTAATTTTAAGTTCACAAAGTCCAAAGGGAAAGTTTTGGCTAATCAGGTAGCTGCAGGTAGCAATTGCTATATGGAGAAGAAAGAAGATGGTGAAAATCTGGTGCTGACACAGGAACACATAATGACGATCACCAGTATGTTAGATTCACAATGCATGAGTCAATTCTATGTGGCTTGCACACAGACAAGTCACAGGATGGCTCAAGAACAAACTCAGTCAATTCTGCACACAGGTCCCAACTTTGTAGGTAATCACTCTTCCTCTTCTCAGCCAATATTCACTCACCAGCATTATTCTCTCATGCTAACATCACAATCACCACAAACCAATGAATCACATGCACCAAACCTGAGTGGATTGTGGACACAGGTTCCTTAGATCATATTTTTAGCTCACTCAACCTATTTCACTCTTTCTAGCCTGTATCCAATGTCTTGTTAACCAGCCCAATAACACTAAAGTACTTGTAAAATACGTTGGTTCAGTAACAATATCAAATCATCTGACCTAGCATGTTCCCTCATTTCTTCTTGTTATCAGTGAGCCAACTAAGCAAGTCTCATAACTGCTGCTTCATATTCACCTCCAACTCATGCTATATTCAGGTCCTCTCTCCTTGGATGAGGATTGGACTTGCTGAGTTGCATCGAGAACTCTTCATCATGCATCAAAGCCTGCCTTGTAACAACTTAAGAGCCAATAATGTCACTACCAATGGGCAGATGAGACTGCCATCTCCTCCAGAGTTGGCTCTTTGGCACCATAGACTATATAGATATCCCATAATGTATCAAGTAGAATTCAGATTTCTTGTCCCAATATTAGAACCTTTCCCAATAAAATCTGTGAAATTTATCCTAAGCCAAAGCAAAGAAGGCAGCCTTTTCCTTCTCATGTAAAAAACACTACCAAACCTTTTGAAATAATACATGTTGATACATGGGGTCCCTACTCCACTGCTTCTAATGATGGCCATCATTTCTTTTTAACTATTGAAGATGATTTTACTAGAGGCACCAGGACTTGTCTAATGAAACATAAGAGTCATGTTTCTCACATACTGCCCACCTTTTAAAACCTCATTCATGCTTAGTTCAATACAAATATTCAGTACATCAGATCAAACAATGCACCACAACTGAATCTGGCGCCGTATTATCTTGCGTTGAAACACCCCAACAAAATGCTGTAGTTGAAAAAAAGCCTCAACAACTTCTTTGCATAGCTATGTCACTTCTTTTCCATATTTTGGGCAGATGCCATCTTGACTGCCAGCTAACTTAATTAACAAAATCCCAACAAAATCATTGAACTTTAAGTGTCCCCATGAGATGATATTTCAAAAACCTCCCAATTACAATCATTTAAGAGTGTTTGGCTCACTTGCTTTTTCTTCCTCTTTGAAAAGAAACAAACCTAAGTTTGAACCTAAAGCTAGAAAATATGTGTTCATTATGAAGGGATAGAGACCTTCATTTCAAGGGATGTCATTTTTCATGAGGGAGCCTTTCCCTTTGCCAAAACCTACGCTAAACTGCTCAACACAACACCACAAAATCCCACTCTGCTTGTCCTATCTGATGATATACCATCTGGTCTAATTTGTGATCAGAGGACACCTAATCCACCATCTAGTGAAAGTAGTGACACTCAACAAACCAGCAGACCACTACCTTCACCTAGAACTCCCACCTCAGCTAATAGCTAAGGCCATTCACCTTCTGAACCAAACAGACAGGCAAAGCTTAGGAGATCCACCAGACTAAGAAACTGTGAGGGTTTTCCTTTCTTTAGCAGCAACTTGGGATTGGTGCCTGTAGCAAATTGATGTCCACAATGCATTCTTAAATGGGGACTTAGATGAAGAAGTATACGCGGTCATGCCACAGGGATATGAGCTCAATGAAAGGGCAGGGAGATCAAACGTAACATGGAGCAAACTAAAGAAAGTATCACATTGTTTAAAGTAGGCATCTAGACAGTGGAATATATAGTTTACTGAGCCATTGTATGACTATGGACACAAAGAAGACAAAGAAAGGGACGTTAGCTCTCTTGGTGTATGTTGATGACTTGGTTATGGGGTGCAAGGACAAGACTAAGATAGAACACACTTTTCTCAGAAGAAAATTCAAATTCAGGGATTTGAGTGCCAAGATGCTTCCTTGGCATTGAAATAGCAAGGTCAAACGAAGGTATAGTAATGTGCCAAAGGACATACACCCTTGATCTCATCAACACCTATGGATTACTAGGAGCAATGGTAAGAGCCATACCTATACAAGACAAACCGAAAACAGTAGTTAAACTGCCTTGATTGATCAATGAACATGAGTTACCGCTTTTGCTCATTCTCTTTGAATTCATCAAGTAAAAGGTTGCTTCCATGTTTAGCACTGTCCAATGTGGCAAATTTTTACCCCTTTTTCCAATATAAAAAAAGTTACAAAACAAAAGATAGATCAAACAGCCATGTTGCAGAGAGAGCATTTACTATTGTCACAAGTTGAGTGTTTCTGAAGTTATGGTTATCAGTAAACTTCCTACCTGATCATAGAGTAGGGTTAAAAGGTTATCCATGTCAGTTTTTGACAAGCCTTTCTCTGGTATTAGCTGCAGCTTTGGGCACCTGTATGGATAACCTTGTACACATCTGCAAAAGGAACATACAATCATCAAAAAGTTCAATATTAGCAAAATTAATTGAAGATTGACCACAATCCACAAACCTCACTGAAAGCAGGGCAGAAACATCAAAATCCTCATATCCAGTATCCTTTGAGTAAGGCCTATTGTTTCATCCACAAAATACTCATCAAGAAAGAGAATGGGGAGGCAAATGCAAGTTTACATAGTTGTTCAGATATGTGGAACCTGAGTTTGATGTTAACTTGAGGAGGCATTTCAGACACAACTTCGCAATCCTCCTGAAATATAGCACACCTATAATTCCAAAAGAGATAAATTTTGTCATACTGTAGCAGATTATAACTAGATTTGTTAATCATAACAAAAATTTCATGAAATTTTTTATACATTTGATATATATATATATATGTGCATATATCATCATAAGTCATAAAAACCACAAATCTCTGCACAATGCACATGTGGCAAGAAGAAAAATTCAAGAAAGTCTTAAATGCATATACCATAAATAATCAATTTGCAAAGACGTTTCAAGGATCAAATTTTTAGTTGGGAAACCATTGTGAAAATCGACTCAAATATAAAGTGATCGACAAACTAAATTTTGAAATACCCATTAACCATAAAGGCTAAAAATTCTAACTGAGATAGACAGGAGAATTTTATATCAACAAACAGATTTAGTGGAATTCATCTATGTTGGTCACATGTCGCTCTAGAAATAAAGTACCTTTAAAGCTTTGTTTGTAAAAACAAGAAGCAAAGCTTCACTGACCAAATCGAAAGTTCTGCTGAAGTTCAAGTTCTACTTCTCTGAAAAAGTAATTATTAGGATTAACCAAGAACCATGAAATGCATGTCAAAAGATCACATCGTGTTCATCAAACTCATGACGACGAAAAGTATGAGTATGATATCAACCGGAACACGATCATTTTGACAGTCGTTATCCTTTGCATTTCAGAACATTATACCGTCGTATACTGAACCATGTATATCCTAGGAATATGAAAATCATGTAAAAGGTGCGCATTTATACAAAATCACTTACAGGGCAGTAACTTCCTCTGCTAGAATGTCAGAGTTATCGGTGGCAGGTGAATAATGGTCCTTAGATTGGGCCCGGCGCCCTCCAACTCCTCCTCGCTTCTTCTTCTTCTTCGAACTATGACCCATTACTGTATTTGTGTTTCTTAACTAAGCATATTGATATTGACTGTTCCACTAAAATTTGTCTTTTTAGGTCTGTCGAAAATTGCGTGGGCCTTTGAATTACGAATGATATATGAAAACCAAAAACTCAACCTCCAGATTTTAATAAGAAAGGAAAGAATTTGGTTTCAATCGATATTTAAACATGTATGAACGGAAGAATCGAGAGCAAGTGATCGGGAACTTGAAAATTGGAGAGTAGAGAGCTCCAACAGGGAAGTAGGCGCTTAAGAATCAGATCACCGCTTTGTTCCGCATTTTGTCATAGCGTCCAATTGTGTTCCATCGGGGGGCGGCCTGGACACATCTCGGTGCTCCCTTTTTTTTTTTTTTTTAATTCTCGTTTCTTTAAAAATAATCCTATTCTTTAAGTTTTTTTTTAATTTTTTCTTCTTTCCTAATTTATTTTTTTCATATTTTATTTCTTTTCTAATTTATTTTTTATCTATTTAATAAGATTTGAAATGTAATTTTAATTTCTGAAAAGTATTTTTATTATTAATATATTTTAGTAGTAGTCTTATGCTTTATTTCGAGCTATTTTCTTTCTCCTGTATCTACAAAAATAATTTTTTTATTCTAATAATAAAATTATATAATATTTGATAATATGCATACTTAAGTGTATGATTTTCACTATAAATAATAAAATAAAAAGCATAAGAAATGCATTTTAAAATATTTTTATTATAAAATAAATTTATTAATATGATTCTATACTTTGAAATTTTAGATAAGCACGTCATATTTGTAGGAGTTACTTATTTATTAAAAGTTCGCTATACATCATGTAGTTAATTAATAAAAATACTGCTTTCTTTTTTCCCTATCTCTGTGCAGTTCTTCTTCTAAATTTTTTTCTTGTTTAATTTTTATCTCTTTTATTTTTTAAGTATTCTTTTCATCTCTTTTTTTTCAATTTTAATATACTTTTAATTTTTAAAGTATTATATTTTTGTTATGTCACAACTAATATATCGTCAATACGCAATTAATAATTATTTTTATTGTTACTAATAAATTATTGCTGAAGTTTATCACTTTCTTTGAATGACGGTCTTCCTCTCATTTATTTGTAAAACATAACATCAATTTTTTTAAAAATTCCATTCATTTTACAATCAAATAATTATATCTACACAATATTTTTCCTTTTCAAAAAATATTTGAAAGGAATCTAGCCAATATTATCCTAAGGACAATTGATGAATGAAACCAATTTATTAAATAGTTATCAATAGTATAAATGACAATATAATAAAATATACTGACTTCAATTGTTGAATTTCATACTTGTAAAATAAATTATAGATTGATTACAATGATATTTTTAGAAGTTAATGGGACTAGTTATTGCCCTCTTTTTCCTTTTATAATTACAAAATTTATATATTATAACCTAACATCAAAATCTCCACAAAATTTTTTCAATTCCTATTTCAAGGGAAATATTTTTGTGCAAAATCGCATTATATTTTATGTACCAACTTTACATGCACACCAAATCAAAACACAAAACAAAAAAAATAACTAATTGAATTAAAAAGTCTATAGATATTATTCTAGTGAATTTAATTAAGGGTTCAATAATCCAAAATCATTATATTCAATCATTGAGACAAAATATAAACTAAGAAATTGATTGTCGTCCTTGATTGTTGATATTTGTATCACAAATACTAAATCCAAATGAATTTGAATGTGCCTAGATTAAATTTACATATTTTTCAATAAATTTAAATAAAATTGTGAGTTCTTGTGGTTGGTCTTCCAAAGTAACTTGTACTCTTTTTTCCCTCTTTGATGATGGAATGTCACAAAGTTACAATTACGTTTGAATTGGGGACCACGGCCACGTATCTACATGAGTTAACAAGCTCATTAACTTCTATTATTTCTACTTGGCCATCATCTAAGTGGACATGATGCTCGATCTCTATATATATAAAGTTCATACTTAATTAGATGTATTAAAATCCAAATCTTTAAAACTTATTTGATCATTTTTATTGAACAAAATTTTATTGACAACTTTCACACACAATTATATCACATATTAGCCTATTCAAATGGGTTTTACCCCAGTAGTCTACCATTGGGCTACATATTCATCTTATAATTGTGTATTCATCTTATGAACTTAAAATGTTATTGTTTTCTCCTTATGCATCTCCAATTAGCCTACTCCATCAGTTATATCGATATGGGATCAAAGGGATAGTCGTTAAATTTATAGCATAACTGAACCCAAATAGTGGTTACGCACATTAACACAATTCAATGATATAGATCAAGCATGGATGTGTACCCTGAAAGTTACATGCAAATACAATCTATAGCATACATATACTTTCAACTTGTGGACATTAGTGAAATTGTTTTTCAACCAGTGAATTCAAATAAACAAATCTCCTTAAACCTTTCAAGTTAATGTAAATTGGATATACATAAACTTTATCGTCAAAATAAACATAAGCTTTATAATTGAAATAACTTAATCAATTGTTAGCATTGCAAAAGCATTATTAAGTTACAAATTCCCTCTAAAGTTGTGTTTCTTTAAATGAGACAGCACACACATGAGCAATATGCTCATGTAACCTTTTAAGTGGTAATGCCTTAGTGTGTGGATCTTCAATGATGAAGTTTGTATCTATGTACTCTATAAACAATTGTCTACTATGTACTTTTTCTTTAACATTCTAAAACTTGATCTTTGTATATTTTAACTTGGTTAAGCTCTTATTATTATTAGAACACGTGTCGCTAACTTATTGTTATGAAGCAATCTTAATTGCCTTTTAATGCTATCCACAATTCATAGCTTTGTGACATAATTCCTTAACCATATTCCATGACTGGATGTCATAAAACATGGCATCAAATTGACATAAGAATTAAAAAAAAAAACCTAGTATCTCGATCTGATTCAATTTCCTATAAGTGAACATGTAGTCTTTTTGTTTTCTACAAATACCTCATAACTCGTCTAATTGCTTTCCAGCAATCCATATTTGGATTGCTTGAATATCTATGTATCATCTGAACAACGTACACAATATCCAAATAATTACAAATTTGTGCATACTTTTGACTCTTTTTTGCCAAAGCATATGGACTTCTTTCCATTTTCTTTAATTTTTAATCACTTTTCAAACATTGGTTATAACTATACTTGTCTTCGTCGGTAATAAGAATATTAAGTCATTTGTAGTTTTGCATACCAAATCTTTTAAGAACTTTCCTGATATACTTCTTTTGTGATTATCTAATAACATTTCCAAAACAATCTCAGTATATCAAGACCTCTAAAAAAAAAGCATCACTAAGATCTTTCATCTCAAAATTTTTTGTTAGAAATTCATTGGTTGCACATAATAATATTATAAAATTGTTGGAAAGCAAAATATCACACACAATTGTAATACCACCTATAGGAGCGTTTTTTTTTTGTGTAAAGCCCTCGGTGACAAGACTTGCCTTTGATGTGTATTGTGAACATATCAAAATTAAATTTATGTGAGAAATCCTTGGTTAGCACTAGCATTGTATTCACAAGAAAGGTTTATATATGTCCATCAATTTAATGAAGAGTTTATTAGTCAAGTTATCCTAAGGTGACAATGAGAATGAAAATAATAAGCAAACACACACTTCAAAAATAAAATCACAAGTACAAAATAGCAAATCCCAATAATAAAGAGCCTAGCCCCTCAAGTTGTGTTGATTTCCAAATTATGCCAAATTACAATAATTATTACTTCAGTTACCTTGTTATGAATTGTTAATCCTGAAATCTCTAGAATATCCTTCCAAATTCTTCTATAACTTTAACTCTAGATATCAATGGATTCTCCTAAGTCTAATCAAGTAAAGTTATAAATTCTATGATTAATAATATTTACCTACATTATTCTTATAGTTTTATTCCCACTATTTACTGTACAACCACAAATTAAGTAAAGGTTGATTAAGTCCTCTAGCTATAATGTATATCACCAATTACAAATACCAAGTGCAAAGACAACTAATCATAATATCATGTATAAATCTTTCACCAAATATAAACCAAAGAGACTAGAAATAAAATTGGCAACTCATCACATAATTAATAAAAACCAATGCTAATGTGTTTATCATCCAAACAAATTGAAAAATCATAGAAAAAGTTGGAAAAAACTTAGCTCATAATTGCAGCTTGCATGAACAATGAACTCTGTGTAATGTTGGTGTGAATTTATCTATATTTGCTTCTTTAATCCTTGTTCCTCTTGTTCTCTTGGTGTTTGTAATGATAAAAAGTACTCAAGACTCCTTAAAAATCATGTATGATCATGAATTTATATGCATAAAAGGCTAGGGTTTGAGTAATGAAAGATAAAAGACAAAAATGCCCTTAAAAATGTGTGCAAACTGTTGCTCACAACTAAGCTCTACAATTGCATTGTTAAAGCTTGCGGAGGCAAC
The DNA here is from genome assembly GCA_019155195.1 of Avicennia marina. Classification (NCBI taxonomy): domain Eukaryota; kingdom Viridiplantae; phylum Streptophyta; class Magnoliopsida; order Lamiales; family Acanthaceae; genus Avicennia; species Avicennia marina. Next base: position 7,370,214 of record CM032767.1, read on the forward strand.
TTTTCATTTTGCACACACAAACTCTAGCAACAAACATGACATGCCTCGCTACGTAAAACTTACAATTGTGCCACCTTGCCACGGTCAGGAAGTCCTCATTCGCAATCATAGCTCTAAGCATGCTAGAAACTACTTCTCACTGTTCATCCTCCCTTAGCTGCGAATCTCCCTTTCATAATCGTGAGCCTAGCTATGACATAATGTCCAGGATTTTATTTTTTTTTCTCATCTTTGTGAGTGCAACACCTCTTTTTCACTATTGTGGACGACTTCCCTGCATGCGTGATACTGACAACTCAGGCAGAAATATTGTTTAAGTGTAGATATCATATGAATTCACTTAAATATCACTAATAATGCATCCAAAACACCTAAATTCAACATGAACACATTTTAACATGCTACCTTTTTATCCCTAAATGCACACAAAAATTTGCTACCATAGGATGAAAATAGACTACAGACTCATGACTTATTACATCCATATACTTACTCATTTGCTTGTCCATAGGCGAATAACTCTCACTTTTCATCTTATCATTCTTAACCTAATAATGTATGAAATCACAAAAATCAAGAAATCAGCCATACATCTCAATTTCAAGAATCAAAACACTTTTTTGATAATATTTGATTTTATAATGATTTTAGTCTCTCACTTGAGAGATTTTCCTGCCCATCTACTGTGAAAATGCTTAAAGTCGAAATTCACATGTTAGGTAGGAAAATTGATGAATTTGGAGTGCACAATATGATTTTTGGACTGAAGTTTAGCAATAATTGATTTTGCAAGTTGATTGCAGTTGTAGAAGATGATTTTGTGCTTAGAAAAAAAAGCCAGTAAGCCAGCATGAACAGAAGCATCACAAGAACTAGCACAAGAAACTTTACGACTACAATAGAAGATAATGTGATTACAAGGAATAGGGTAGCAATGACGACTTAGACAGCATAACATTCTAGATTATCTACAAGCCAAGAGTTGTGGATGAGAAAATGGGGCTCACAACAGTAAGAGGAAAGGTAGTAGCCCAAGTCGCAATTTCAAATTTTATGCAATTAGAGCACTCGAGTTTGCAGGTGCAGCAGTTGAAGTCACGCCTGCAACCGTGAGAGTAGTCTTTTCGACCGTGAGCGGTGCAGCGACATTCTAAATAATTTTTGGAAGGATATTTTTCATGCGATTTTTGAGATACTTTTCACAATCCTAGTCACCTAATATAAAAAGATAAGTTTTTAGAAGTTTGGTTTTCATTCCCAACACTTAGAAAATATAAACACACAAGTTTGAAAAATTTAAGGAAGGAATTTACACCATTCTTAGAGAATTCTTTTGTCCAAGCAGTGCAACAATTACAAACTAAGTTTTCCTAACTTTTGCCTTTAATTTTGAGTTGTTTTGGACAATAAACAATTTAGTGAATATTTTCATTGATTATACTATGATTTGCTAAATTTGATTCTAATCCCTTATGTATGTGGTTGGTAAAATATGTGTGCATGAATTTTTGATTAATTGCCCTTACTTGCATTATTTGCAATTGTTGTTTTGATTAGTAATTAGAGAAATTGGTCAATCCACTAATGAGTTTGTGATTGTGTGGGAAAAAACGAAAGTGAAACTCGTGTGCTAGGCTTACAATTATGAACATTAATCTTGTGGAAATAATAGGAATGAAACTATAGGATTAGTGCAAACAACATATTATTAATCATAAAACTAAATAACTTAACTCTATTGGGCTTGAGAATACCCATAAAATTTTGAATTAAAGCTATAAAAGAATTCTAGAAAATATATTGTAAACCTTAAGATTAACAATCTGTAACTATTGTAATTAAATTCATAATTGAAAATAATTGGTATATATTAGAAACTATTGTTGCACAAGAGGCTAGACTGTCTAATTATTAGTACTTCGCTAATTCAACTGTGACTTGTTTTCTGGTGTTCGTCTTAGTTTATTCCCATTCTTTCATTCAATTTCTACAGTTCAACTAATAGAAACTTAGTTACATTAATGGACACAAAATCCCTCCTTGTGTGACAATGCCTGTACTCATCACTGTACTAGTTTAGTTATAAATTTAATTTTCGTGTGGTGATGACTCACATCAATGTGTCAGATAGTTTAGAAAACATTCAATAACGAAACTTCCTTAACTAAATTACATCTCCAAAATACATTCCCATATGTGTATGACACTCCTCAACCCTCAATCACTTTAACCTCTTGATGATTCTATTGCAAGTTAAAGGCAATCGATTCAAGGATGGCTTACCTTAAAAATCAACCACTTTCTTTCAAATAAGATAAAATAACAACAAGAATTATTATTAGGACTTTTAGTGTGGGTTTTAATTTTTTCTCATTTTCTTTTATTTTCTCCTTTGCACTTATTTATTTCATTCTTTTACGAGTTTTCATAATTTTCTTAAGTAATTAGAAGCTTTTTTACGTGAAGGTGAACAAGGGCCACTGTGCACCCCCTGCTACTCAACCCCCTGCTATAATACTCATAATTAGGAAATCATTTTTTGCGATAATGAATAGGAGTCTCTACATAATTCTAATTATTAAGTCACACTAATCAACAGAATAGAAAAAGTTCTCACATGCTCACTTTTTTCTTCCAGATTTTCTACTATTCAATTTTTTAAGTCCCCTCCTTTTAATCAATCTCATTCATTCTCTAGAAATTTGTCAATCATTAAAGTAAGTCTCAAATTCCTAAACTAATTATTTTGTTCTCATAATAGAACTTTTTAAGTGATTAATCGATTAAAGATGACTAGTGGTGTGCATAATTTATGAGAATCACGTTTTTAACAAGTTAGAAAAAGATTGCTAGTTTCAAGAATAATCAAGGAATTATGCAACAAAAATTTCATATAAAATTTCTTCATGAATTAAGTCCAGTAGCCACAATTTCATGGTATCTTCATGACATCATCATAATCATATAAACCATTCAACATGCATGCAAAGATTCTTGTCACAACACATTTTCACACAATCATTTCCTATACTTCACATTTGAATGTGCCCCCTTAACTTATTTTTTTGTCCATGTCATCAAATTTGTGGGATTAGTGAAATTTGCCCATTCTTTCTCTTCCAAGGAGTGTGCACATGCAACCATTATACCTCCTCCATCCTATACCAAATTAGATCATAATATAGTATTTCCTTCACGTAACCAAAAGTAGAATAACCTAAAATGATTAAAACTAATTAAAAGCAATTAACAACTTGGGTCGCTAAGTGCCACATTTTGTGTGTAGCCTAACAACCTCATAGGTTAAGTTGGATGAATGGAATGCTGGGGGATCACAACCCCCCCTAATGAACAGCAATAATTTCTCTTTTTCTTGCTCTTCTTTTTCTCCTTTACGCTCCATTCTTGCTCAATTATTCTTCTTCCTTGTCCATCAGCCATAGTGGCTCTTGTAACTCTTCCTCCTCACTTACTATACCTTTTTTCCATCAACTCCACACTTTTTATCTGTTCTACTATATCTCGTGCAATCAATAATACATCACTAGACACATATGTAGAGACATAAGGCACATGCAACATTCCAACCTCTTCTTTAAACATATGAGGGGGATTATTGAAAAATATAGGATACGTGAAAAATGTTACCTCATTAGGCCTTATATGGAAGGTGAAGCTACTTTTCTCCATACCAATAATTACTTTGATGGAAGTTAGGAATGATATGCCCAAGATTAATAGTGACTTCATTTCACCCTCCATCTCCAAGAAAGCAAAATCCATAGGTACGATAAATTTGCCCACCTTTACTAGCACATTGTCTACCACTCCTAATGGTCTTTTTGTTGATCTACTTGCTAACTTCATGACCATCCTTATTGGCTTCACCAATCCTATGCCAAGTTTTTGAAACATAGAGAAAAACATTACATTCACACTTGCACCTAGATCACATAATACATTATTAAAAGAAAAGCTCCCTGTAGTGCAAGATATAGAAAAACTCCCTAGATCCTTAAGTTTTGGTAGCAAGACATGCCAATGGTTTCGGTTGTACTCCAACTTTCTCTTTCTAGATACTACTTCTTTCGAATGCTTTACATAGTTTAGAGATTTCTTCAGCCCTTCAACCAAAGGAGCATTACATCTAGCTTCTCAAATTCCCTAAAAAATGTAACTACCTACTCCTTTACTATAAATTGATATAACCTCTATGGATAGGGAATTTTCGACTTATATGATTATGGGGAACTCATTTATTTCTTCTACGCTTCCTTTAAACTCAGCACTTTAACTTCTTCCACATTCTTCTCCTTTTCTACATGTACCCTTAGTACCTTCACATGCTCAATTAGAATATTTTTTGTGTTACTTGGTAATGTTCCAACAAGTTTAGTTGCCATCTTTTTTGCTGGTTGGCCTATTTGAACATTCAAAATTCCTTAAAGAAACCTTTTGGTTCTATGGCAAAGTGTTAGTTCTATGCATATAATTTTGCGTAGTCTTAGCTAAATTACCTATAATTTTGTGCATAAAATGATATTGTGCATAAACTCACTAAGTTGCTCACAACATCCTTTAACGACTACTTCTTCTGTTATTGCATACGCACTTGAAACCTAGGTGGGTTTTCTTGATTTCTCCACGAAAACTTTGGGTTACTTCGCCGTCTAAAATTGTAAGTAGTTGAGTGCGAATCATTAGCTTACCCTCCTTGGTTGTCTACAAAATCTGTTTAGTTCATTTAAGGTGGGCCACTACTCAACCCTTCTTCTCAGTGTTCATGTGCAGGATGTGAACCTCAACACATATCATAAGTTTGTAACATAGAAACGAAAGAAGGATTAATACTTACAGTAATTTTATCTGTCTTCTTTGATAAGAGCTCCACTTTTGTAGAAAGAGCTGCTAATGTATCAACGTCATACACTCTAACAACTCTACTTATCGTGGATCTTTCAGTTGGCCATTAGTAAGCATTTGAGGTTATCTCCTCTATGATGTCCCATGCTTTTTCAAGTAATTTGTTCATTAAGGTTTCTCCACCTGCTACATCCAAAACAATTCTTTCGTTAACTACTAATACCACTATAAAATGTTTATAACTATATCCACAAGAGGTGTTTATGTTGTGGGCACTTCTTGAGCAATTGCTTGAACCTCTCCCATACTTATGGCAATGTCTCAGAGTTTAAATATTTAAAGGTTCCAATCTCCAACCTTAATTGTATTGTCTTGGCAAGTGAAAAATATTTTACGAGGAGGTCGTTCACTATATCCTGCTAAGTGACTATACTTCCCAAGGATAGAGCTTAAAGCCATAGCTTAACACGATCCCTTAGAGAAAATGGAAATAATCTTAGTTATCGCATCATCAAACACCTCATTAAATTTTACCCTGTCAAAAAGTTCTAGGAAGCTCGTAAATTGTGTATTGGCATCTTTATGTAGTGCTCCTCTAATTGATTTAACTACACTATATTGATGAGTGTAGATTTTGACTCAAAATTGTTAGCATTCATTTATGGCTTAACTATTCCTGTCATGGATAAATTTATAGTCTAAAGTTAAGATATGAATCTTGTGATTAATAATATTTACCTACACTAATCCTATAATTTCACTTCTACTGTTCTTACAAAATTAATATTTACAATTGGATGTTTAGTTTACAAATTTCACTCTCATTATTCCAAACATAGAAATATATTAATTAAAAGGTTGATCATGCACTATAATGACAATTTATGTCACCATTTGAAAATAACAAGTGCCAAGACAACTAATCATAATATCATACATACATCTTTCACTACACACAAATATAAGAGACTAAAAATAAATTCAGTGACTCATCACATAGTTAATACAAACTAATGCCAAGGTATTCATCATCTTAACAAATTGAAAATCACAGAAAAAGTTGGTAAAAACTTAGTCTATAATTGCAACTTGCATGAATAATGAACATTTTCCAATGTTAGCGTAAATTTCTCTTTCTTGGCTCATTCAATCCTTATTCCACTTGTTCTCTAGGTGTTTGTAATGATAGAAACTTCACAAGAATTGTGTGTGATTGTGTATTTATATGCATAGGGGGCTTAGGGGGTAGGGTTAGAGCAATGAAATGCCCTTAAAAATGTATGTAAACTACTGTTGGTGATTGTGCTCCACAGTCGCACGGTCAGCACTCGTGGTTGCGACATGTTCTTCCACCTGCCTAATCTCTAGCAACAAACATTACATGCCTCGCTATATAAAACCCATGGCTGCTCTACCTTACTTTACAGTCATAAAACCCTCATTTATAGTCGCAGCTCAAGATGTGATAGAAACTGCTTCTTGCTATTCATCCTCCCATAGTTGCGAATCTCCATTTCACTGTTGCAAGCCTGGCTGTGACAAAATGTTTGGGATCTTGTTTTCTCATCTTCACAGGTGTAACAACTTTTCTCATGGCCACATATGACTTCCTAGTAGGCTTAGCATTTGCAACTTAAAAGGATTGTTTAAGTGTAGATATTGTCCAAATTCACCCGAATATTGCCTATAATGCATCTAAAACACCTCCAATTCATCATTGACACATATTTACATGCAAGCCAACAATATGCAACCATTTTATTCTCAAATGCATGCAAAAATTAGCTACCATGGGGTGGAAAAATACTATGGAATCATGACTTATTAGTCTTATATCATTTAATGCTGCCTTTTGGAACCTTTTTAGCTTTAATATCTATTTTAAACCAATGGGTTTTACACCTTCAAGCCATGGGACAAGATGTCATTATCCTATATAGACTTTATCTCTTCTTGCATTGCATCAATTTACTTTTGAGAATTAGGGCTTTCCATGGCTTGATGAAGGTTGATTGGATCATCCTCCATCACTTAAATGTTAGATTTATGTTCTTGGAGAAACACGATGTAGTCATCTAGCACCACACTTCTTCTCATTCTAGTAGACCTTTTTAATGGCATTTATTCTTAAGGTTCTAGAGTCCGATCTTCTTGAAGAATGGGAATACCTATGACATTATCTTGATACATAGGTGCTTCACAAGTAATGTTAGGTATTATGAACTAGTCCTAATCATTTTCAATAGTAATTTGAGGAATAACAACTAATACATTCTCAAATACAGCATCACTTAACCTTTTCCCCCGACAAACTCAACATCCTTAAAGAATCGGGTGCTTTCCATCTCAAATATTGACCTTAAAGTAGGATTATAACTTACAGCCCCTAGATCTTTCAGAGTATCCAACAAAATAACAATTAACAGTCTTCAAGTTCAATTTACTTTTATTTGGCCTTATCGGCCTACCTTAGCTGCATATTCAATGTTTAAAACTAGACCTATTGCTTGTCCAAATCTTATAAGGGATCTTGTCAATTATTTTTGTGGAAACTCTATTGAGTATATATGTTATGGTCTTTAATGCTTCTCTATTAAGTAACATTGACAAGATAGAATAACTAATCATACATCTTACCATATATTTAAGTCATTTAACAACATCATTCGTGCTATGAGAACCAGGCATGTTGGACTGTGGATAATATCAGTTTCCCTTAGGAATTTAAAGAATGTCCTAAATCTTGTTCATTTGATCCATCATACATACCAATACTATTCACCACCATGATCATATCTAATAGATTTAATCCTTTTGTTTAGTTGTTTTTTAACTTCGGCTTTATAAGTATAGAACTCTTTCAGGGATAATGATTTTTCATGAATGAGATAAAGGTAGTTATATCTTAAGTAGTTGTCTATGAATGGCATAAAATATTGTTGAGCATTCCTTAATAGAGTAGGAAATGACCCACGAATATCTGTATGTACTAGTTTTAAAACACTTAATGACTAATTTGCACCTAATCTCTTTATATTTGCTTATTTCCCCTTAATGCAACTAACATGTGTCAATATCTACAAGGTTTAGGGCATCAAGAATACCATTGGACACAAATCTTTCTTTCCTCTTTTTAGATATATGACCCAACATTTTCTACCACAATGAAGTTGAATTCTCGTTGGTTAATTTATACTTTGTTCCCCATGCATCAACGTGCAAGGTTGAATTAAAAGAGGCAATAATGTCAAGTAAACATAGATTATCATATCCTGATAAAGAACCAATTCCAACTACTTTTGTATTGTGAAAGAGATTGAAATGACTATTTACAAACGAACAAGAATAACCAAATTTGTCCAATTTAGAAATAGAAATCAAATTCCATCTAAATGATGGTACAATAAAAGCTTCATTCAAATCTAAATAATAACCAATCCTAAATAATAATCTTCTAAAATCTTGTTATTGTCAATGTTGATATATATTTCATCATCACTAGGCTTTCAACAACTCAATAACCTTGTATGGACACACTGACATGAGTTGTCACATTGAAATCTTTCCACCAAGTGTGTCCAAGGACTGAAGTTAAATTAACTTCCAAATGAACAAAGTTAAAAAGCATACTTTTATTTGCAAGCTAAGCATGATTGTTGGCACACTGCTTCCTTTTATGAACTAGAGTTCCACAAAAAAACAAGCACCTTCCTTTTATTTCTGTTGTTTCTTTTGTGGTGCTCCACCTACAATCTATTTGCCCTTAGTTCTTTTATTGTTCATTTTGTCTCTCTATATTTTGTCTTATCATGCTTTAACCTTTTCTCTTCTTAAACACAGTGAGAGATGAGCTTATTATGGGACCATGAGTCCTTATAACAATTATAACTCACTCTGATTGATTGAATTATCTAGAAGAGATATTGAAACCAGATGTACTAACAAGTCTTTAGGTAAATCCAACTTGAGTGCCTTAGATTTTGAAGCAATGTGAGAAATTTCCACAATGTACTCCCTAACATTTCCTTTTTTTTAAACCTCATAAAAATGAGATTTAGCGGTGGTGTACTTGGTTTGGCCTTTTCATTCTAGGTAAATTTCTACTTATTGTCTTGTAGGTAACCTTTTGTTGTATTCTTTTTTCCAAACATAGTATCACAAAACCTCCTAGAATGATACGTTTCATGACAAGAAACTCATGCAATTCGACATTTCCTAACTATTCATGTCCCTTTTTTCATCTAAAGTACTCTTATCAATAAGAGGTGGGGGTCAGTCAATTTCAACAAAAAGGCTACGCCCATGACTCCAAGAACAATCATAACTATCTCTTTCCATAACTTGAAATTAGTATCATTTAGGATAGAGGATGAAATTAATACTAAGGGAGACATTAGCTATAAAACATAACACTAGATAAAGAGCTGATTAACCTAAATATTATGCTCACATTAGAACCATATTTTTCAAATATAAATTCAAATTCTAGTAGAGCACATCACAAGATACAACATGACATTAATATTTCATCTTTGGGTGGTAATATTAACTTGTAAATGGTACCTTGGCCTAGTAATTAAACACTAGCAATAACACGTCAAAAAACAATCTATTTTTAGATAGACTTATTATTCACATTTCACACCAATAATAACTATGTGTTTAGTGTGCATATGTAATTTAAACAAATATTTACCTTCTTTTGGGTCAATTAAATATTCACATGAATCAAACACGCACAATCTTTTCAATATTACAAAACAAATTATTTTCGAGCAGAGGCTACTTTGGTAGGATGTTGCTTCAATAAATGTATTCCATAACATCGATATACAAATAAATATGAATATTTGAATTTAAAATATTACATTTAATTGGAAAACATGTTGAAAACCTTCTGTTATTACTCATTTGATCCTACTTTGACCACATCACGAGAGCACTAAAGCTCGTGTGGTCCTTGTGTAGCCTTGTCACAAGAGCATCAAAATGCCTTATGCTTATGTGGTCTCCAAGCGGCTATATTGAAAGAGCATCAGATCGTCTTTTACAACAAGAAAATAATGTAAAACTTGAATTTGAATCCCCAATCACCAAATAATGCATGGATCTTGATCAAACAAATACAAAGATGGATACAATGATAAAAGCCATTGAAAACATGTATAGATTATCAAGATCCAAGCCTAAAACAAAATTGTAATCCAAAATTCACATAAATTGTAAAGATTCATGAATTCCTTTGGTAACTCAATGATTTCAATATGATTTAATTTAGATACCACTTGTTTAGAATTTAATCAAATGTTTAATAATTTAAAATCATCATGTTCAATTATTAAGGCATGAAAATAAATGCAAAAGCTATGAATCCATTATTGTTGATATTTAGATCACAAATACTGAATCTAAATGAATCCTAAATATGCTTGGATTAAATCTAAATATTTTTGGAATAAATGTGAATGAAATAATGAATTCTTGAGATTGGTCTTCTAAACCACCACATACTCTTTTTTCTCTCTTTGATGATTGGGTACCATAAAGTCAGAGTTGTGTGTGATTTGGAGATCGTGATTGCAAATTTATATGAGTTAAATAGCCCGTTAACTCCCATTATTTTTATTCGACCCATCATCTAAGTAGAAATGATTCTCGATTTCTTCAAATATAAACTCCATACTTAATTATATACATTAAAGTCCAAATCCTCAAAACTTATTACATCACTTGTATTGGGCTCAACTTTAGAAACAACATTTGCACAATTATATTGCATATTGGGCCATATAAAGGAGTTTTACCCCAACAATGGTAAACTTTAATATAAGATTTTGGAAATTTAAGAGAGAGAGAGAGAGAGAGAGAGAATAGATAGTTATTACATTAATTTGTAAAGAATATCCTCAAAATTAACCTTAAACTATCAACATTCTTAATTTTCATAAATGTTCATCTAAAAAGTAAGAATAATATTAAGTAATGGTCAGTAATCAAGAATGAAATTAATTTATCGAAAAGATGTTATATAATAAAAAAAAGTGCAATATTTGAATATGTCACTACATAGTTGGCCTAATTTAAATTAATTTTGATAATGTTAAAGTGAATTAATTTTTTTATTTTCAATTTTTTAACCTATACTCAAACCAAGATAATGATTGCAAATTAATTTACAATTATTTAATTTGATGTATAGAATGCTCATTAATAACTTTGTCAGCAATGTGGCCATGAAGAACAATTAAGGAAGCAAAAACTAATGCCTAAAAAATTAACACAGTTTAAGTGAGTTATTTAACATGATAAAGATTTTGTGTTACATGCGTGACACAGATTTTATGAAGAATCCACAAATTATGTTCAATAAAATTGAATTCTTTTATCTTACTCCAGTGAGGTGGAAATTTAATCTAATAATAAACTCTAAGCAAAAATCTTTAAACTGTTTGAAGATTTGATATTAAAAAACTGTATTGAAAAACTGAGTGAACATGACCGCAATAAAAACCACTTAATTTTGATTGATACATGAATGGAACACTCAAAGAATTCTTGATTTAAATTTCTCTAAAGGATATAACAAAATAAGAAATAAGCACTAAGTTTAAGAGATAAACACAAGAACTATGTTCGGGTACCAATTATCCGTTATTTTCAATCAATCAAAATATACTGATTCAAACATATCACTCATTAGAACAATACTTCAATCTCTTCATCTCTAATTTTTATATTATTTTTAAGTTTCTATACCAATTGTTCACTCTACCAAAACATGCATCACAACAAAGCTAGAATTTTTATTGAATTAATGGATGAATTTTCTTACACGATAAAGACCCCATTTATTGTCATTGATTTTGGCATCAATTAGGCAATTAGTTCATTCCAAAGACTTGGCTAAACTACAATCATATAATTAAAGCAAATTTTTATCTAAAAATCTTTCCAAGCATTTACTCTACTCATATATAAATCTTGCCCACAAAGAAAGCTTTAAAAAAATGTAAAAAAAAAGCTAAATTAGAAAAGTATGTCGAATCCCACAGATGTTATCCACTAGTATTAGTCATGATTGGCTCATTGCCATGGTTTAAGTTGCAGTAGTTATCTTGTAATGTATTATTATGCAGTTGTGATCATATTATATTCAACATTTTCTTGAATTTGTTACATGAAAGCTTCAAGTCCCTCTTTAATCTTCTTATTTTAACTCTTATAATTATTTCACTTGAAATGCCAAATGATCCTTGCTTGAAGGTTGGATCTTCGTTCCCTTTTTATTGTCAGCAAATTGTTCTCCATTCATGTTAATCACCTACTTTTTTCTTTGACAATCTAAATTTAAAATTTGTTGAATTGTGTAGTCAATGTGCACTAGGAATTGGTGGAGGTGTATACAACTCATATGGTTGCACTCCTTACTTAGCTTCATGGCACTTGAAATATCTTCCAGGTATGCACTTCACATTTTTCTTCATGCGTGGCCGGTGAAAATGCCCTTGCAAAATGAAGTATTAATGACACCAAAATGTAATAGTGATATACCCTATAATGCCAAATATTCTTGTAGTGTAGGAATATTGATTGCACTCTGCATAAAAAAGTTTCCTCCAAAATTTTCTTGTGAAGACACTATATCTATCAATGACAATGCTAGTTGGTAATCTATGTGACTTGCAAATGTGATCTAGGAACAACTAGTTATGTATTTGCAGCGTAGCGGTGTCTAATTGGAAAGAAATGTGAGTATTTGTTGAGCCTATACATTACAACAAAAATTGTGTTTTTATTCTTTGAATGTTGGTAATCTTTCAATAATACCCATGAATATGCATGAAAATACTTGGGACTAAATATTAAAAAACAATAGAGGTCCTAGATATAGTTCATGCTCTTATTTATTTTTTCAACAAATTGCACATTCACTCACCTACTCCTCGATATCATTTTTAAGTTTTGGCTAATAGAACCATAACTTAACCCTTTCATATGCACGTTTAATTCTAGAGTGACCTCAGAGATGCATCATGAAGTTATCTGATAACCTTACCCCTCAAATTCCTTTGATTTTATAGTGCACATTAGGTTTCTTTTTCTAATAAGTTCAATTCAAAAATGTACTTTAGATGTACAGGCTCATCTAAAATCTTTTCTTGCATGATCCAATTAAACTTGTCGTCTTTTCTATTTCTATTTTCCATCTCTTTTACCTATTTAGGAATTTGAACAAAGATGGCATCAAATTGAATTTTCGGATGATCCCACCTTGAAAGGGCATCAATTGTCATGTTTGCTTTTGAATTGCGCTTCATAATCTAACCAAATGGTTTAAAAATCCATTTCAGTTGAAAACATTCCATACATTAATAGATCTAAGATGTTTCATAAACTCGACTTGTTAGTCCATATTTTGATGTGATGGCCTTATAGATAATGCTTTTATTTTGACATAGCCATTGATACTGCATAAAATTCCATCTCATAAGTCAATAGCCCTAAATTTTTTACCCCATTGTCTTAAATGTATAGTTAATAAGCCTTCCTTCCTGCATTAACACAACACCTATGCCTTTTCCATAAGTATCAATCTTTACAAACAAAATGCTTGTATAAATCAAATGAAGCTAGTACTAGTATCGTATTATAGTTATTTTGTTTTTCAAAAGTTGCAACAATTTCTTCATTCCATATTAAAGCATTTTTTAAAATTTCAATTCAGTTTTTAATGTTGATTCTATATTCCTTAATAAACTTTATGTAATTACTAGTTAACCCCAAGAAACCTCTAAGTAATATACCTGTTTGTAGCTAAGGCTATATCAACATACACTTAAGCTTTTTAAGGTCTGTGGCTACATCTTTTCTTGATATTAAGTTTGCAAAGTTTACAATCTCTTCTTGACTAATAATACATTTACTAAGTTTAGCATAAAGTTGATGCAATTTAAGTGTGTCTAGGATTGTTGAAAAGTGGTGTAACAAACATATAATTATTAAACAACTAACACATACTTTTTAGAAATTGTGCAAAAGCATAGTTCATGAGGACTTGAAAAGTGGTTGCGTATTGTATAATTTAAAAGGTATAACAAGAAAATTAAATTAAACACAATAGGAAGTAAAACTGGTTTTATAAACATCTTACCTTACTCACCATGACTTATAAGAAGAAGCTTACCATGTCTATAAAAGTGTTTTGAACCATAAAACTCATCTAGTAGTTAATCTCTAAATTAGATTGTTCAAATAAGTATAATCACCACACATTCTCCATGTTCTATCTTTCTTGCTCACTAGAAGTATTGTGATCGAAAAGGGCTTTTGCTATTTTTATTTATCCAATTTTCATTAACTCTTGCACAATATTACTTTTTATCATAAAATATTTGTAAGGATGTTGTTTTTTTATGGAAATTTAGAATGATATAAATTTGAAGTTATATATGCCTATGGGGTGGTAATGCTTTAAGTTCTTTGAAAGTATCATTATAGAAGTTTAAAATGTAATTAAGTTCTTGATTAGGATTCATATACGTGCCAAGTTGAGAATATGTAAATATGGAGAAGGGTTGTACGAAAATATCAAACAACTTGTTCATAGCTTTGGTAAAGATGAGTTTGACTATGAGTTTTATTTTTTTGTAATCACATTAAATAGGGCAGTTTTCTCATGACTAATCCACCTTAATTATATACCACAACCCCACTACGCAATTATTCTCATAGGATAAGTGATGCCCTTGTTTCATTTAAGTAAAGTACAAACAGTAAGTTCTACAAATTAATTTGATCCCATGAGCTATTTCACTATCATGGAGTTTTGTATTTTATCTTACAACATCCAAATACTCCCTCATCTATAAAATAGTTAGTGCTGCCACTGGTAATTAATACCTTAATATCATTGCCGCTAGTTTGCCCCTTCATTCTCAAAGTATTAATATAAGTATTTCCACTTCTTTTATTTTAGTTTGCACCTTACTACACTCAATATCAATAGAATAAGTTGACTCCTTTTTCCTCTATCATTATCATGAATATTTGCCTCTATTTACACATGGTTTGGAACATTTGTCTAAACACAATTATAATGAAGATTCTTTTCTCTTCTTATTCTCGTTTCTCTAATATCTAATTGCTTTCCTATGTGGGTTGTATAGTTGTGCTGAAGTTCTATATGGAGGTTTTAGTCCAAATTTTGAAGTGATTGTTTGAGACTAGTGTTAAAGTTCTTAAATGGCTACTTTGTGGGGGCAAACTACGTAAAGAGATGACTAGCCCACTTCATAATAGCATTTATAATAGCTTCTTGTTTTTATTGGATAGATTGATTAGTTTCTGCTTGTAGGTTTTCATGACATGATGATAATCATATTTCATAAAGTTGTCTTTCTTTTAACTTCCCTATTAAAAGTATCAAAATCCTAAAATTTATGCATGTTTTTGTTTAGATATCCTTATGTTTGTATTTTGTTAGCATTTGAATAGATGATGTTGTTTTATCAATAAATAATTCCTTTTAGTATTTCAATAAGATATTTTGGTAAAAACAACTAGTGAAGACACACAAGAATGTGGTAAACAATCGTCTAATGAAGAAAAAAGTTCTGTTTAATCTTTGATGAATATCACCTGTTTGGTTCTAGATTATAAGAGGAATATATTAGTAATATACCTTCTAACGCTAAAAATTATATAATTAAAAGGATATTGGTTGTAAACATCTATGCTTATTAATGAAAGATTGACATGTTTTATTATCAACATCTAGAAATTGTTTAGGCATGTAATTTTTTATTTGGTGTAAAGTATTAAACATACTTATATGATTACATTAAGAAGTTTTATTTATAAAAAGTTATGAATATAAATATAAAACTTCTTAGCATACAATTATTAAAACTTATTTGCAAATCATGGATTCTCTGAGTTAGACATTGGAGTATCGACACAACTTGCACAATTTACGTTTGCATGGTGAGTGTTATACCAATCGGTATAAGATAGTGGGAACATAAGTGTGTGGATATATCATAAGAGAAGAAATATTTGAATACAAACTCGAGGAATAAAATAAACCCATGGAGTTTAATCTTTACTATTAATATCTTATTTTGTGATCATGTAAAGTGTGAGTGGCTCTTAGATATAAGACTACGTGGATATTTAGTACATTTTATGGTTAATACATAATTAGGGAATTAAAAATTGAATCTACCTTAGTAAGGTTATGAGGCCAAAGTATCATTGACTATACGCAAATGGAAGTATGTATATGATCAATAAAGGATTTGTCATCTTGTAAGTAAGTAAGACATTTATCTTATGCAATTAATTTCATATGAGACGAAAGTCCTTGGCTAAAGTAATACATCATTGGAAAGGAGTTTTAGATAGACTTAGTCTAACAAGGAATATTAATTTGGTTATATGATCAAACTTATGAGATTAACTAAATCCACAGCTTTCTCTTAAGCAGGATAAAGTAAGATAAGAGGCTTATGGTACTCATGATTGGAATCATTTATGTAGTCACATCACTCATCTTAATTGGGATACAACGTAGGCCATAGGTTAGGTGTTTCCATATCCTTCAAGCTGTATTTGTAACTAATTAAAGATGAATTTAGAGAGTCATACACATAAAAATAAGGCATAGACAAGATTGTAATTTTGTACTAGACAATTTGATCAAAACTTGAGAAGTATAAGGATTAAACTACAATAAAACTGTGTAAGAAGAATTATTTATTCTTCATCATATTTGTTAACCATAAGATTGTTAATTTGAAACAAAATAAGACTTTAATCAAATTAATGTGATTAATTAAATTAAAAGGATAAGACATAATTTGACTTAACCATGCAAAAGACTGTTAATAGCCATTCCATGTCTCCAAGCTTAAACTTGTCGAAAGGTTTTTTTTCTACCATAAGTTAAAGATTGAGTCATAGAATAAATAAGAGTGGAATTAATTTCAATCCTGAGAGCAATTCGAGTTGGCTGCCCACCTTAAGCACATAAAAGAGAAAAATATTTCTACCTAATTCTTTTATTCTTCGCTTTAGATTTCTCCAAAATTTGCAAAGGTGTTTGTGAGTATCTTTTATAGTTCTTGTATATGCCTCATTCATGTGAACAGTTAAAAGGTCATGATGAAAGGCATGCAGCTTGAGGATTATATACGTGGAATTTGAAGGTAAATTATTAGAGGTAAAATACTTACCATCTTAGGCATATGTGTTTTACATATGTTATATGAAGAAAGCAAGTCGCCTTGGGAAATATTATGTTTGTTGCATTTTATGCATGGTTTTAAAAAGATTAAATTGTATTCTTGTATCTCAAGAGCAGCGAAATCCAACAGTAGTATTTGAACTAACACTTTTTTTCATATAATCATGCCAAGAATTATTTATTTTATAGTTTATCCTTAGTTTTCATTATATTTGTATCTAAATATTTCTTTATGTTTGAAAAAATATAAATTACATGGTTTAGATTTGTAGAAAAATGAGAAGAAAACAAGGAAAGGACAACAACTGTCTCATAGTAGCTATCAAAGGAAGTGGTTGCAGGAATTGTTCTTGTGACTAGGACAGTGGATGGAACAAAGTTTGCAACTCTCGCATGACTAGGCTCACAATTGTAGGATTGCAATTCATGCCCACAACTACAGCTACATCAGAATGGTGAATTTTGTTGTCGTCAAGTTAATGATCATGAACAAATGGTTCACAATGAATTTTGTGTGGGGGGTATACTTTGCTTAAGGAAGATCCCAATCACCTGCAAGAAATTTTTTTCGAATTGAATTTCCATTTTTCAAGTAAAGAAGTGTAGGATTTGAAAAATCGAACGGAAGACCACTTAATTTAAAGTTCAAGGTCAATTGGTAACAACATTTATAACCAAACTAATTATCGTGGTTATTTTATTGTTTTTATTTCCCTCTTGAAAATGTTGAACCCGCTTACTAAATTATTAGAGACCAATATGTTAGCTATACCCAACTATGTTGACTGGTTCTTAAATTTGAGAATTGTTCATAGTTTGAAGCATATTAACTATTTGTTGGAAGCTGACATCCCACCTACCCTTTTAAATTTGGCTAGTGAAGGGGAGAAAAATGCCCCTCACGAATGGGTGGATGACAACTTGAGGGTCATGAGTAGTATATTGGCTTCCAAGACCAATGTGTTGGGTTTTATCGCATTAGGAATGCAAGAGTAGAATTTAAAATTTTAAAATCAACCATAAAACTCAGCAGAATAAATAAAATCCCAGAGTAGCATACTTACTTCGATAACACATGTAAAATTAGATATGCATAACATGGATGGAAAATTTATATCAAAATTAATTGCCGTTAAATTTTACATGTGTGATCCTCAAGCCACTAGCCTCTAATTGCAACCTGTAGATTATCCACACAAACAAGCATAGGGTAGAACTCCAAAATCTCCTCACAGACATTGTTGTTAAAATTTTGGAGAAATCTAGAGAGGAGAATAAGAGAATAAGTTAGAAAATATTTTTTTCTCACTGCGTTATAGGGTGGGCAACCACTCTCTTTCAATTAGGGTTAGAATTAATTTATGCTTATTTATTCCAAGAGACAACCTTTAACTTATTATAGGAAGGAATATTTTCATAAGTTTAATTTAGGGCACATGGAATAGGCCTTAACATATTTTTGCACGGACCTTTAAATTAATTTAAGCCAAATCATCTTTAGGTATAAATTCCATTAATAATTAAAGTCTAATTTTGTTTTATCCTTAAAGCCCACTTTGTTTTTAATTAATAATCTCATTATTACCCAACATGATGAAGAATAAATATTTTCTTCTTGGTCAAATCTCATTGTGGCCTATTTAATTTGATACATTGCCCAGGACAAAATTGTCATCTTGCTCTTGCTTTATTCTTAAGTTGTGTAATTCTCAAGAATATGAGCAACACTTAGCATGTGCCTTATGTTGTATCTCAATTAAGATAAGTGACATGATTACATAAATCGTTCTAACCATGAGTATCATCTAGTAGCCTTTTTGTCTTAGTTCATGCCGATTGAACAAAGAGTCATTGATTTAGTTAAATTCATAAACTTAATCATATAACCAAATCTATATTTCTCATGAGACTAATATTCATCAAAAAGTCCTTTTTTAAGCATACATTACTTTAGCCAAGGACTTTTATCTCATGGGATATCGATTGCATAGGATTTTTGTCCTACTAGGCATGCAAAAAAGAAAAAAGCCCAAAAATCTATGGACAAATTTCATTTATAGAAATAGGAAAATGTTAACAAGATTAAATAATTTAGATCAACCACAATATGTGAATTCACTTTTCTAATTTTATCCCTCTGACTATTTCTTCAACTTGGAAAATTTTGGTGCTTTAATAATCGTATAGAAAGGTTTGATGAGTTGATTTTCCTTGAAACTAACTTGACTACCAAAAAATGTTGATTTGTGGTGTTTGACGATGTGCCTAGGATCAAACGCTAAGATTTGGAACATCACCACCAAGAACATCTTGGAGTTGGTAATGAACTTGGTAAATTTTCCTTGATTTGTCTAGAGATTTACAGCAAGAATTTGGACTCCTTTATTTGAATACTTGTTGTTTGTCTTCAAGTTGTACCTCTTCTGGTTGTCTTTAATTGTGTCTTGAATTACAAGAAGACCACCCTATTCATAGCAGAGGAAGAGTCATCCTTGTTTTATTCGTCTAATGATGTGGCACAATTTGATTAGTTAATAATATTTGATGTGGCATTTCTTTCATTTAACCTTTGAATTTGATTTGATGAAGTCTTACTTTCCAAATGCCAAGATCAGTCTTTCTTATTTGACTTAATTTGATTTGATTGTCAAATCACAAGACTCGATACATGATGTGATTTGATTGGTTAATATTACTTATATCAAAATATCAATTAATTATCGTAGGAATTTTATGTATTTAAATTCTTAATTTATTAAATTAATATTTAATATAAATAATTCCTTGTATAATTTTTTAGTTGGGCATAAAATTTATATTCTTAGAAATGTTCTTTTGGAACTTGTTCACGAATAACTTATTAAGAATAAGTCTCGAATTTAGGTCCGCTTCAAATTTCGAGCCCATTATCTTCAAGGTCCAACATGTGAGTGGGTGATTTCTCCATGCAGACATCGTTGCATCCTCATTTCTTTCCGTGCACGCGAGAGTTCCCATGCATGTTTTTTTTTTTTAAAAAAAAAAGCTTGTATGATCTCAGAAAATGACAGAAATAATGTACCCTTTTACCCCTACTACGGGCGTGGCAAGCCCATGCAAATTTTCCATAATGCGCGCCCCAACTCAAACTTCCTATGCATGGAGGATTTCATGCAGACAAATTATTTAACAACTTTCTATACATGCTACAATGATGGATCGGGTTCCGGAAAGTTTTAAAGGTGCCTTACAATAAAGCGTAATCATTATTCTTTCCTTAGTGATGCACTTGGCCAAAACTTTCCCTGGCCCAGGCCAACAAGTTGATCACGAAGGAAAACCCAGTTTCCCAAGATCCGATCTAAACCATCGAAACATACGGGTGCACACATTCCCAGCTCGTGACTGGGTATCAAAAATCAATTTTTTGGTTTTTTTCCTTTACAAAGTGAGTTATTTAAGGCATGGGTTGACATACCTTACAATTATGGAAAGTAGAAGGCGGCTTGAAATCGCCAGTCCCCAAACAGCTCATGTCCCCCTGTCCCATCAACCACAAGTTGCCATGTGTTATTGAAAAGAAAATTGGACTGTGTAAAAATTGGTAAATAGTTAATTCGGTAGTTAATGAAGGTCGACAAATCAATTGACGAACTAATTATGCAAAATTATAGCTGGCTAAATGCATTGCATATTCAATAATACAGTAATTTTCTTTTTTAAAAAATATAATCAGTGCATCATTTCTGGAATTTATTCCTTTTTTTTTTTAAAACTTATTTGGAATTTATACTTTGCAATTATTTACAGGCTCGGAATATAAATTTATCATGCTAATTCCTAAGTATTAATTATAGAAATATTTTAAGTTTTTTTTAAAGGTTTTTAATTTAAAACTAGTTAGTTAATAATTTAAAAGAACTTTCTAATTTCAGTAAAAAATTAGCAAGTTGGTCAGTACATCCCCTTTCTAACACATATACATCATTAAGATACACACACAAACACACGTGTGTGCATTAGCCTAATACCCATTATGTGAACATTATTTAAAAAAATATAATCCCACCAAAAATATTATATTATAAGTAATTAGTTACATTAAGTATCTTGTTCAGTATAAAATATAATAACAATTTAAATGATTGTAAAATAATAGTTTTACCTTGTATATTTGATATTATAAATGACACAAAATCACCATTTTTACAATAAATTTGACATTCTGCATATAATATATACATAACCGAAACTTATGATATTAAAATGGAACATACATGTGTTATTTATTATTGTTGTTAATAGATGGATATAGTGAAGTATTTTTAAATAATTTAAACAATGTTAAGGGTTCACTTTTTTAAAAAAATAATAATTGATTATATAACGAAAAAATAATGATATAGTGAAGAATGGAAACACATTTAATAGTATTTCTAATTATCAAAGTAAGTGCCTGTTCATTCTTAGCTTAAATGAAACCAAACATGTGGCAAACTATGATTTGATGGGATAGCGACAGAGATGGTTTGGGGATAAATGATTTCAAGCCCTAGAAAGCGCCGAATTGAATTATAGATGCAAAGTTCCATATTTGGGGATTCTGCTCAACTACAAAATAGATGGCGTCTTGGCTTTGACTTTCAAGAATGTCTCTTGATCCTCTCCCCTTTCTATCTGTTTCTTGGTAAACGGCGTACAGAGCACTTCTTATAGTTTTCTCTTTCGAGGGTGGAACTTGGGGTTTGTCCCTACGAGTCGAGGATTGGCTTGCCCGACATCATAGATTTTCCAAGGCATCGCTCCCTGTTTTCTTTGCATGTGCTTGCTAGGTTTTTTTCTGTGTCCAGGTCATCAAGTCTGACGTGGAAGAATTTCAATCATCGTTGGTCCTGACCTGGGTGTCGCTTTTGTATATTGTTGCTGCCCTGGCTTGCCGCTCGTCATACTAAGCTGTCACTGGGAGCATCGTTCCGAGCCTGCAGATTCTTCATGCACGTCCAGAACCAGCTCCACAAATCCTGCCGCCCCATCTCTGAAAAGGCTGTCATTGTTTCCCAGACTAGATCATCTAAATCCGTAAGCCTTAGGTGGCACCAGGGTGCGAAGTGGCAGGTTTGTCTCTGTGCAATCAGGAAGAGTAGCGGTGGGGGCGATTCCCTGGCAGCAGTGTGAGCGTTCGATAAGCATGGGGCAAAGCCTTCTCGCCCATCATGAGGCCGGACAAATGCCTTAGTTATCCTCACTAATCTCACTTGTACCACGTGACAAATGACACTTTGGGCTCATATCTAGATATGTCATGGATATCTGGTGCATATTGTGGTTAGTGGTCATTAGAACATTTAGAATTAAGATCTATCTTGATATGAGATGGGGTTATAAGCCCAACATATTGTTGCTGAGGTATGTATAGAAGCATGTAAAAGGATAGATGGCATAAGTCCGAACCTAATGATTTCCTACTTGTGCAAATTGCGTAGAAACAATCAAGACGCAATGAATTTGAAGAACTCACACATAATACAGCCACAACTAGCACACCAAATTAGTTGATATGTCACGAATTGTTTTAAGGATTGCTTACAATAATTCGATTTGGAGAGTGATTTCACAAGGAATTGAAAATTACTAAAAGGAAGGACTTAAAATGTTGTGAATTCAAGGTCATAAAAACTATGATAAAAAGCTAAGGCCCTTATTTATAGTCTTATGTAGGGAAAAAATATGCTAAAACTTGGCTAACACACTTTGGAATAAACTAGGTTAAGTGTGAAAAAGAATTCTAACTAAACAAGGAAAACTTGGGCTCTAATTTGCTGTCACGATCTATTGGGTGCCCTAGCTACTGATCTCATGATTTCAAATTGATTGCAATGTCGATCTTAATTTCCTCATCACAAATCCAAAAGTTTGGTGGAGATTTTGTCTTTATGATTGTACTTCTGGCGATCCCCGAATACTTGTGATTCATGGGATCACTATAGGCTTGTATTTCTAGAAGACTTTGCTGCATCCTATCAATTCGATCATTCTTCAAATTGATCCAACCTCCTTTAAGTCAATCTTGGACTTGTCTAAAAGTCCTCTTTCTTGTTTTGCACCAAATTAATTCACAAATGCTCCATAAAGCTCCTTAAGGCTTTCCACACATCCAAAATCCACTTGAAATTCCTATACGAGTGCTATCATAGCTTCTTGGCCTCAAAACACATCATAAGACTTCCTTAAAGTCTTGAATGTGATTGCTTTGTTTAGACGCTTGCATCATCTCCTTCCTTTTAATAAGGAATTGCCCTCAATTCCACTTCATGCCCATCACTTGTATCAAACGGACATAAATCAGTCATGGATATGCTTGCTTCACTTACATTTGAACTACAATCTCTAGTTTGTCTACATGATTGAAATTTAAACAGTCACCTCCTACACTTTTGCAAACTCCTTTGAAGCCTTTTACTAAAAAATCATTGTGGTAAGGAGGCTTTCGGACAAGAAAGAGAAGTAAGGAATGGCTACTGAACTTTTCTCTTCCTTGCTTGGAAGAGTAGATGAATTTTTCTTAGTTTTCTAGGAATAATTGTGAGGTGATTTGAAAATCTATTTATTTCTAAGATACAAATTTAACACTTGGTAAGATTCTTATTACCATGTAAAACACCTAGGACATACATGACATGGATTCCATGGGCTTCTTACATGGACCTTTAATTATTCTTAACTCATAGATTTTTAATTATTAATCTCTATTAATAATGAGCCCATCCAACCTTTAATTATTAATCCATAAATAATTAAGGCCCTATGAAATTATACCGTACAATTTATTTAATAACATTAATCAAATCAAAGGCCAATCATGTTTTTATTTAACCATCGCATTACTAAAAAACATGACAAGAACTAAATAACTCCATTTGTGCCTTATATTTTAATTTAATTAATCCTTACTAATTAAATTAAAGATGCACTATGCTTCTAATAAATAATCTCATTATTATTAAGTATAATAGGAAATCTATTTAGCATAATCCAATTGTAACTAAATTAATTTTTTCATGAGGATTCTCAAACTTGATCCTAAACACTTCTAAAGTCTTGATTACATCCAACCAATTTTACTACTTGTTCCTCATTCTAACCTTTCGTATGTTGCTCTTTAGGTTCATCTTTAATTGGTAATAAGTATGATTTGAAAGATATCGATAGTGCCTAGTTTATAGCCTATATCGTAGTCTAATTAAGATGAAGAGAATAGATCACATGAGCCATCCTGATCATGAATATCATGTGATATAGTACTTTTATCTTGCTTTATTCCAATTAAGCGAGAGCCATGAGTTTAATCAATCTTATTGGCTAGATCATATGACCAATCGATATTGTCATATGAGACAAATGCTTTTACCAGAAAATTTTTTCCAATCACATGCTACATTGACTAAGGATTTTTCTCATAGAACATTGATTGCTTAGGATAGACACCTTACTTACTTGTAAGGAGATAAATCCCTTATTTTACACTCTTATGCCTTCATAAGCACTCAGGCAATAGCATGTTAATGCTCTAATGACATTATGATTACATGCTTACTAGACAAACATGTCATGTCAAATCAATTTAACATAATCATAAAGTAAAATATTAACAATAAAGAGTGAACTCCATATGTTTGCTTTGTTCTTCAACTTAATGTTTGAACACCAATTATCTAATGTTGTATCCATACACATGTGTTTTCAATATCTCACACTGAAGCCATGATACTCACCATACAAACACAAGGTGTGCTAGTCGTATCGACTCTCTAATGCTTTATAGAGAGTTTGAGACTCATGAATTGGTTTTGATAAATGTGTATTATGACCACCTTGTATTCATATTCATAACTCTTTATAAATAGGGATTCTTAATGCAATCACTTAGACACATACAACATTTTATGCCTTTCTAGATTTATATACATGTAAACACTTTCATAATATTGATATAAAGAAATTAATATTTTATTAATATATGAAAAATGTACTTATACAACTAAAATAACTCCAATATCCCTCATTATCTATTAGCTTTAGAGGGCATGTTACTAATAATCTCTCATTTGTATTCTAATGCCAATAATTCTAATGTCAATCGCTACGGTATTTAATACCTATCTTCTCAAGATGAAGATCTAGCTGCACTCATGTCATTAGCTAGATAAGTAGATTAGCCATATTTATCTATTTAAGTTACTTTCTACATGGCTACATTGCTTGTTCTAATGATCTCTTGAATAATATGGCAATGCCTCTCTATTTATTTGTATTTCTAATGAGACCTTGGTTTCTATGCTTGTGCAATCACACTATTGTTGTCACAATAGAGTGCCAATGGTCGATCCATATTCAAAACCACCTAAAGTTTTATTATGAACTTCCTTATTCACATAGTTTCCTTCACAATGTCACATGTTGTGATGTAATCAACCTTAGTGGTGGAGTTTGTAATAATACTCTTTTGGAACTCTTCCAAACCATTTCTTTTCCATTAAGAGTAAAGATGAAATTGAAAAATAGACATTCCGTCATCAAAATTTAACTAGAAGTCATAATAGAAGTCAGAATCAGTATGTCTATCTACTTCTAAACATGTATCTCCATACACAAGTACCATATTCTTAGTCATTTTTAAGTACTTAAAGATACACTTGGATATGATGTACTCAACCTCAGTGGTGGAGTTCGTAATAATACTCTTTTCAAACTCTGCCAAACCACTTCTTTTCCATTAAGAGTAAAGATCAAATTGAAAAATAGGCATTCCCTCATCAACATTTAACTAGAAGTCAGAATAGAAGTCAGAATCAGTATATCTATCTACTCCTAAATCTATATCTCCATACATAAGTACCATATTCTTAGTCCTTTTTAAATACTCAAAGATACACTTGGCAGCATTCTAATACTCTCTATCTAGATTCACCAGAAATTTATTTGTAACATGTACGATGTTAGCAAAATCGAGTCTTGTGCACAGCATTGCATACATTAGGCTTTCAGCCTATTTGTAGCCAAAGCATAAATAGTGGTTTCCATGATCCTCCTCTCATCATTTTTGTTTGGGTACATGAATTTTGAGAGATGTATGCCATATCTAAATGGTAGCAATCCTCTCTTAAAGGATTCCCCACTGAACTTTGTTAGCATCTTGTCTATATACAAGGCTTAAGAGAGACCTAGCAATCTCTTCACTCTATCTCTATAGACGCTAATGCCTAAGATAAAGATCACTTCTCCCAAGTCTTGCATGGAGAATATGTTGGATAATCATATCTTGACTAAGGTTAATATATGTTATCTACATATAATACTAAGAATGTAATGGCACTCCCACTAACCTTTATGTAGATGCATGACTCATCCTTTTCAAGAAGTTAAATGATTTGATTACATTATTTAAAACAAAGATACCAACTCCTTGATGGTTGCTTATAGTCATAAATAGACCTCTTATGTTTGCATACTTTATCCCTCGTAGACTTCAAAAGTTGTGTGGTTGCACCATATAAATATATTCCTTAGGCATCTTGTTAAGGAAAGTGGTTTTGTATAATCAAAGTGGGCAGCTATCAAAAGAAAAATCCAAATGAACTTTAGCATTGCTATAGTGAGAAGATCTCCTCATGGTTAGTTCCTTTCTTTAACTACGGCCCTTCGCTAAAGCTTAGATTTTTAGGACACTACTTGGCCAATCGAACTAATTTTTCTTTAATCGACCCATTTGTATTAGATGGAACTATCGTTTAAGGTTGATCCACCAAGCTCCATACTAGGTTTGCATGCATAAAATCTATTTCAAACTGCATGCCCTCCACCCACTTATCAGAGTTCTTGTCTGATATTGCTCGATTAAAGGTAGAAGGATCATTTCCATGATCACTATCTCTAATAACAAACAACTTTTGTCTATTCTTTAGAACATAACCATATCTCTTCGGTGTACAAGAGGTCCTACCTAAACATCCTAATCTTTGCATTCTAGAAGCTTATTCTTAAATAGGAGCTCATTGTACATACTCACTACAAATAGAATTTGGCATATACTTGAACCTAAATAAACCTGCTTGCATGAACTATGTAGAAAACAACCCAAAATGCAAAGATGATTGAAGAATTAAGAAGAAGGATAGCCACAACTAACATACTGAGTTAGTTGTTATGTTATGAATCAATCAAGAATAGTTTGGAAAATTTTGATCTGGAATTTCATAAGAATTTGAGAACTCCAAAATTTCTGAGGAAGAAAAATATTGTACTCTAATGCTAAAGAGTAAGAAAAATATTGTATTGTAATGATAAAGAGTCAAAAAGTTGCAAAATAATAGCTAAGGCCCCTTATATAGTGTTTAGAAAGCCACAAGAATCCTCAAATTCATGTAAAAAGTGTCCAAACATAAACTGAGCATGAAAAAGTAAGTTCTTAGCTAATCTAGGCTCCAAACTCACATCCAATTGATTTGGAGGCCTCTTAGATTGATCTAGCTATCTCGGGATTAATCCAGATCCCAATTCCAATGCACTACTCAGTTCTAAGGTTGTTGATTGCAAGTCATGTACTTGATCACATGGGATGTAATGATAAACCCAAAACACTCGAATTCAACATGCCATCAATTATTGGTTGGGCAGATTGATCGGTGCTACACTGAATCAATCAAGGTTGGTCCTGGATAAATCCATACTTTGTTTCGCATCTTTTTTTATGCTCAATTTGACCTATGTTGATCCACGGATACTCTCTTAGCTACCACAGACCTTCTAAATTCCCAATAGCATCCTAAAACTCTTTCATGAGCATCGCCAATTATTTAAGTCTTCTAGCTTTAGCCCACGTCATTAGTCCTCCTAAAATCCTTGGGTAGTTTAGCTTAGCTTTGATAGCCGCATAATCCCCTTTCCCTTGAGATAGAATTAGCCTCAATTCCTATCCTTCTTCATCACTTGCATTGAATGGACTTAAGTCTTATGCATTGAATGTACCACTAATTTTGAACTCACTTAGGAACTACAACTTATAGGTAATGTCATTTATGCACATGAATTTTGACTTCCTTTATTTTAGGAATCTCTCTTTGCATAAATGATAATCTTCTTATGTCTTTTGTTGGCTTGTTGTGCATACTACTCATTTCTTCTTTTAATATTTTGGTGCACTCACACATGCAACTGCTTCTTAAATTTTTCCTTTCACTCCTTATCTATGCGAGCTTGCTCATCATGTGGTATGGTAGTAAATCTAAGGGGTTTAGCCAATTAAAATCATACATGGCGCTTTGAATGGTGACGTGTGTGGTTGAGTGTACATTTCCATTATATGCAAACTTAACATGCAGTAAACACTCTTCCCATATCTTAATATTCTTTCTAATCAATGCACACAACAAAGTCAAAGTTCTATTAGTTTGCCTATCAGTTTGTGGGTGATTTGTGGTGGAAAATAATAATTTTGTTTTTAACTTACACTACAATGTCTTAGAAGTAGCTTAGGAATTTCACATCTCTATCAAATACTACTATTTTTGGCACTTTATGTGGTTCAAAAATCTCTTTAAAAAATAAATTAGCAATATGTGTAGCATCATAGGTTTTGTTGCATGCAATAAAATGTGCCATTTTAAAGAACTTATCTACAACCATAAAAATACTATCCTTACTCATCTTAGTGCATAGTAATCCCAACACCAAGTCCATTAAAATTTTCTTCTAAGGCATATTTAGAATAAGCAAGAGTGTCTATAGCCCATATGATCGGACTCTAGACTTGGTCCTTTGCATTTGATACATTTCTTACTAATTTTTTCCACAGCTCTCTGTAGGTGTAGCCAATAAAAATTTTCTTGTAAATAAGTATTATCTTAGTGACACTATAGTGTTCTATAAGACCTCTATCATGAGACTTTTTGACAAGTAATTCTCACAATAAACATGTAAGAAAGCTTAATTTATCCATATAAAGCAAATTTCGTCATGATGAAAATATTTATCATGCACTTCAATCTTGGTTCATTCATATGCACGTTTAAAATCCTCATCCTACTCATAAATTTCCTTAAGATGCTCAAACACTAGTAGTTTGGCATTCAGTGTAGTAATTAGGGAATAGTAGCTAGATAATACATCTACTACTACATTTTCTATGTCATTCTTGTACTTACTAACATAAAATAAAGTATCAATAAAAGATACTCATTTTATGTGCCTTTTTCTTAACTTACCTTAGCTCTTGTGATATGCCAAATAATTCAATTTGGTGCCATTCAATTTCTTGCTAATGTATGCAATTGACTTCCTGTCCTACACAAGTACTGCTCTAATATCTACACCAATGCTTTATAGTTAAGCTCAAAAATTTTATTAAAATTAGGTAAAGATGAAATAGGAACATTGGTAAGCTTATTCTTAAGTGTATCAAATGCCTTTTGTTGCACATCACCCTATGAAACTTCTTATTCTTCTTGATGACTGTGGTTAATGGTTTTGCGATTGTGCTAAAATCTAGCACAACCATACTGTAAAAACTCGTAAGTCCATGAAAACTCCTTACTTTCGATACAGTTGTGGGGGTTAACTATGCTTGTATGGCTTTTACCTTGTTCTTGTCTACTTGAATACTCTGTGCACTTCAACAAAACTAAGGAACATGCAATGATCCATGCAAAATGTGCACTTCTTAGGATTTTCATACTACCATTCTTTACGTAGCTCTTCCAATACATTCCTAAGATGCACAACATGTTCATCAATTGAACTATTGCACACAAGAATATCATTAAAATACACCACAAAAAATTCACCTATGAAAGCACACAAAACTCATAAGTTTCATGAAAGTACTAGGTGTATTTGCTAAGCCAAAAGGCATAACTGACCACTCATACAACCTACACTTATTTTTGAATGCCATTTCCATTCATCTCCTTCTTTCATGCATATTTAATGATAACTACTCTTAGGGTCAATTTGTGAGAACATTGTGGCACCCTATAATTCATCAAGCAAGTTGTCTAACCTAAGGATAAGATACCAATACTTTACCGTTATGGCATTTACTACTCTATAGTTCGCATACATCCTCCATGATCCATTTTCTTGGGCATAAGTAACACACGGATAACACAAGGACTCATGTTTTCTTGAACCCATCCCTTGCCAATTAATTCTTCCATTTGCCTTTAAATCTCCTTGGCTTCTTTTGGATTTATTCAATACACTAACTGATTTGGAATGGCAACTTCTAGCACAAAATCAATTTGATGCCCAATTCCTCAGATCGGTGGTAATCCACTCGACAATTCTTCCAGTAGTACATCTTGGAAATCCTGCAAAACAAATATAAGAATCTGGGGGAAAGAAGATATGACTTCCTCAGATAAAAAATGAGTTGCTTTATACATGAGCAGTGTAATGCTTCTCTAACTTTCTATAGCTACTTTTCTATTTGTCATTCTTGTCAACATGTACTCTTTTCTCTCCTTTTTCTTTTCTCTGTCTTTTCTCTTCCGTTTGTTTGCTCTCACTTCCTTTTTTCTTCTTCTTTTTCTCTAACTCTAACTCACTTGCTGTAGAAAATATTTTTGATCTTCTTGAACTTCCTTTGGGGTAAGTGGTACTAACACGATCTTCTAATTGTTGTAGTAGAAAATGTACTAGTTCAACTTGCCATTAAATATCCTTGTTATACTGCCAAGTTCCCCCTACTAAAATATAACTAGCTTGTATAGGCACAACATCACATCTTTATATTTACCAATCTTCAACACAACTAAGACTTATTTCAACACCTTCACCTCATCACTATTTTTTAACTATTGTAATTTGTACAATTATGCGTGATCCCTAAGTGGTAATAAATGTCTTTCTACTAACATGGTGCAAGCAACATTAGTACAACGCTCACCGTCTACAATAAGGCAGCAAGTCTTACCTTTATTTCGGAAGATTGCATAGAAGATGTTTCCTGGCTGATCTTCAAATCTTTCCTCCTTAGCCAGAGCATTCAATGTATGCATCATTACCAATCTTACATTCCTAGTCTCTTTGTAAACTACTTTGTCATCATTAGATGTTACTTCTTTCAATGGTAGCATCTCATCTCTGCTACTATTCTCTTCATGGCATTAAGTGGCAATATGCCCCCTTCCTTGGAACTTAAAACACATAATATATTTATTCCGTGTATTGGAAGTATTAAGGTTTTGATTTGGTGCCTTAGATGTTT
Organism: Avicennia marina; assembly: GCA_019155195.1. Lineage (NCBI taxonomy): Eukaryota > Viridiplantae > Streptophyta > Magnoliopsida > Lamiales > Acanthaceae > Avicennia > Avicennia marina. Next base: position 7,401,563 of record CM032767.1, read on the forward strand.
CAACTTTTGGCATAACCTTTAGCTTGACAGCTTCACTAAGGATAGCAGATTGCTTTTGCTCTCACTTAACAAAGGGCTAGGTAATTGCACTCTGTGGCTACTACAGTCCACCTTACCTCTTAAGCTACTTCCCAACTTTGATGGCTCTCTCTACCAAGTCCTTCATATCTACGAAATGATGCAGCTCAAGCACATCTATGATGTCTCTATTTAGTCCACCTATAAACCTTGCCACAGTACCCTCCCTATCTTTTACAATATTTACTCACATTAAGGTCATCTCCATTTCCTTAAAATAATCCTTAATACTTATATTTCCCTATGTTAAGGTCTACAGTCTATGATACAAGTTCCTATGGTAATGACTAGGCACAAACTACTTTCTTATCAATACTTTTGAATCATGCCAAGTCTTAATAGGGTGCTCACCAACTCTCCTATGGCCAGTACAAACTTGATCTCACCAAATAATAGCATAATCAATAAACTTAACTATAGATAATTTTACTTTTACACCTTAGAGTACCTATGGCCGTCAAAAACAAGTTTAACCTATCTCTCCCACTCCAAATAAGCATCTAGAGGTGATTTTACTTGGAGTAAAGGTATGGTGAGCTTTACTGCTTTCAAAATTTCATCATTTTCATCTCTTTTATGCCTATTTGACATCTTAAGGTAACCAAAATCCTCAAATTCATTAAGATAACCAAAATTGTTGTCGCTCAGCCTTGCAAGGCTATTCCATAGATAGTCCTCTCCCAGACACCGACTCCTCTTGAGGTGCTGGGCTCCATCGTGTGGATGCTTATAACATCTCTAAATTCTCTAAGTGTTGGTTAATGCTAGCTAACATGTCAATGGGCTGCTTCATGTTGAATGTGTTATCCCCAATAGCTAATTCTCCAAACATCCTATAAATAGAAAGAAATAGGAAAATGTGAAGTGACTGCATGTATCCTCTTACCTTATAAGATGTAATTCATTCTAATTTTACCTCTCACTCATGTATCACATAAATAATTATTCAAGTAATGCTCTTACCAACTCAATTCTTATGTCCACCTAAAAAAATTCCACGAGTTCTCAGACGTTCAAGCAATGTATCCCTAAATGGTGTGTAAGTGTGGTTGGATAAAAACTAGGGATTTAGAATCAATCCAAACAAAAATGGATCCATTCGAGGTGAAAAACAAAATGACGGGTCTATCCAGGCATAATTGGATCAATTTGGGCTAGGAGAAGGGATTGGTGATCGATTTGGGAAGAAGAAGGATTGATCTAAAACAAGGCACAGAGGCGTGATCGACTTGTGGAAAATCACGACCAATTAGGCAAAATGCGATTGACTTGGGTAGTGTATAGAACGATGTGTGATGAATCTGGGTGATAGTGTGATTGACCTTACGTTTGAAAAGTTCAAACCAACACGATTTAATCTCAATCAATTAGTTCCCAAGTCTAATATTTTTGGCTTTTCAATGTTCTTTGTTAATCAAGGAACACTTTAGTGTAAAATTTTGGTGAAAGTTCACAACTTTTCTCACTTTTTTTTTTGCTCAGTTTTCTGCAAATCTTCCTTCTTTCTTTGTTTTTTTTTTTCACACGATTCTTCTTAATTTTTTTTCACCAAATCACCAACTAAATGGGGGAATTAACTATACTAGGAAAATCCAAGTATGATTTTTTCATGATAAGAAAAGGGTGGAGAAAAAGGTAGAAAAGAAACAAAAAAGAATGAAAAGGATAAAAATTAGTACCGAGACTGGTGTCTAGATTAAAATTTGAAACAGTCAGCTCAAATACCGACTGATGTGGGTATAGAAGCGTATAGATAGAATTTGGTATTTGCTTTAACCTAATGAAACTTGCTTGGGCAAACCATGTAAAAAATGACCCAAAATGCAATGATGATTGAAGAATTTTGATAAAGGAGAGGTAACAACTAACATGCCGAGTTAGTTGATACTTTAGGAATTAACCAAGAATGGAATAATTTAATTTGGAATTTCACAAGAATTTGAGAAGACTCAAGTGTCTAAGAAAGAAAAAAAAATTATTGAAATTCCAAAGAGTCAAGAGTTGGAAAATAATAGCTAAGGCCTTTTTATATAGTGTTTAAGAAGCCTTTAAAATCCCTAAATTTATGTAAAAGGTGTCCAAAAATAAACCAAGCATGAGAAAGTAAGTTTCCTACTTCGACTCCAAATGAAAACTAGATCGATCTGGGGTCCCCACGAATCGATTTGGCTATATCAAGATTGATCTAGATGTCGATCTGGTGATTTTGATCATAATTCTAGTGTGCTACTCAGTTCTAGTATTATCTATTGTTAGTTATGTGATTGATCACATCCCATGCAATCGTAATTCTAGAACACTTGGATTCGACATGCTATCAATCAATAGTTGGGGCAGATCAATCGGTGCTGCACTAAATTGATTAGGCTTATTCTTGAATTAATCTAAACTCTATTCCACAGCTCGTTTTGTGCTAGATTTGAACCACGTTGTTCCACAAACGCTCTCCTAGCTCCCGAAGACCTTCTAAATACCTAAAAGCATCCTAAAACTCTTTCACGAGCATCACCATGGATTCTTTGAGTCTTTTAACTTTAGCTTGCATCATTGGTCCTTCAAAATCCTCGGGTAGTCAAGCTTGGCTTCGATGCCTGTATCACAACCATCCTACCTACACCACTCTCTTGAATGAATTTTTCTTCAAGAAAACATGTTTGATGGCCATCAACAATCTTATTGTCCTTAGATAAGTAGAACTTATATCCCAAAGAACCCTTGGGATATATAATAAAGCCGTCTACAGCATCTCTTCCCTTCAACGTATCAGTTTTGCTATTCTTAAGGTAAGTTAGACATCCCCAAATCCATTGATGCTTAAGCCTTAGCTTCCCTTAACTCCACATCTTATGTAGGATCTAGAGAACAAACTTAGAAGGAATCTTATTCAAGATATGTGTAGTGGTTGAGAGAGCATGTCCCTATAATGAAATGGGGAGATATATGAAGCTAATCTTAGACTGAACCATATCCAACAAGGCATGGTACCAACACTTAGCTTCACGATTTAGTTGAGGAGTTACCAGCAGTGTTAATTGTGATGCAATATCATTTTCCTTAAGAAACTCAGCAAACTTAACATTCATCACCACCATGATTTGATTGTAGTGCTTTGACAATTATGCTAGCTTGCTTCACCACTTGCACCCTGAATTCCTCAAACTTTTTAAAGGATTCATGTTTGTATTTCATGAAGTACACATAACCATACCTAAAATAATCATCGATAAAGATTACGAAGTAGTAGTGTCCTCCCTAAGCCTTTTTATTAAATGACTTATGAACATCAGTGTGGACTAACTCCAACACCTTTATGGTTCTTTCAATATCCATCAAATGGACTCTTAGCTATCTTTCTTAGTATGTAAGGTTCACAAGTCAGTTAGGGTTCCTCTTCTAATAGGTAAATAAGCCCTTCTTTCTCCAACTTACTAATCTTTGTGTCCCTGAAATGGCCTAGTCTAAGATGCTACAATTGGTTGGAATTTAAGCCATCTCTAGTACATTTGTTGGAAGCAATATTCATTATAACTTTATCATGCAAAGTAAGGCAATATATGCCATTTTCCAAGGAGGTAGTGCTAACCCATTTATTATGATAATAGATTTGTCACTTAATATCACTAAAAGAAAATTCATTATCTTCTTTTATTATTAAATATATAGAGACGATATTTTTTAGCACATTGGGTAACAAAAGACAATATCTCAGACCTAAAACATGACTAGATAAGAACTTAATTGAAGTAATGCCAATTGTAGTGACTGCAACACTTGCCCCACTACTGATCTTATTCACCACTTCTTACTTCTCAGGCATTCTACTCTCGACCAAATCCTGATTCAAAGTGCAAATGTGTGAAGAAGCACCCAAATTTAAGATCCAAGACATAGAGAACATGTCAATGGAATAAGATATTTCTCAAACATGATATTCCATGCCTCTAGGCCATTGAGTCATCTAGAACAATTCCTCATCTGATGCCCCTCGTTATTACATTAAAAACTCTTTTCTTTGCTAACATAGGCATCAGATCTAACGCCTCTCCCACTAAGGTTGGGAAAAGTGGGTTTCCTTTTCTTGGTCTTACCCTTCTTAGTCCCACCAACCCCAAAGCTAGACTTCTAAAGGACAACCTTTTTTCCGTGGAATGGGATGTTAACCTCAAAGATCTAATGGATTCTTTCAAGAATGAGAACACTTCTTAAACTTTGCAATTGATTGACTATCTTGATACCAGTGAACAATGCAGTTGCAATTAACATATAGAGGGATTATAATATTCAAGATAATTATAAATTATAGAAAATAAGCAAGACTTGTTAGTTTTATTGTAAAATGTGTTACCAGATTATTATGGACTTTAACTTAGGTGGCCTTTTACTAGAGTTTTCAAACTCTACATTCACTTAAGTAGAAAACAAAAATTCTATTTGCAAAATTTCCTAGTGGGTGATTGGAGTTTTCATTGGACATAACATATCTTACACATATGGTTTTTGACATGCTTAGCCCAATGGTGGTAACTTTTGTCAATACATTTCATGCCTGATTTAATGTTTTCCTTTAGCCTGTGGTTTAATTATTGGTAATGTGGATTCATTTAAGTCATACCCACCGATTGATAACTAGTTAAATTTAACTACACGTTCATGAGGCCCACCATGCCATGGAACTCCAAATTACACCAACTCTTAGTCTTTGATTGAACATCTATTGGGTTTCACCAGGTGTGGGATGCTAAATTTTACAAATTTTAATCATAAAACTACCCAAGAATGCAATGGGATACATAAAGTCCCAACCTGATCCGCTTTGTGTCGCATAAAATGCATAAATAATAAATACTAGAAAGTTGTATGGACAATTACTTAGAAATAAATCATTTGGTTCCTATCTATGATTCACAAGACCTGATAAGGTCTTAACCTCTAGTTCATCCACACGAATAGGTCATTGTCTATGGCTTTCTAATAAAACTCCATGAAATCCTTTATGAATTCTCACAACGTTTGCATTTTGAGTATTTCCTAGGAGAATACTAAGGGATGTTAGAAACAAATTTTCTCTTGTGTACAAGTCGTGAATGGTGAACAATGCCTTATGAATAGAGCTACCAAGTTACTGTTCACATGAATAGTACTTTTGGAATTCTTCTAATTAATTTATTCTAAAAACACAATCTTATTCATACTAAGATGCCTAAGGCTTGTTGGGCCCTGTGGGCTTTCACATTGACTTTAAAATTAATTTAAGCCCAACCAAATTTAATTATTAATCTAATAATAATTAAAGTCCATTTGAATTATTTCTTTCACATTAATTAATCCCATTAATTAAATTAAAGGCATATTATGTTTCTAATTAATAATATCCATTATTAACAAACATAATAGGTACAAAATAATTCCCTTATGCGCTCTCTTTAATTTAATTAATCTTATTAATTAAATTAAAGGCTCATCATGTTTCTAATTAATGATCACATCACTAATAAACATAATGATGAATAAATCTTTCCAATTTGGTCCAATTCAATTGCAAAAAATTAAATCCACCATGAGACTTTTAAAGCCTCATCCACAAGTCTTTTCAAATCTTATGATCACTACATTCCAAAACCGTCAAGCCATCATCTTGTTCTTATATTTGTGACTCTCCAAGTTCATCATTGGCTGACAATGAGCATAACTTGAAGGATATGGGTAACACCTAACCTATGTCCCATATCATATCCCTTCCAAAATAAAGTGAATGAATCACAATAAACCTTTCGAATCGTGAATACCATGCAGTATAGATTTTTTGTCTTACTTTATTCCAATCGAGTGAGAGCTATAGATTTAGTCAAACTCACAAACTCATTCATATAACCAATTAACGTTTCCTCATGAGGCTAATGTTTCTATCCAAAACTCCTTTTGATCACACATTACCTTAGCCAAGGATTTTCGTCTCATAAAAAGTCAATCGCATAGGACAAACATCTTACTAACTTGTAAGGAGATACATCCTTTATTGAACATTCACATGCCTCTATATGCACCCAAGTAATGATATTTTGGGCTTGTGACCTTTATCCCATATTGGTCTTTAACGCCTTAATGACACTTTAACTTTTATGCACATAAGACAACCATATCATTGTAGGTCAAAGGTCCACAAGCACTTAACACGATCATGAAGCCAAGGCATTAATAGCAAAAGGTGAACTCCTTGTGTCTGCTTTGTTCTATAAATCAATATCTGAATGCTTATTCTTTAATGACGCATTCACACATATGTATTCTTAATATTTAATATCAAATAGCATGCCACTTATTGTACGAGTATAAGGTGTGGAAGCTATATTGACTTTTTAATGCTCTTTAGAGTGTTTGTGACTTGCAACTAGTTTTAGTATGTGTATTAAGATAGCCTTACACCTATATTCATAACTCCTTATGAATTAGACCTCTTAACACAATCAAATAGACACATGCAACAGTTTACACTATTCAAGTTTTACATTCTTGAAAATACTATCAGAATTTTGATAAAATTATAATCAACATTGTACCAAATTATAATGATAATATGTACAACCAATATCCCTCAATGTATCCCTCATTGATAATTTTGCATCAAAGGGCATATTACTAACAATCTCCCACTTACACTCTAGCACCAATGACCCTAATGCCAATAACTATGGTATCTAATATCCATCTTCTCAAGATAGCGATCCAGCTATTCTCATGTCATCGACTTGGTGAGCAGGTCAACAACATTATATACTGAAGCTATTATGATATGATACCACCTCTCAATATGTTTAAACTTTTGATAAGACTTTGGTTCCTTTGTTTGCGCAATTGTGTCATTATTGTCACAATATGAACTTTTTAATCCAAAAAACCTCATTTGTAGTATCACATACCGCAATATACTCAGCTTTAGTAGTAGAATCTATAGTGGTGCTTTGTTTGGAACTTTTCCAACTCATTACTTCTCCATTGAGGGTGAAAATGTATCCAAAAGTAGATTTTTTATTGTGGACGTCTGAGTAAAAATCAGAGTCAGTATAGCTATCTACTTTCAGTTCCCTATTTCCATACATAAGTATCATAGCCCTAGTCCTTTTCAAAGTATTTAAGGATACACTTGACAACATCCCAATGTTGTTAGGTAGGATTCGCCTAGAACCTACTCATAACACTTATGGCATAAGTGATATATGGCCTTGTACATAGCATGGTATACATTAGGCTTCCAATTTCTGAAGCATATAGAATGGTACCTAATCATCTACTTTCATGTTCCATGTGCTAGCACATGGACTTCGAGAGATAGATGGCATGCCTAACTGGTATCAATCCTCTCTTAAAGGCTTCCATCATAAACGTTTTTAGGATCTTTTCTATGTACAAGGCTTAAAAAGACCCATCAATCTTTGTGCTCTATTTCTATATATGTGAATCCTCAAGATATATATCTCTTCCCCCAAGTCTTTCATGGAGAACGTACTGGATAACCATATTTTAACTAATGTCGTCATCCCAACATCATTCCTCATGAGAAGTATGTCATCTGCATACAACACCTGGAATGTGATTGCATTCCCACTAACCTTCTTGTAGATATAGGGCTTATCCTCATTTATAATGAAGCCAAACAATTTGACTGCTTAAGGCCATCAAAATAAAAATTTCAACTCTTTGATGCCTGCCTAAGGTGATCAATGGACCTCTTAAGTTTGCATACTTTATGAGACTCACCTTGACTTCAAAATTGCAAGGCTGCACCATATAGATATCCTCCTCAAGAAATTCATTAAGGAGAGTAGTTTTTACATCCATAAGCCAAATATCATAGTCCAAGTGGGTGGCGATTATGGGAAGTATCCTAATGGATTTGATTATAGTTATAGGTAAAAAATTCCCCTTATAGTCAATACCTTCTTTTTGACTATAACCTTTCACCACAAGCTTGGCCTTATTAGTCTCCACCTTGCCAATCAAACCAATCTTCCTATTGTAGATCCACTTACATCCAATAGGACCTATCCCTATAGGTGGATCTACTAGAGTCTAAACTTGGTTCAAATTGATCTTGGACTATATAGCCTTCTGCCATTTGGTAGAGTCCCTATCCGCCATTGCCCAATTGTATGAAGAAGGATCATCCTCATGATCATTATCTCTCATAACGAACAACTCTTGCCCATTCTCAAAATCATAACCATATCTCTCCACTGTAAGAGCTCTACTTGATCATTGCAATGGTTGCATGATAGAAGGTGTTTCTTGAATAGGTAACTGTCGTATGGGTTCCTCACTTCGTTCCTCATTCTCAACTTCTTTAAGCACAATGGTCCTATCAAAATCCCCTTCCCTGACAAACTCTCTCAAAAAAGTGTGCTTAATAACCAGCAATAATTCTATCGTCATTAGTGAGATACAACTCATATGCTATAGAGTCCTTGGGCTACCTTACCGAGCGACCTAAAAAGGTCTCTGCCTCTAACTTATCTGCCTTACTCTTCTTAAGGTAAGCTAGATATCTACAAAACTTGATATGCTTCTAGCTCAACTTCCTCCCACTCCATACCTCATATGAGGTCGAGGAATAAAATTACTGAGAATCATATTCAAGATCTGGGTAGTTGATAGGAGAGCATGTCCCCATAGACAAATGGGTAAATTAGTGAAGCTCATTATAGATCAAGCTATGTCCAACAAGGTTCGTTTCCTACACTTCGCTACACCATTTAACTAAGGAGTTGTTAATGGTGTGAGCTGTGATATAATGCCATTTGCCTTAAGAAATTCCACAAACTCAACACTCTTGTATTCACCACCACAATCCGATCATAGTGGCTTTACATGCTTGCCAGTTTGTTTCTCTACTTTAGTCTTGAATGCCTTGAAATTTTTGAAGGATTCATGTTTGTACTTCATCAAAGATACAAACCCATACCTAAAGATACCATTAATAAAGGTAATAATGCAGTGAAATCCTCATCTCATCATTTCATTAAACACCCTAAAAATGTTAATGTGGACTAAGTACAACACCAATGTGGCTCTCTCGATGTGTCATCAAATCGGCTCTTGTTCATCTTGCCTAAAATGCAAAGTTTGCAAATTAGATAGGGCTGCTCTCCTACTGGGCACATAAGCCCATCTATCTCGAATTTGCCAATCCTAGTCTCTACAGCATGGCCTAGTCTGAGATGCCACAATTGCTTACGATTCAAAACATCCATAGCATGTTTGTTTGATACAACATTCATCATAGGCTTATCATCTAGATTCAAGTATTATAAGCCATTTACCAACGGGACTGTGCCAACCAATTCATTACGATAATAAATTTGGCATTTATTATCTCTAAAAGAAAATTCATAATTGTCTTTTACTAGTAATGGTATTGAGATAATAATCTTAAGCCCATTTGGTAACTAGAGAAAGTCTCTAAGGCTTAAAACATGACCGAATGATAATTTAATTGAAGTAATGCTAAATGTAGTGACTGCAACACTTGCCCTATGACTGGCTCTAATTACTACTTCTCACTTCCGAAGTGACCTAGTTTTAGCTAAGTGCTGACTCGAAGTGCTGATATAGGGAGAAGCACCCGAATCCAAGTTCCAAGATATACACCAATGGAACAAGATGTTTCATAAACATAAAGTTTCATGCCTCTTTTGTTATCTTCCAATTAATTGAGGCTTTCAACACAATTTCTTTTACCATCATGAGCATCAGATGCTACACCTATCTTACTAGCCTTAGGAACACTCGGCTTCCTCCTTTAGGTCTTGCCCTTCTTAGTCTCACTAGGACAACCTCCTTCCCAATGCTCAGAATGACAACTATTAAGATCCTACCAATTTCTTAAGGGATGAGAATTCTTCTCAAGCCTCGAACCCAATTAGCTATTTTAGTGTTGATAAATATGATGGTCTCAATCAAAGAGAATATTGTCTTTCAAGAATAATACAACTGTAGAAAATAAACAAAATTATTAGTTTAGATGTTAATGTCGTTATTGAATGATTATGGACTTCAAATCATACGGCCTCCATTAAATCTTTCAAATCCCACACATCCTTTAGTGGGAAATGGAAATTTCATTGAAAAAATATCCTAGCGGGTAATTGGGGTCTTCATTGTACATAGCATACCTCACACATAGTGTTATTGACACGATAGGCCCAATGAATGGCAACTCTTGCCAATGCATCTCCTGCATGGTCTAATCTTACACTTCAATCCATGGTCTAATGAAACCTCAGACATATAGTTCTTAGTATCATTAGTCCATTTAAGTTGTATTCACCAATTGATAACTCTCTGGATTGGTAACCCCACTAAAAGCCATCAAGCTCTTAAGGTGAAGTGTCCTTTGAATGTCACATCCAATGCGCTTGAAGCTCTAAATGTAGCATCGCAATGTGACCCCATAAATGTGATGACATCACATGCTAAGACCACTCTAAGAACTACAAGTTAGATGGAGGGCCACAATGAAACAATTTCACCATTACAACTTAATAGTGATGAGGAATTTTACTGTCTATGTGTTTTTCTTTCGTCCACTTTGCCCATTAGCCATTTTACATGCACATATCTCATACAAGCAATAAAACATAAGATAGAAACAACATAGATGAATATGGGATTTCTAAATCAAATTGGAGCTGTTAATCAGATTGTTCACATGTGTGTAAAACCCTATACTATTACAAGGTTTTTCATAATTTTCTTCATTGGTCTTAAACTCCTTCTACTTCATGGGCTAACCTCGCTTGGACCATCAAATGAATTCTAACTCTTAGCCCCAAATGACCACCAACTCCTTAGCCTCCAAGCTATTACTAACTCTTGGTTTCAAACTTACAATTACATCATGGCATAGCATAGAAAAATAATTCCTATTCTACTTTAAAAAAATTTGCGCTTATGCTCTTACAATCCATAGAAAAATAGTTTATACATTTGGAAAAAGCCAAAACCAAAACATTAAAATACATCTACATGTATCCTAAGTTCATAGCTTATCCACACATCTATATAACATCCATAGATCATGTGTATGAAATAACAAAATACTTAGAACAATTATTTTATGACTTACACATCTCATGCCTTAGCTCTTATTGTAGATAACCCCATTTCCAAATTTCTTAAATTTGAAAATGCACAAAAAAATTGCTACATGATCCCTTGCATGGCTACGGAAATAGTTCTTGTGGTTGCAAATGGCCTTGGTACAGCTAACCGAATGTGGTAGAGAACAATTCTCTGCCATAGAAATCGTCATGACCGCGACAAGCTTTGGTGTGGCTATGAGATCACATCTTGAGGCTACAAGCTCTAATCTTGTGACCATGATTTCAAGCACCAGAGTTATATAGTCCCCACACCCAACTTCATTGTCATGAACAACTATGCCATGGTTGTGAGATCTCATCTCATAGCCATAAGGCCTGATAGTATTGCAGCACTATTTCTTTTCTTGATGCTCAAAACTCAATTTTCCTTGCCTTTTCAAATTAAAACACCCATAAAACACTTTTGCTAGTATGTACAAGTTTCAAAACATGTTTATGTAATTTTCAATCGAGAAACTACCATAAATTATAAAATGAAAGTATCCAAATATGTTTATATGAAGAAAAGTGGTGGCTGTGATACCATTGTTGGGTTTTATCGGGTGTGTGATAACAAATTTTAATTACAGAATAACTCAAGAACATAATGGAAAAAATAAATTCCCAACTTGGTCTACTTTTCATCGCATAAAATGTATAAACAATAAACACTAGAAAGTTGTGTGAATAATTACTTGGAAATAAATCCTTTAGTTTCTATTTATAATCCACAAGGCATGATGAAGTCCTGGCATTTAGTTTGTGCACACGAACAAGTCATTAGCTATAACTCTCTAACAAAACTCCACAAATTCTTTTATGAAATCTTTCAATTCTTGCGCTTGGAGTATTTTTCTTAAAGAAAATTGAGAGAGGTTAGAAACTAATTTTCTCTCATATGCAAATGGAGAATGGTGAACAATGCCACATGAATTGTACCACTAGGTTATTATTTATGTGAATAATGCTTGTAGAACTCTTCTAATTAATTTATTCTCAAGAGACATATCTATTTATACTAGGATACTTAGGCTTGGATGAGATAATATTCTTAATGTACTCTATGCCCTTTACTAATCTCATACAACAGGTAAAGAAAGATATTACAATGCTACATGTATCTTATGTCTCCATTAATGTTTCAAGTGATGTATTTATTACAAAAGATGTACTAGATTAGGTAAGAGACTTGGGGCTTAACAAAGAGGACAAAGCAAGTGAGGTGGAAGAGTTGAAAGAGCCGCCATGGCTGATGGATAAAAAGGAAAAGAAACTAATAATGATAATGAAGGTAAAAAAGAGGAGAAGAAGAGCAGGAAGACATAAAGGTGTTGTAGCTCATGGGGGGAGGGGCGGGGTTGTGGATCCTTAAGCTTTTGATTGATCTAACTTAGTCATTGAGGATGTCGAGCTATATACACAAAATGTAATGCTTCTAAGGAGGCAACCTAAGTCTTTTTACTATGCTTTTAGTAGTTTTGGTAGTGTTAGGCTGCTTTTGCTTTCGCGTGTTTTTATACTTACAAGGAAGAGATTATTTTGTGTTTCATTTGGTGTAGGATTTGGGTTTAAAAAAGGTGAATGGTTACATGTGTGAGCTGCCAATGAAGGAGGAAGATTTGATGATATCCACCAACTCCACTATCTTGTATATTTCTTCATTACTTTATTTTATTATTGTGATCAAATTAATGACATAGGCAATAAGATAAGTGTGCAGGAGGGGCGTGAGTGTACATGGAGAAATTGATTAGAATGATTAAATGTGAAGTGTGTGCAGTGCATGTGTTTAATGTCGATAGAAATTTTGTATCATATGAATGGTGTACTTTGTGAAAATGATGTCATGAAGGATTAATACAATTGTGGCCATTAGACTTAATTCATGATAAAATTTTTATGTAAAATTTTTGTCAATTGTATTAGTTTTTAAATTATTCTTAAAAATAACATTCCTTTCCTAGTATATCAAAGACATCTCCCATTGAATGCTTGATCACTTGAGAAGTTCTATTGTGAGGAGAGAATAGTTGGTTTAGAAATGTAAGCCTTACTTTGAGGTGTTAACAAATTTTCTAGAAAATGAGTCAGATTGTCAGAGAAAGGACTAGAAAAAACAAATTGAACCAAAAAAAAAAAAAATTAGGGGAAGAAGAAAAGTGAGCACGTAAAGAGGTTTTCTACTCCGTTGGTTGGTGTGACTGGAATTGCATTGAGACCTCTATTCATTCTTGTATAAAATGGTTACCTAACTATGAGTATACATAGCATCTTAAGTTAGTTGTGAGCTAAGTGACCACGGATGCGTGGTGACCCTTATTCACCTTCATGTAAAAAAAATCCCAACCACTTAAGAAAATTTTGAAAAGCTCATAAAGAAAGAAGAAGAAAAAGAATAAGTGTGGGTGAGAAAAGACAAGGAAAAGGAAAAAAAATATTAATATGCCCACACTAGAAGTCCTACTAATACCTCTTACTATTAGTTGAATTTGTTTGAAAGGGAGTGAGTTAACTCTTAGGGTAAGTTGTCCTTGAGCCAAGTGTCTTAATCTTGCAATAGTATCATCAAGAGGTAAAAGTAATTGAGGATTGATAAGTGACACACACACAAAAGGAAACCTATGTTGGAGATGTAATTAGGTAAAGGGTGTTGTGTTCTTAAATGATTTTTTAGAACTATGTGAGTCGTGTGTTTTTTATTTCTGAAATTAAGATGGGCGCCTATTTTCATGATGTCAAGATTTTATGCATCATTAGGGTAAAAATTACTTGATGTGGAGTGAGAATTAGTTTAATAGGGACAAGCAAATGAGTAGGTGTGGGAGATGTGATAAGTCACAATTTTCTAGCATATATTCGACCCCCGTCGTGGCTTATTTTTGCATTCATTTGAAGATAAAAATGATTGCATTATGCATGCATACATATAAAAGTGTCATTTATAGTGAATTAGAGGATTTTGGGTGCATTTATTGTGATATTGGATTGGATTATATTAGATTTAGACAATATCTACCCTTAAATAATTTTTGTGTTCAAGTTTTCAGGCTCACAACTACAAGGAAGGAGTTTGTTACCACAGAAAAGGCTATTGCACCAGCAAAGGCAAAAGGCAAGTTAAATCTAGATGTACTAGAGTTTTCCATGGTCAAGGTTGCTGTCGCTGAGCATAGAGTCACGAGCATGGAAGGAAGGCTCACAACCGCCAAGCAAAACATGAAGGCATTTAGGAAGATCTTAGAAAAGTTAAAGGTCGATGTTTGTGATCACAAGATGAGGCAGCACAATCACAAGATTTAAACGACGAGCTGTGTAATGCTCACAACTGGGATTGTGATAGTAAGCACGGATGTCACGATTGCAATTATGGATTCCACGATCGAAAGCAACGGAGCAAGACATAATCTGGCATATGTTTTAAGGGCAATTTTATCTTTTCGTTCTCATTATACTAACCCTAGCCATCCATACATATAAATATCAAATTGCATGCTAGTTTTAAGGGGCTTAGATAGTTTTTATTATTAGAAACACTCAAAAACCAAAAGATCAAGCAAGGCAAAGACAAAGAAAGAGAAATCCATGCCAAGTTAGAGAGGTTTCATCTCTTCTACTTGTAGCATGAATTTAGAATAAGTTTTTCTAGATGTCCTCTGTGATTTTTGAACTAGTTGAATGATGAATAATTTGGCCATGATTTTTCATTGAATTTATTATAAGTGGTTCAATTTTTTGCTAGTTCCTTCTTTTTGTGTTTGGTGAATGATGAATGCATGATATTATAATCAATTATCTTTGTTATTATTATTTGCAATTGATGAATAGAATTGTGATTAAATGATTTGATTAACTCTTCAATTAATTTGTGTCTATGTGGGAAATAATAAGAGTAAAACTTGTGTGCTAAACTTCCAATTGAGAACATTAGTTTTTGAGAATAACTGGAGTAAAGTAATAAAACTAGTGTGGAATTTAACTTGTTAATTATAGAACTCAATCCTCAATCAAGTTGTCGGAATGCACTCAATTTTGAAATGAAGTGTCAGTGTTGAGCGAGTTTAAGAGGATATCTTGGCAATCTTAGGATTAACAATCCATAGCAAAGCAATTAAATTGATAATTAACGTAATTTGACATATATTGGAGACTAGCACAACATACGGGGCTAGACTATTCATTATTGGTACTTTGTCATCCTTTGCTTGTGACTTTGTTCTCATGGTGTTTTTTTCTTTATTATTCTCATTCTCATCACCTTAGGATAGCTTATCTAATAGAAATTTAGTTAAATCAACAGACATGCACACCCTCTTTATGGCTACAACACTCGCACTTGTCGAGTACTTCTTACATAGATTAAATTTTAGTGCGTGTATGACATCCACCATGATAAAATTTTGATTGTGCATCACTTTTCACCTCGTGACTATGATCCTACCCCTTGCCCTAGCAATTCCAAGCATGAGTATTACATATTCACTTTGTAAATGCTGCTCCTACAACCTTACATACCACGTTATGCCTCTTCTATCCACAATTGCACTAAAGACAGTAATAGAAAGCCACATTTATTGTGCTTCATCTGCTACTGTGAGCATCGTCTTTGAAGTTTTGAGCTTCTTTTCCTAGACTGAGACTTTAGCCACCATAGAATCTTTCCATTTTCTATTACTTGTCTTCTAGTGAGGGCAAACCAACCTTATGTGGTCATGACTCCTCCATTCTTGAGTGCGACACTTGAAAACGAACAACAATAGTTTCAAGTGTAGCAATTTTGTCTAAAACTATGAACCTTTCATTCAAAATCCATTTAGAAGCATTTCAAACACAATTTATTCACTTGAAAGCTCCAACACACAATTTTGGCAATTAAAACCCCAAATAATAATGAAATCTCTCAAATAGGAGCTGAAATGGCTAATAGAAATGTTCTAGTAAGATAAAATAGCTTTGGTAACACCATAGTATCCTATTAGGCCTCCATCATATAGTTTCCTAACAAGTAATTCCTAGAAGGAATTGTTGTAAAAGCATAATTTGTCAACATAAAAAAAATAACCATCATTGCTAAAATACTTTCCATGGGCCCTTTTACTAGTCAACTCAAACACTGCATTAAATCCTCATCATTGGCATTCAACTTCTTTATGAGTTCAAATGCTAACAATCTAGCATTTAAGGTGGTAAGAAGTGTATAATAGTGCAACAAAGCATTAGCGACTACATTATTTACTCCTTCCTTATACTTGATCTTACATAAAAATGTATTAATAAAGGATATCCACCTCACAAGTTGCGTACTCAATTTGCCTTAACTCTTTAAATGTTTCAATGACTCATGATCCATGTGAATCACAAATCCTTTTGGGTGTCGATAATGTTGCCATGTCTCCAATACATTCACTACTGAATATAGCTCTTTTTCATTTGTAGGATAATTTAATGTTGCCCCATTTAACTTTCCATTAAAGCAAGTTATGGGTCTGTAATAGTAAAACTCCAATTCTTACACCAAAAGTATAATGTCCAAGTTCAAATATTTTAGAAAAATTAGGCAAAGTAAGAATAGGAGCATTAGTAAGCTTATCTTTAGAGTGTCGAACACTCACTATTCTACTTCTTCACACTAAAATTTCTTGTTTTTCTTAACAATAGTTGTGAGTGGTAGTGATGAAATTGTGGACAAACCTCTTATAAAAGCTCACCAATCTGTGGAACTTTCTTATCTCAAAAATTGAAGTGGACATTAGCTACTCCCAAATGGTCTTTACCTTGTAATCAACCACTCAAATTCCCTATACACTTACAATAAATCCTAAAAACACACAATAATCTACCTAAAATGTGTGCCTTTTCAGAATAGAATACAACTTTTCCTTACACAAAACCTCAAACACACATCTTAAATGTATAGCATGAACTTCTATAGACTTACTATAAACCAAGATGGCATCAAAGTTTGCAACTATGAATTCCTTGATAACTGCATGCAAAATATGATTTATCAATATCATAAAAGTACTATACGCATTCATAAGTCCAAATGGCATAACTAACCATTCATATAATCCAAATTTTGTTTTAAAGGCTATTTTCCACTCATTTCCTTCTTTCATGTGCATTTGATTGATGATCACTTTTAAAATAAACTTGTAAAAAAACAGTGGAACCATAACCTATGAATGGTATGTCAATATTTTACCATAATAGTATTCACGGCTTCAAAGTTAACACACATCCTCCACGATCCATCTTTTTTTAGCACTAATAACACTAGGACTATGCATGGGCGCAACATCACAAAGTACCTCATCTTTATATTTACCAATTTCAAAAGCCACAAGTACTTGTTTTTGTTACCTTGACCTTGCCACAATTTTTTATTCACTACAACTTGTATGGCTTGACATGATCCCTCAAAGGTAAAGATTGTCTCTCTACAAACATGGTATAAACAAAATTCGTGCAACTTTCACCATCAATTATAAAACTTCAAGTCTTATGTCTAACTTGGCAACTTGTATGGAAGATGTTCTCTCTCTGCTCTTCAAATTTGTCCTCATTTGATTAGTGTTCAAGGAGTGCATGACCACTAAATTAATGCCTCTAACCCCATCACATACTTCATAATCATCCAAAGACACCTCCTTCAGTGGTGACATTTTATCTCTGATACTTTCTTCATTCATAACTATTTAACCTTTGTCTTTCAACACCATAGCCTACCTATTTTAGCTTAGCATACCTTAGCACTTTAAAACATATAATATCACAGTTATATGTAATAGAATAACTAGGATTAGAATGAGTTTGCACCTTTGGTGTCTTCACTTTTAGTGTTATTCTCGGTTTAGGAAATCCAACTAGTGGTGCCTTGTCTTCTCTTCTAGGAAATATCCTAGAAGTGGTGCTTGGCTGTACTTAGTTTTTACCCCTCCTCTTGAGTTACTTTCCATTTTGATAGCTCATTCCACTAAATTTTTCAACTCGACGTAAAGGTACAGCTCAAGAATGTCTGTAATATCTCAATTCAACCTATTATAAATCTTACTATGGTGGCTTCTTCATCCTCCACAACATCAGCCCTCATAAATGTCATTTCCATGCCCTTATAATAGTCCTCTACACTCTTACTCTCTTGTGTTAAGAATAGTAATTTTTGGTGCAAGTTTCTATGGTAATAGCTAGGAATAAATCTCTTTCTCATCACTGCCTTTAATTTACCCCAAGTTCAAGTAGGATGCTCGCTGGCCCTTCTCTTACTAATACATAATTGATCCCACCATATTATAACATAAACCATAAACTCTACAACCACAAGTTCTATCTTTTACATTTCTAAATAATGGTGGTAATTGAACACCAATTCGACTCACCTGTCCCATTCCAAGTATGCATTAGATTCCAAGTATGCATCAAAGTCGAAACATTCTTAGAAAGCTAGAATGGTGTGCTTCACACCCTTCAAAATTTTATCTTCTTCACATCTATGCCTAGGCCATCTCTTAGGGTTGCCATATTTCTTAAATTCATCAGGAACAATTAAATTATCATCACTTACATACCTTTCCCTTCGAGGTGAATGAATAGGTCTGTCTCTCCTAGGCAATGACTCCTCCCAACTCTACTTACCATGAGGTATTGAACTACCTTAAGTAATAGCATGGGATGCCTTAAAAGTCTCCAGTTGCTATTTAATATTGGCTGATGTTGGCTAAAATTATAGTTAATTATGGCGTTATATTTAACATGTTTGGTGATATATATTGCACATGGTAACGTTAAAATTGTGTAAATGGACGTTGTGTCAAACAAACCTTTTGATGGAAGAAAATGCTTAAATCATGCATGAATTATATTAAATGTTATCATGCCTGTATCTTAGCGTGAATTAAATTAAATATTATGATGCTTGTGAAAGTTATCATGATTGCAAAGATTAAGCAGTGACTTTGGAAAGATGCCGTGTTTAGGTATAACATTCAATTAACCTAAAACTTTTATGAATAAAGGAAAAATGAATTGGCTCTTCAATGGTACAAAAATCAGGTCAATGGACATCGGACGAGGAAGTTACACGTAAAAGTATGAACTCTGCCAAAATAACTGAAAACCTTAAACGAGCGCAATTAGGGTCACGATCGTGAGGTGGATGTTTGCGGCCACGATTGAAGATCACACCATACACTGTAATTATTGTAGTTGGATCCGTGACCGCAATTGAGGGAGCCACAATCGGGAGGAGGAGTTCTGTGGCCACGAGTGAAGATTGCAGCATGCACTAGAATTACTGTGGTTGAGGATATCGCGATCGTGGAAAGAAGAGCTGCAATCATGAGTGACGACGCGAGAAGGTTGGTTATTCCTAGAGATTAAATTTTCTTCCCATTTTCATGTACTTGCCAGCTTGACATAGTTCCCCTTATATAAAGAAAAACTTTAGATGAAAATTAGGGGCGGTTGTGGAGAAAAAAAGCTAGAAACTTAGACTTTAAGGAGGCTACATTATTAAAGAACAATTGGGAAGAATTTTTGCAGTGTTGAAGACATTATCCAGAGCTATTGTTCAAGACTTCGAACTAAGATTTTTTTTTTATATCTTTCTCTTATGTTCTTGAATAATAGGATTATAAATTTGAGTATTATACATACTTTTATTTTATGGATTGCTAGATTTCTATTTTAGGACCCTGTGTCAGTTGATGATTTTTAATGAATACATATACGTGATTTGTTTCATTGTTCTTATTATTTGCAATTGTGAGTTCATATTTTCAAGTACTTGGTAGCTCTTTGATTTAATTGTGCACGTGGAGAGTAACGGGAGTGAAACTTGTAGGTTAGAGATCAATTACAAATGTAAATTTTGTGAGAATAACAAATGTGAAACCAAGGAATTTACGTAAGATAAGTGTTAATATTTACATTCTTAACTTAAGTGAGACGTGGGAACACACTTGTTAGGTTAAAGCTTTGGGATAATTTAGGAGAATGTCTTGAAGATTTAAAGATTAGCACACCATAATGAGCCAATTGAATTTGTTTGCAAATGCATCTGTTATTCATTGAATTTCCACACTGCACAAGGGCCTAGGCCTCTCACCTCTGAATCTTATTTAATTTGCAATTAGCTTGATTGCTTCAGGAAACTATGTTTTCTTGGTTTTCTCTCTTTGCTCTTATTCTCTCTCTCTCTTGCTTAAGATAGTTTAACTACTATATTTTTAATCATAGTAATAGACACAATTCATACCATCTTTATGGATGTGACACTCATACTTAACTAATACTCGTTTTAAAAAATTTAATTTTAGTGTTTTACAACGACTTGCATCATTGGCCAAGGTGTCGGTCAATTGTTCAAATTGAAGTTATTATCACCGACACCAAATTCTCTTGACATCCTAAACAATATGCAATATATAGAGCAAAGAACACAAAACGTGTAATGAGTGTAGGTGCCCTTTTACCTTAAAAGATGGAATTCACCATTTCTTTTCTTTAGCTTGTGTATCACTCAAAACACTCAAATAGTGAACTTGCCAACTCAATACTTGTGTTTGCCTTGTGGAATTCTAATTATTCCCTAAAATCGCAAGTGGCATATCCCCTAAAAATGCATAAGTGTGTAAAAAAGAAAAATTTTAGGGTATAGGATATATCCATACATGAAAGGACCAATCAAATAAAGAAAAATAGGTTGATGGATCAATCCAAAAGCAAAGAGATTGATCTTGAGCTGTAAAGACATGCGATTGATAGTCATCAATGCATGTGCGATCGGATGTGTGCATATTAGAATGGTTCCAAATGTGATGAAGAGTTGCAATCGACCCGATGTAAGGCATGATCGGTTGCCACCAAAAATTTTCTAGCAAAATTTGAATTTATACCACAATTCAACACTAAGTTTAAATCTAACAAAATTTTAACTACCAATCTCAAGCAAATTTTTCTAAACCACCTTCTTCTTTTTTTTTTTGTCAATAATTTTTTTTTCATAGTAACTTTTTTCATGCCTTTTTTGAATTTTCTAGTTACTTAACATCCCAACAATCAAATCAATAAAATAACTTAATGAACTAAGCAATCAAGTAATTTTTTTAAAAAATAATTATGAAGAAAGATGGATTTGAACAAGGTAGAAAAATAGCATGAAAGATATAAAAGGAACTTAAGGGGTACTAGAATAGTGACTAGATCAGAATTCAATAAAGTTGGATTTGATGCCAAATGACATGTGAATAGAAGAGTGTAAAAGCATAGATGCATAAGCCTGAACTCGATAATGTTTTGCTTCTATTAACTGCATAAAACCAGCCCAAACACAACAAACTCAAGAACTAACGTAGAAGATGGCCACAATTAACACGCCAAGTTAGTTAATATATCATGAATTGTTCTAAGAAATGCTTTGAATAACTTGATTTGGAAAATGATTTCACAAGGAATTGAGAAATAATCAAAGAACTTTAATAAATTGAAAATTCAAGTCCACAAAAACTATAATAAAATAATTTAAGGCCCTTATTTATAATAGTAAGTAAGGTAATTATATGCCAAAACTTAGCTAAAACACTTTGGAAAAAAACTAGGCTAAGTTTGAAAAAGAATCTTAATTAAACAAGGAAAACTTAGGTCCAATCCACCTTGCAATCGATCTATTACCCTATAGAAAAATCTTGTGATGTGAGGATCGATTCTAATGTTGATCTCAATTTTCTGATCATAATTACCTAAACCCTAATTCCAAAAGGTTGGGGAGATTATGTCCTTATGATTGCATCTTCAGCAATCGACCCAAATACGTGCGATTCACACTGCTTCATGGGATCAGTTTTTTGCATGCTTGATCATATTTCTAGAAGCCCTTGCTATATCGCGTCAATCTAATCTTCCTTAGATCGATCCAACCTCTATCAAGATCGATCCTGGTGTTGTCCAAATGTTATTTTCTTTCTTATTTTGCATTAAATTAATCCATGGATGCTCCTTAAGTTCCTTGCGGGCTTTCCATAAATCCAAAATCCTCTTGAAATTCCTTCACAAGTACTGCTATATCTTCTTGTAGCTTCTTAGCCTTAGAACGCGTCATGGGACCACCTAAAAGTCTTGGGTTTGCTTCTTCTCTTGAACCCTTGCATCAGTTACCCATGTTCATATGGAAGTATGTATGCGATAAATAAGGAATTTGTCTTATTGTAAATGAGAGTGAGAAATGCATTTGTCATGTGTGATCAATGTTCTATGAATTGGAAATCATTGGCCAAAGTAATGTATAATTAGAAAAGAGTTTCTAATAAGGCATTTGTCTTGTAGGGAATATTGATCTGGTCATATGATTGAGTCAATGGATTTGACTAAATCCATAGCTCCATTTGATCGAGACAAATCAAGATAAAAAATTTATATCGCATGATACTCATGATCGAAAGGTTCATGTGATTCAGTAACTTCATCTTAGACTGATTATTATATGGGACATAGGTTAGGTTCTATTCATATCCTTTGAGCTATACTTATTATCAGTTAAGACTAAACCTAAAGAGTCATATGTACAAGAACTAGGCAAAAGTGAGAAGATTATGTTAGTGATATGCCCTCTAACACTAATAGAGTGTGAGGATGACAGTTGTATACGTAAACTATTGATTAATTAATAAAAGATTAATATTTGTTTATATTGACATTTTGGTAGTTAATCATACCTATAAATCTTGGCTACTGTAAAGTTATACATGTGCCAATGTAATTATATTAAGAAATCTTATTAATAAAGGGCTATGAATATAGGCATAGGGTTTCTTTGTACAGAATTATTAAAACCCTTCACAAGTAATAGATTCTCTAAATTAGCATTGAAGGATCAGTACAACTTGTACACCATGTATTTGTATTGAGTGTCATGCCATTCCGAATGAGATATTGAGAACACCGAACATTGATCTAAAGGATGAAGTAGACACAAATGGAGTTTATTCTTTATTGGCATTGTCTTGCTTCATAATTATATTAATTGCGTGTGGACCTTAAATTTGAGAAGGGATGGTTGTTTTGTGTGCATGATGGTTAGTGTGTCATCAAGCTATTAAAAACTAATATCTGTCTTGATATTATTGGGTTTCAATGGGTTTAGATGGAATTTTTAAAATTTAAAACCAAAGAATAATAGAATAAACATAAAAGAATAATATACCAAACCCATTCTGTTTTTGCCGTATAACACCTATCAACTGAATAGTATCAAAAAATATACAAAGAATATGCCTTTTAAATTCATATTCCAACTTGAGCAAACATGTGATTCTCAAGTTATAGTCCTTAAATCTCGACTTCTAATTTATCCACATGATTGGAATGCGAATATGCACTTTCTACATCTCTGCAAATACTTTTGCAAGGCTTTAACTTAAAAATCTTTTGAGCAAGGGGCTTTAGGATAAGAAAGAAAAGTAAGATGATGACTTAAGAAGTTTTCTCTTTATTGCTTGGGAGGATGGACGAAGTTTCCTTGTTTTTTGGAAATAATTCTATTGTCTTGTGATTTGAAACTATCTCAAATCTATTTATTTCTAAGAGATAATATTTTACAATTAATAAGATTCTTATTTCCATATATAACACCTAAAGAACATATAGCATGGACGTATTGGCTTCATACACAGACCTTTAATTAATTTTAACTTATAAATCATTTAATTATTAATTTTATTAATAATTCAATCTCATCCAACCATTAATTATGGATCTTCTTAATAGTTAAGGCCCACTGGAATTTTATCTTTTAATTTAATGAATAACATTTATCAAATTAAATGTCTATCATATTTCTAGTTAATAATTACATTATTAACAAACATGATAGGAACCAAATGATTCCACTTGTGTCTTGTCTTTTAATTTAATTAATCTTTATTAATTAAATTAAAGGCACATTATATTTTTAATTAATAAAATTGTTACTAACAAGCACAGTGGGAGATCTCTTTAGTCTAATCTAATTACAATTAAATTAATTTCTTTATGAGTTTATCAAGCATCATCTTCAGGACTTCTTAAATCTCATTCACACCCAACTAATTTACCACTTTTCCTTCATTCTACCCTTTTTTGTGTAACTTTCTAGGTTCATTCTTAATTAACAATGAACATTATTTGAAAGATATGAGTAGCATTTAGCTTATGATCCAAATCATAGTTCAATTAAGATAAAATGAATAAATTACATGATTCCTTCTGATCATGAATGTCATACGGTGTAGGACTTTTGTGTCGCTTTGTCCCAATTGAGTGAGAGTTATGAATTTAGTTAAACTCACTACTTAGTCACATGATTAATCAATATTGTCTCATGAAACTAATGTTTTATTAGAAACTCCTTTTTGATCAAACACTACCTTTGTTAAGAATTTCTGTCTCGTAGAATATGAACTATATATGATTATCACTTTACTCACTTATAAATAGACAAATTCTTTATTAACTCCACACGCATTAGGAGAACAACACGTTGGGTTTATAGCCCTATCTCATACTAAGATGGAAGTTGGTCCTTAATAATTAGTTAGTTTAATTACAGTAAATAGGTATAATTATGTGATTAGGAAAAATTATAAGAATATGTATTGATTTAATAGTAAATAAGTATAATAATGGAAAATTAATTAGTTTGTTATAAGTAGAAAATTTTTGAACGGAAATTTGAATAAAATTTGTAAAGTAAGATATTTGATTTGTAAAAAATTTAAAGTGATGGTGGATAGGGTATAATAAGGAACGT
Organism: Avicennia marina; assembly: GCA_019155195.1. Taxonomy (NCBI): domain Eukaryota; kingdom Viridiplantae; phylum Streptophyta; class Magnoliopsida; order Lamiales; family Acanthaceae; genus Avicennia; species Avicennia marina. Next base: position 7,426,556 of record CM032767.1, read on the forward strand.
AACAAAGCTGATAAAAGTATATTCCTAATGTGTATGTCTTGAACGTAGCTTTGTTTAGATGCAAATTTTGAAAGTAGAAAATTTCAAATGATAACTTTAAATAATGCACAAGTAGGAAAGAGAGAGCTGAAAAATGTTATTTTAATACGTGACATATTTAAGAAAATTGATTTAAAAAGATGCAAATTTGCATCCAAACATAGTTGCTTGGCAAATGTTATTTATTACTACTAATACTGTTGTACATTCGATGCGTGCAAATAAATGTTTAAGATGCATTGTTTATAAAAATTATTTTTATACAAAAAAACCTTGAAGATTACTTTTAACATATTATAATATAATTTAAAAAAGAAAATAGATTAAAATTTAAAAAAAAATAATAAAATTGGAAGAAGAAAATATATAAATTAAATTTGATAGAAGAAAGTGTTAAAAGAAAATATATTAAATATAAGTGTGTAGAGAAAAGTAAAATTATCAAATGATAATAGGTCAAAATAAATATAAAGAGTATTTTAGTAATTAGATTTTAATACTATGAATGATTACTTCTAAACCCTCATGCTTGATGCTTGATCCTCATGCCTTATTCACCAAAAATACCTACACCATGATCTTACAAATCAAACATAATTTATTCAAATTTAAATTTAAAAATTTGCATTTCTTATACCTAATGAATAATTTTCAATAATTATATCTATTTACAATTAAATTAACACTAATTTTTATAATTTTATTACATACATTCATTTTTATACCATGTGAACTTATATATTATTACATTATTTAATAATTATTACGTATTAAATATACATAAAAATAATATTTCTATGCATCGAAATCTTAATATTAAACATAATTTTTTCCTATACTCTAATTACAAAAATTCTCATACCCATACAAATAAGAAACCAAACACACCCCGAGAATTTTGTATTTTAATTACTATACATACGTGGCAAAACAAAGAATCTGCAGTCAACATTTCCGCGGCGCCTTTCCGCCATGTGCAAGTTTCGACATCCTCCGGTTATTAATCTCATACTAGTGCCTCTGTTTGTTCTTCAGTTGTCTACTCCCGTCGCGGCTATAAGGTATAACAAATTCAGAATCCGTCTCTTATTTCGAGGTTTCTTAGATTTTTAACAAACTCTTGTGTAGTTGTAGCTTGAATATGAGTTTTTGAGGGTCAGGCTCGAGGAATTTTTGATGCTAGTGTCCTTTCGTCGGTCTTTCTTTTTTTGTGCCCGTTTTATATTATTTCGTGGTACGCTCTCTACTTGAGATGGTGATGGTAGTTTCGATGATTTAGCATTTTTATTCAATTTTTGTCTTTTTTTTTTTTTGGTGGTTATTCCGGTGTCAAATGAGGTTGATTAGAATCTTTTCTATTGCAGAAGGGATGTGGGACAAAAGCATTATTGCAGAACCACAGTTCAAGGAAGATTCTTTCTCACTGACGATAATGGTATTTTAGTTTCTTTTGCATGATTAAAACTAGTATTAGTTTATACCATTTCTATTGATGATATATAACCAGACGATTGATAGTTGCAGCACTGCATATTGAATTTTGAGTTGGTTCACCTCGTAAAGCTGGGTGCATGATTGATTTGATGGTTGTTATGCAAATAACATTATTGATTAAGTAAACCATTCTCTATAACTCGAGCGAACAACATCCATGCGTCATTTGTTTGACCAGACTTCATCAATTACATTTAAGCATATAGAAGGGTTTCCTTTTCTAAAGGATAGTAAATTTTTGAAATATTACCCAGGAGAGCATTGGGGTTTTATTCTGAATTTGAAGTGATTTGGCTATTCAAGATTTTTATTACACTGCATTTATCTCATCGTATTTACATAATCTAACTAATGAGTCTGTTGAGCCTCACTGCTCTGTCACAGCCTTGTAAGTGATTGCCTTAGTTATCATAGTTCTTCTTGGAAGTGATTAGACCATGGGTATTTTTGGTGGATATGATATTTGAGTTATAATAAAGAAAGCAATGCTGGATGGTTCTTGTAATCTGGGTCTTGAGTGAAACTAAACTTTGGGTAATGAAATAGTGGCAAAAAACCCGTTTCCAAAAGTCAAATTATCTGAAAAATACCAAGTTAGTAATTTAGAATTAAATTTATTGATCTCCTCTTTATATTTCTTTAATCTTATTGAATGCAATCTCAAGTATTATGCTGTTATCATGTACTCTTACTCTATTCCTATGGCCAGACTCTGAGAACAATTGGGCCATGATATTAGTAAAACTCTGAATCAAAAAGCATGGAATTCACCCAACCTTTTTAATCCAATATTGGCAAATTGAAATTGAAATGACTCTTCTTATCCTTAGGAGAGGAGAAAGTACTTTGCAATGTCTAATATGGCATAAATAAGAAACAAGTATGGCTATATATTGATCTGCTGGAGAAATGAAAATGAGATGAAAATCACTTCCGCTGTTGGGCTGGTTAACTTTGCGATAAGTACTTTTAATGAAAATGAGATGTTAGATTTCTTAACTTTTCATAGTGATGAACATAGTATTCTCTTTTACCCTTTCAATTTTGCTTGAAGGAAATTCTTTTGGTAAATATATGAAAAAATGCCATAATTGTTTGTCTAAATTTAAAGTCAGCTTTGATACCATAGTTATGTCTATTAAGGACCCACAACCTGGAAGGATTTGTCAAGGACCCAAAATCAAGGACCAATTCACATGGGCTTGCTGCTTGCAGGTGCATTTGTGGGTTTGACAATGTATCATGACCTAAAGCCTTAAGATAATGGGTTTATGAGTCATACCCACTTATATATAGGTCATTTCTCCTACTCGTTACCAATAATGGACAATCTTCTCTTATTCTTGATATTCCAACACATGGACACGCATATCTTAATCTAACCTCTTAAAGATTTTCAGATGTTAGAGGTTCCTAATATAACGAAGTGCAATTGTTTTGTATTGCATCCTGTTAGGAAACTGAAATTGTCTTCTTAGCTCTATTGTATGATCATGACTATGAATTCATGAGAATCCATGGAGGAACAGAAACAACATCTACTAGCTCTTGTCAACTAAATATTTGAACAAAAAATTCATTTTAGGTTTTATGGACATAACAGAGCTTTCATGTATCGATATTTTACTGTTTCGGAACTGATATTATTCTTCATGAAGTTAAGAGACTCTAGTCATAGTTCTGAAAGGTGAATGGTGTGGCATAGTGTAGACCTCTTCTAGAGCCATAGTGCATGGTGCGGCGCATGATGCTCGTTATATTGAAGCATGGCGCACAATAGATCAAATTAATTAACAATATTCATATTTGTAATATATGTCTTTCAAATATAAAATAATTATAAAAAATGTCAACTTCTAATTTAAAAAATATGAATAACAGCAGAACAACAAAAACAAAGACAACAGAAAGAGAAACAAGCACAAACAGCAAAAAAATTCAAAGAACATTAACTTACATATGCGTATTCCTGTACAGAAAACCTTCAAGATCAAAATAAACATACATCAACATACATACTATTCCACTATTCTCGTACCAAAAACCTTAAATAAACAACAAACAACAGTAACCTTTATTCCTCGTCCATTCATAACAGTCCACACACCACACAATTACTAAAAATCTATTATATCTCATCCATAACAGCAACATAGCAAAAGGAAATCAAAAATTGTATGTTTAATGAAACAAGAGAAATAAACAAAATTGATAACGAAATTGGGTTACAAAATAGTAGAAACCAGTGGCAGGTGAATGTGAACCAGAGGTCAGAGTGGTAGCAGTGTGGCACCAGAGTTGTCGCCCTTTGCATCGCACCAGAGTTGCAGCGCAGCAGATTCGTGTCACACTAGAGTTGCAGGGTTCTGCTTTCAGATTTGTGTTTTTGTTTTTTAAATTATGTTTTACAAAAAGGTTGCCGTCAATAACAGAGGCCGCGCCATGGTACGCGCCATTCCGTGCCTTTAAGAACTATCACTCTAGTGTACGAGCAAAGTTGAATCATTTAAAGATTGTGATGCAAGCACAGCTTATTGTATAAATGAGCGTGTGTAATCAAAGACTCAGTTCTCTAAATATTTACAAAGTATGAGTTGCATGGGAAAACCTTAGACGCAATTCCTATAAATAGACCAGAACCCACGTTAAGACGAACCTTAACCAAAGAGGTAGGTACCAAAGTTTACGATTACCTAACGCATTATAAGACCTATGAGAAATAAACTTTAATGAAGTTTAAAGATAATTTGATTACTTGAACTGCACAAGAATGGGTATTGATATGCTCAAAATCTTCTCAAGAAAGGAGGAGGAATATATCAGTGTAAGTTGTAAACAAATAAATAGTTAGGTTTTGTTTGATAATTAGGTTCTTGGAACTGAATTGCGAAGCACCTATTTATAGTACTTCATAAAGATGAAAATTGTATAACAGTCATTGAATTGAATCTCCTTTTATAGGAATCTTGATGAAATTAAGTCTCCTTAAGAAACCTACCAAAACTAGTCTTCTTTCTATGAAAATCAACTCTCTATTTGTCCAATTGTGTTTTCTAGAGTTTGTAGCAAAGTGGCTTGGACTAATTGGTAAAAATTAGGCCCAAACTCATTCAGACCATTCCATGGAACCTGCACTTAGTAAATTTCCCTCAGCCTATTGCCAAACCATGCCCATACTCTGTGCCCACCATGAGCATACAAGCCTATTGTGCCAAGGAGACCCAACACCTTGAAGGGCTAACACTTTTCAGCTAGCACATTGATAGCCTCTTGAGACCTCTTAGCTTGTAACCTTATGATTGGCCAGGCAGATATTTCTTTTCACTGCGTCCGGGCCTATTAACCAGTTCTAAATGTTTTGGCCCATTGACAGCTTGAAATTGGGACTTCCTTTCCATGCTGAATAGGCATATGGCCTCCAAAAATCCCTTTTTTTTGAACTTTTGGTAATTGTTGGTGACATGAACTCATTTTAAGTTAGATATTTTGGGAATTACATCCTTTATTCATTTCTTCACATGGGTTCCACTACTTTTACTTGGTTTAGTTATCCCCCACGAATTGTTCTTTATTCTTATATGATGTTTTAATATTTAAGGGTACAAAGATGGAGGTTACTGAATATCATTTTTGTTCTTTTGTGTCACTTACAGCCTCTAAGGGTCCATGTGGATATGGTTCTAATTAAACCAGTCTTCATGAAGTAACAAGAAGAAAGATATTATGCACCAATATTTGCCCTTAAAGTTTTATGTTGCTTCATTGGAAAAGCTACAATATTCATTCAACTTGCACATGCTTTGATACGTCTTATTACTTCTAATGCATTTCACTCACTTTTCATGAAGTTCTATATGATTAAATTCTGCTTTGAAGAAACCTGTGGTTCTACTGTTATTTTGTTGGTTGTAAGGCCAGCTGAAAATAGAGATGCTATAAAAGTTGTTTAGGCCATAATATGCCATTTCCTGGCCTGACTAATTAATTCTTAAAGAGTGGGAATAGATGTGAATGGAAGAAAATCATCAAGTTTGGATGTCCAATGCATTGGTTTGTTGTCCTGATGAGGTTTCTTCTGGTAGGTCATGTATGTGATGCATTCTCGGTTGACCCGCTGTATCGTTGTTGCCCTCCGAAAGGAGATCAATTCTCTTGTCAGTGAGTTACAAAGTCCTCTAAAGTTTGATCAATTTATTATTTTTTCCATTCAATTATTATTGGTCCCTTTTACCTTTTCTTTGGGACTGAAGATTTGTACATTTCAGGAATCTGAATGAGATATAACTCACTCACTATTGTGACACTGAAGAACAGAGGAAACATGATTATCTTATGACGTGTCTGAATTTTGAGTGCAAAATAGCAACTAGTGAAACTATAATCCTGATGCCAATATCGTCATAGTATGCCTTAATTGTAGTTTGTGGAAACAAATGAATATAAGGGAATGACAGAGTGTCATTTTTGGGAGTGTCATTTTTGAATTTTTTATTATCTCTACCAGAAGTCTGTTGCCTGGCCATTTATGAAGTAATTACATTCTAATAATGTAAGCCGTGTTCTTTTATTTTTTCCCTTTTCCTTATGCTGGTGGAATTGCAGTGGATGCAATCTTGTTTCACAGTGTTGCAACTCATATGAGTTCTGTGTTTCATGCTGCTTGAATCCAGCTACGGTAATTTCATTATTAGTTTTTACCTTTTCTTCTTGAAATATTCTCTAAATTTTGACTACCATTATACTTGTTCTGTAGACTCACAAAGAGCTGGCTTTAAAGGTCAAAATAGCAAAGCCTGTGACTGCTGGTAAATTTGTTTTCCTGTTGACAGAAATATTAGTTTATATGCTATATATATATTTTTGCTTCTTCTTGTTGTTTGTGTTTTTTCTTTTACATAAATATACTTGGTCTATTTTCCTAAGAGAAATTTATACCCATTCAGTTAATCCTCATGGCTGAGTCTCTGCTTTTGTAATTTGATAAGGAGTAGATGTGGAATCAGCGTTTTTAGGCTTTTCATGTGGGTGACGTGGCAACTCTTCTGATTAATTTCAGAAAATGCTGGATGCATGTATATAAGGAAGATCGTAGATCTCGGTGCTACTATAATTGATTGTTTGTGTAATCTTTATACTGATTTATCTGAAGATTTACGGATATGATCTATATTTGACAGGAACGTATGGAAGTGTTTTTGATTTTTGTGCTGGCAGGTGTCGCCATAATTCTGAGAGTGTGGTATGCTTTCTCTCTTAATTGCTTTTGCATTTCTGATGTGAATGACTACAACCACGGATTAATATAGAATTCCAAATTGTGTATAAAAATTTGATCTCTTTGTTTTTGGCTATGGTTTAGCCATCATTTGAAGCTAGAACATCATGAACTTTGATGTAATACTTATCTCAAAAGGGGTATACTCTTGGAACTTGGTTTCTTTTCTGAGTCGTAAATCTTTATTCATTTACTCATTTTTTGGAGCAATTTAAACAATATCACTTGTTCTTTGCTCATAAATTTATCTTCATTGTAGAGCAAATGGCCAGTGGGTGAAGGAAGGATATATAAACTATGGATTATTTTGCAACTAGACATTACACAAATATCAATTGCCTTTTAGAGAGTTTATTCTCTGGGACAGACTCCTCTCAACATGCTTGTTGGGAGAAATGTCCTTTGTGATAACAATTTTTTATTGGCTATTCAAAGTTATTGACTTCAATGTTCCCTTGAGGTCCATTCTGAACATTGAGTTCTTTTCCAAATTGATTTAGTTCCCTGTGATCACAACCTGAAAATATATTGAAATTGCAAAAGGCTATGATATATTATTTGTTATGTCCCATGACCAGAGGATTCTAATATTCATGCTTCAGGTTATCTTTTTCTTTTGTGCGCTTACACTGTAGTAGAATTTGTATCAATGGTGTGAAGAAATTTAGTCCCGTTGAGCTTGTCTTGTTGTCCTTGTTGCTAATGATAGGTTCACTGGTTGCTTTGTTTCACTTTTTACTATAACATGGATAGCCTCAACAATCAGCTTTTTGACCTTTTTATTAATTTCAGATTCTTGTTTGTCATTGATTTCATGATGTGTAACTGGTAATTGATGTAGTTTTCTGACATTTCAGGTTCATGAAAATGCATATCTAAGTGAATTTCATCATTGCTTTTCCCTAGCATCTAATTCTTCAGGTTAGTGTATGAATGGTTTGCTTATTAATATGGCTTAAAAAGTGAAGCTACTTATCAATTCTAAGGGTAAAATTCAATAGTTCCCACTGTTCATTTTCTGGTGAAATGTTTGTTTTTTGTTTCTTTTTTTTCTTTTTCTGATTTAAAAAAGTTATTTAACAAGTTTTGTTAGTATGGTATCCGTGTTTCCTCTTTCCTTTTAATTTTCAATTTTTTTGCTCACTATATCCCCAGTTTTGCCTCTATAAATTAGCAGATTTATAGTATGCTTTGCCCTTTAATCGTTTTAGTTTTCTACCTCCCTGCTCTCTTTAAGTGGAACATATTGCTCATTCGTTTTTGAATATAAGCAAATAGTGAAGTCATATGAGATATTAAGGGAAATATGATTGGTTCTGTTCAGTTGTTAAGTTGTTAATGACTTGAGATCAACGCTTCAAATAAAATAACTGTGAAGAACTATGCACGGCCTAACCTTTTTCGGATTAAAGGTTCTTAATACTAAGGTCTTGGAAAAGATTTTAGTTATTTGAATTCAATATCTTCTTTCAATAATCTAATTTGTTAATGGGTCGATTGTGTTTTCTTTATTTATTTTGGGTTTTATAATTTGTTTTAATTGTGATGATAGTTACGTTAGCTGAAAATTGCTCTTCTTTTCTATCTTTTGTGTTAGAAGAAAATATTTGAAGTGATATTTTGCATATTTAGTTATTTAGTTTGTTTTTAGCTATGTTTCTTAAGTTATGGGATTGATATTTCATTTTTCCTTTAATATTGTGTTTCCTTTAGTATTTTTTTTCCTTTTTCGTAGGATTTTATTTAGAATTAACTGTATTCGTTATCCAACTTTATGTTATAAATTGAGACGGGACTTAGTCCATTATGAAGTAAGGTTTAATTCTTTCAATTATTTTTTAACTTGACATCAGAGGATACAATCTCATTTTCTTGTATTTTCCTCTCTCTCTCTCTCTCTCAAAAGAAGTGGAACTCCAAATCTCAAATCAAAAACTCAAATTTCGCCAAACAAAGCCTTGTTCCAAAATCCCCAAAATAAAAAATAAGCATTCCTAATAGTTGTCACAACCCTAGGTGTGCTGCTAAGTGCCACTAACTTGAGCCCTATCATGCCCCCTCTAGAGTAGAAAGCCACATCGTGCACTGCTGTCAAAAGGCTTGTTCACACTGCTCAATAAGGAATCAGCTATGTTGCCAACCTAATTCTACTCTAGTCAATGAATATTGTGCGACAAATTTTTACCTTGTGTCTCTACCCTAAGAATCTCTGCCACTTGAAAGCTTGAAGTCCATTGCCAGCTTGATGATATGTGCTACCTCTTATGCAAGACCTTAGCCAGGATACTGGAGCACCCTTAGCCACATAACTGTAGGTTATTACACAATTGTGCCACCCTCTACCAAACTCTGCCACCCCTAACTTCTTCATGTTAGTGCCATCATATGGTTAATGGGTTGTATTTTGTTTGTTTGGGCTATGGCATAAGTTTGTATTAAGTGTTGAAGTTGATTTACTTATGTTCTTGGTCCTTTATGTTAGTGTTTAGATTATTATTATATGTTAGATATTAAGTCTACCGTGTTTGGTTCTCATGTTTCCTTATAGAGTTATCTGTTTTGTAGGTTGTGGTTGGGTCTGGTTTTGGCTGTGTGATCCTTAGATCTTGAGTTGTGTGTCACGGGGTCTAATCCGTCTCCTAAACACCGGTATCCAAAGGAGGGGGTTAGCCTGTGCAGAGTCGTGCAAGACTGTCCCCAATATTGAAGTTGGCAGGGGTTTCACATCCTCCCCCACTCAAAACCCACGCACAACCTTGTGCATGCGCAGTAATCCCTAAGGCGTTTGCCCCTCTCAAGCACAATGCATGCACCGACCCCTTTCTCCGAGTCGCTACGCATGGGATTACACTTGCGCCCGACTCATGCTTCGAGTCGATCGCAAGGGGTCCCCCTCTGGGTATCAACGCATTGGATAGGCTCTAATACAAAAAATATCATGGGGTCCGATCCGTCCCTTGAACACCGATATCCAAATGAGGGGGTTACTCCATGCAGAGTCGCGCAAGACCGTCCCCAAGGTTGAAGTTGGTAGGGGTTTCACACACAATGCACACCTTGAATGTTGCAACATGCACTATTTCGAAGCATGATGCACATGTAATAAATAAACTGCCATTATATAATTAATAATATCATAGAAAGTAAATGTATGTAAATATTATAATATTAGTAGCAACAAACATGTGTCACAGTTCACAACAGCCTCAAAAAAGTCACTTCAAGCGTTGCTTATTTAGTCTCATTGATATTCTTTTAATATCCACTAATCTAAACATAATTGGTCATTAAATTTTCAATTTTCTGTTTGAGATCAGTTTCATTTATGTATATCCACTACCAATTTAAGGTAATAAGAAAATCCATATAGCCATGAAAAATTTATATGAAATACAGGTTATGCTAAGGTTGATATGGGTGCTGGAGATAACATGATCTCCTTCAGCAGGTAATCAATAAAATTTCAAGTAGAAAAGGAAGATGAGAAAGCACAAAAATAAACAATGAAAACACAAAAAAATGAAAAAAATATCAGAAGATCAAGATGAACATCAGTTGCTCAAGCAATCACCAAACAAGAATAAGAAGTCCCAACTCCTAATAGGAGCAGTCACCAAACCGGAATGAGAAGTCCCGACTCCCAATAGGAGCAGTCACCAAACGAGAGAAAGAAGTCCCAACTCCCAATAGCACCAAACCAGAGAGTAATGCTGGTAAGATAAGGAATTAAAAGGGAGTGAGCGCAGGTGAAAAAATATGGCCAGAAAAGGAGAAAAAGGACAACGAAGACAAAAAAAATAAACTTTGGAACTAGAGAAGACAACGTAAGGAGATAGAAAATAGAGCACAAAGGAGAGTAAAACATGGCTGGCAAAGGTGAGAAAGGAGCGAAATACATTGTTTTGCTATTTTGCTAGAAAAATTATGTTTTTTTCTTCTGCTTTTGCTTTAAGAAAATTCATGTCCTCAAGTTTATTTTATAAAACATAAAATGTTTCTAAATAATAGAAAAATATAAAGAAAATATTCTTCAAAAGGCATGAGGGGCGTGTCATAGAGCATGAAAGGAAGGCATGCCCACTTGAAATATCACTGCCACAATTTGGAAATGGTGATTTGCCTATACCTTTAGCACCTTTTGCCATGGCGTGCACCTGGCCAAACCTTTTACAATTGTGGTTGGGCCTATGTTTTCTTTGTTAGTTGTTTTTTTTAGGTTGTGATTATGATTAATTTGTGGAGTTCATGTTTAGTTGTTTAGATTCTCTTGTTGGTGACGAATGCCGAGATAGTTATATTGTACTATCACTGTGCCTCTTTTAGTCTGTATAATGTATGGTTGGCTATTTAATGTTATGGATATTTGTGTTCGTGTTACTAGTGTGCAAGTGTAAGTAAGAGACTTGTGTCTTTCCAAACAAATGTTATGTTTGTGTAGGTGCTGTGAAAGAAATCTTTTAGTAATCAAGTGTAGTTGTCGCTAATGATGCTGTCAAGTTTGTGCCTTGGAATTGTGTTGATGAAAAAAATAAGAGTCGACAATGTAATCAATTAAGGATGGTCTTCTGTTTATTGTCTTGACATACGAAGTTTATTAGTAGGTCCACGTTTTATCAATCATGTTTGATATTGCCTACTCACATGTTTGCTAAGGACACAATAATTCTGGTTAAACATTTAGATGAAACTTACTATGTTCAACTTAAGGAGGGCAATTAAAGGAAAAAAATTCATGAATTGTTATTTCATACATTTTGTTAGTTTGTGTATTTAGATATCTTATGTTTCCTAAGTTATGGGATGGATATCATTTGTTTCCATCGCGTTTCTTTTAATATTATTCGGTTTTATTTTCATAGAATTCATATTTAAATCTCTGTAATTGTTATCCTGTTATAGAATATTTAATAATATTTGATTTGATATTACATGTTTTGTTACTTAATATATGCTTAGGTTTATTTTGTTTTTTATTTTGTAGCTCTAGTATTATGTTTAGATAAGAATTCTTTGGGTATCTTTGTATCAACGCTGTACTCTAGATTGGACTCTCTTTAGTAATAATGTACAGTTCAAGTTTTCTAGTTATTTTCTAAATTGTATGAGCATGGGTATGATTTCTACTATTCATATTTTCTCCCGAGAAAAAAATAGAAAGCGAGTTTCCAAACTATAAAGTTGAGTAGTGTTTGGTTTGTTTTGGATCCTCTCTATTTTGGATTGAAGTTGAGACTAAAACCTTTATGCTATTTAGATGTGGATGACAAAAAGTGTGTTTTTGGTCACTATGTGGTTTAGTTACTATCACGAGTATTCTTGTTCTTGTTGTACACTTGTATAGGTTAAATAAATGACTTTTATATCTTTCCAAATGGGTACAATGCCTGTATAGGTATTGTGAAAGACGTCATTTAAAAGTCAAGTTTAAGCTCGTTACTTCTAATGATGCTATTGATCTATTAACTTGTGTTTGTTAACCTTTTTCCTTATAGTTCTGTGCAAACTAAGAAACTAAAGGTGGCAACTTGATCAATTAAGGACTTCTTTTTATATTATCGTGATGTTCGAACTTTATTTATTAATCATATTTAGTTTTGCCCATCCTAGTGTCATGTCTAGGATATCATTGAGTTGCAGGATTTCCAATATTGTTTTGTTGAGGTTCAATAGTTCAAATTAAATGATTTAAGAAGGTTTACTATGTTCAACTTGAGGGTGAGTCTTAGACAATATTAAATAATATTTGATTTTATATTATGGCACAAATTGAAAGTGATGGAAAGAAGAAGTAAAAATCGAATGGCTTGTGCCAGAACTTAAATAAATCTTACTTGCATGAACTATGGAATAACATGACCTAACACAACAAATACACTAAACTCAAGTTAGGAACATCTACAATCGTTATGCTATGATGATTGATATGCCACAAATCACTACGGAAATGACCTAAAATGACTCAATTTTGTTGATGTAAATTCATAAGAATTATGAGCTTAAGTTTAAGGAATAATCAAAGAGAAATTTTTTACTTCAAACTTGTTTTAAATGATATAATTACAAGCCTATTTATTTTGTGGAATATTGTAGGAGTCATTATTGGGTTTTATTGGGTATGAGATGCAAAATTTTTTAAAATTTAATCACACAACATTAAAAACATAGTGGAATAAATAATCTCAACCCAGTTTGCTTTTCGTCGCATGTAACATATAAACATAAATACTAGAATAGTTGCATGGATGATCACCTAAAAATAAATATTATAATTTCTGTCTATGATCTATAAGTTACAATAAAGTCCAGCCTTTAATTTGTCCACATAAACAACTTGTTGGCTATGACTTTACAATAAAACTTTACGAACTTCTTCGTGGAATCTAGCAATTTTGCCCTTGGAGAATTTCTTGAGAGAATCTGAGCGGGAGGCATGCAACTAATTTTATCTTGAGTGCAAGTGTTGAATATGAACAGTGTTGAGGATAAACATTACCTACCGCATCTATTCACGTGTGAATCGTGCCGTTTTGGAACTCTTTTTATTATTTATTCTCAAAACACAATCTTATTTATATTAGGATATCTAGGGTTTGTGGAATCAGTTCTATAAGCTTTCACATGGACTTTAAAATTAATTTAAGTCCATCTACCTTTAATTATTAATCTAATTAATAATTAAAACTTGCTTGAATTTTTTAATTTAATTAATTCCATTAATTAAATTAAAGGCTTTCTGTGTTTTCAATTAATAATCCCCATCTTTAATAGATACAAAATAATTCTTTTGTGCCTTGTGATTAAAGGGATAAGAGACAAAAGAATTTTTTTATACCTATTATGTTTGTTAAATTAATCCCCATTATTAACCAATATAATAGGTACAAAATAATTTTTTTGTGCCTTGTCTGTTTAATTTAATTGATTCTTATTAATTAAATTATAGGTATATCTTGTTTTTAATAAATGATCTCATTATTAATAAATATAATGAGGAATAAATAGTTCTTATTTGGTTCAATTCAATTGTAATCAAATTAAATCTATCGTGAGATTTTTCAAACCTCATCCACAAGTTTTCTCAAGTCTTGTAATCACCACTTAGATAATGCCTCAAGCTATCATTTTGTTTTTAATGTGTGATTCTTTAAGTTCATTTTTGACTGGCAACGAGCATAACTTGAAGGATATGAGTAATATCTAGTCTGTGGCCTATCGTAGTCCATCTAAGATGAAGTAAATGGATTACAATAAACTTTCTCAATTGTGAATACCATACATTATAAATTTTTTATCTTACTTTGTCCTAACCGAGCGAAAACTATAGATTTAGACAAATTCACAGACTCAGACATATGATCAATTGATGTTATCTCATAAAATTAATGTTTCTATTAGAAACTCTTTTTTGATCACACATTATCTTAGCCAAAAAATTTTGTTTTATTGAATGTCAACTGCATGGGACAAATGTAAAGAAAATCTATCTACATGTGTCATAAGTCTATAATTCATCTGTACATCCATATAACAGCCATACATCACATATATGATACAACAAAATATTTTGTACAATCATTTAATGACTTGCACATCTCATGCTTTAGTTCTTATTTGTGGAAAACTCATTTTCAATGTTTTGTATTTGGAAAAGCATGAAACATGACCTTGTGCGGTCGTGGAAATAGTTCTTGTGGCCACAAATATGCTTAGTGAGGCTGTGAGATCACATCTAGCTATTGCACCTTCTTGTGGAACGGCTACCAACCTTGGCAACTCTCGCTCTTGGGTTCGCAGCTGCAAACAGCTACTTCATGATCTCACGGTTGTGAGACTTGATAGTGCGGCAGCACTGTTTTTCTTCTTGTTCACCAAGATATGATTTTGTATGCCTTTTCTCAATCCAAAACACCCACAAAAAACTTTCATATGTACATATTAGTTTCAAAAACATGTTTATATAATTGCAAACGAAGATATAACATAAATCATAAAACGAGTGTATTCAGATATGTTTATACAAAGAAAAGCGGTGGTTTTGATACCACTGTTAGGTTTCATTGGGTATGGGATGTAAAATTTTTTAAATTTTAATCACAAAATATTGTTAAACACAGCGGGATAAATAATCTCAACTTGGTTAGCTTTTGTTGCATGTAACACATAAATATAAATACTGGAATAGTTGTATGGATGATCACTTAAAAATAAATCTTATAATTTTTGTTTATGATTCATAAGTTGTGATAAAGTTTGGTCTCTAGTTTGTCTACATAAACAAGTCGTTGGTTATAGCTCTACAACTAAACTCTACAAACTTTTTCATGAAATATCATAACTCTTATGTATTGAGAATTTCCTCAGAGAGAATTTGAAAGGGAGGCTAGCAATTAATTTTCTTAAGTGTAAGTGGTAAATATGAACATTGCTAAGGATAAATAGGGCTCGTTGCTACTGTTTAGGCGTAATAGTGACATTTTGGAACTCTTTCTATTGTTTATTCTCAAGACATAATCTTATATATACTACGATACCTAGGGTTTGTGGAATGGGCTCTATAGGTTTTCACATGGATTTTAAAATTAATTCAACTCCATTAACCTTTAGTTATTAGTCTAACTAATAATGAAAGTCTATTTGAATTATTTCTTTTAATTTAATTAATAAAATTAATTAAATTAAAGTTATATTATGTTTTTAATCAATAATTCTCATTATTAATAAATATAATAGGTTCAAAATAATTGTTATGCCTTGTCCCTTTAATTTAATTAATTTCTATTAATTAGATTTAAGATTTATCATGCTTTTAATTATCATCACTAACAAAGAAAATGAGGAATAAACCATTCCAATTTGTTCAATTCAATCGCAATTAAATTAAATCTACCATAAGATTTTTCAAACCTTATCTACAAGTCTTCTTAAGCTTTGTGATTACTATTTTGCACATGCCTAAAGTCATCGACTTGTTCTTATATGTGTTATTCTTTAGATTCATTCTTGGCTAGCAACAAACATAACTCGAAAGATATTGGTAATATCTAATTTGAGGCTTATATTGTATCCTATCTAAGGTGAAATGAATGGATTACAATGAATTTTCTCTGATTGTGAATACTATGTGGTATAAATTTTTTACTTTACTTTATCCTAATCGAGTGACAGCTGTTGATTTAGTTAAACTCACAAATTAGGTTATATAACTAATTGACGTTTCCTCACGACTAATGTTTTTATCGGAAACTCTTTTTCGATATCACACTACCATAGCTATGGATTTCCATCTTATAGAATGTTATTGTATAGGGTAAATGCCTTACTCACTTGCAAGGAGACAAATCTCTTATTAAACGCTTACATGTTTGTATACGCACTTACACAACGGTACTTTGGACTCATGACCGTATCCCATAGCAACCCATAGCAAGAAAGATATTAGTCTTTTATACTTTAATAACACATTGACCATGATGTGCACAAAACAACCATATCATCTCACGTTTAAAGTTTACACACACTTAATATGATCATGAAGTAAGACATTGATAGCAAATGGTGAACTCTTTATGTTTGTTTTGTTTTGTGAGTCAGTATCCGTCAAATGACGCATTTATATATATGTATTTTCAATATCTCATATTGAACCCCATAAAAATACAAGGTGTGTTCTTTAATGTTCTTTAGAGTGTTTGTGATCGTGTATTAAAATAGTTTTGTGTCTATATTTATAACTTATATTCAATAAAGTCTTTTAACACAATCACATGGGTAGATGCAACACTTGATGCCATTCAATATTTATACGCATGAAAATAATGTCAAAATATTGATAAAATAATCGTTGATATTCTATTAAATAATAATAATAACAATGACAACCAATATGCCTCGAGTATCCCTCGTTAGCAATCTGACATTAGAAGACATATTACTAATAATTACGCCTAGAATAGCTCAAAACAATTCATGATAATATAGAAGTAATGAACTTTAATGTAAACAAAGTTCAGGTTCAAATTCCATAGTATATTTTATATAATATAAATAGGATTGTCTATAATAATGGGCTTGATTGACAATGATACGAGCCATGAAAAGCTTGAATCTAGGCTAAAAATTGACAATTGGTCAACAAATTTGACATTTTGCTGCATTGCCCCCACGATCGACTTTTCAGTTACGCATGGTAAGTGATGTTTGTCTATAGTTGCAGATAGTCTTAGATGGATGTCTATGGCTGCGGACATATTCACTTCCTAGCTTTTGTCATGACTTTTGGGCACTGAACTGACCTAGTTACACCTACTTGTTCTGTTTCATCTATCTTGGTCACCACCAGTCCTTCCTTTTTCATGGCCTCTCAGTGTCAGTGACCTATGTCTTTTTCTTTGGGCTTAGCATATTTGATTTCATGTGTTGTTTTCTCAGACACGTCTAACACTATGGTTACCATTCCGTCCCTTAGGCCTGTGCTTTTGTTATTTGTTTGATGGTGATCTCTAGTGGTTTGTGGCTAGGAGGCTGAATGCTTGTGCAAACCACTAGTGCCAGTATGTGGGATGGCCCATCCCCACTTGGAATCAACGTTGAATTTGGTCGTAGAATAACAAATATAACTATCTACGGTACTACCGAATCTAATGCCAAACTATTAAGCAGAGACAATAGAGAGAAGAAATAAAGAATCAAATAGCATGTGCCAGAATCCAAATAGATCTTGCTTGCACAAATCATGAATATGCTGAACCCTAGTTGGAGGTGACCACAATTGTCATGTCATCATAAGTGATATGCCACCAAATCACTTTTAAAATAGCCTAGATGACTCAATTGGGGACGTGAATTCATGAGAATTTAAAGCTCAAATTTAAGGAATAATCGCATAGAATTTTTATTACTTCAAACTTGGTGTTTTAAAATGATTTGATTACAAGCTTTTTAATTCTGTAGAATAATGTAAAAATCACACTTGGAATGACTTAAAACAAATCGGGCTTGATTGACAACAATATGGCTCGTGAAAAGCCTAATTCTAGGCTAAAGATTGGAAATCCGCCGCACAGCCTATTGAGGGCCAGCTTTGTAGTTGCAAATGCTAGGTAATGTTTTTCTGTTGTCGCTGATAGTCTTAGATGGATAATTGTGGCGATCGAAATCTTCATGTTGTTGTTATGGTCTCAACTTTTGGCCTTGGAACTGCCCTAGTTGCACTTGTTTATTTTGTTTCACCCTTAGTCACTACCGGTCCTTTGCTATGGCCTCGACAATTGTAACCCAGGTATTTCCTTTGGGCTTTACATTTCATGTGCTGTGGCTGCTGCCTCCTTTAGCTTTTTGGCTTGTGCTCTAGTCATTGCTCCAACAGTGAACTCTAGCAGTTCATGGCTAGTTTGCTGGACACCGCATCATATTACTTATATTTTGTTTCATACTGTATGTTCTGTTATATATCATTTCCTACTTTGTGGCACTATTGTTATGACAGGATTTGGATTAATTTTTGGTATTTTGTAATAGTTCCATACTATAAATTGGGACTTTCTTTAGGAGTAATGTATAGTTTAACTCTTTCAATTATTTGCTAACACTCTAACACTATAACTTGAGATGGGATTTTCATCTATGAAGTAAGGTTTAATTCTTCCAATTTATTTCTAATTGTTGTTTTAATTACAATTTACATTGAGATGCTCTTTCAGTGGAAGTAAAGTTGGATATTGATGTAGATGCTAATTTATAATTTTATATCAACTGTTAAAAGGAAATTTTGAGGAATTTTTATATATTTTATTAATCAAGAATGGTCTCAATTTATATTATAGGACAAGTACAACCATACCTAAAATAGAAAATATTTTAATATATATCTAAACCTAAAAATTAGGAAACAAAATATTTTTAAACTTATTTTAGGTAACAAGATATTTTTCATATCAAATCAAATATTCAATAGATATTTAACACTAGATGGATAGTAAGTAGGCAATACCAGATAGTAAGCCACTTGTTAGCCGACTCCAAAAAAGTAGCTGCTTGGTAGGCAATGTCAGGAAAGATAGCCATAAAGATAGGCAACACCAAGCTAAACAGCCACAAAAGTTGACAACACCAAGAGAGACGACTAGTAGGTAGCAAAAGATAGTCACAAAGTAGACACCTCCAAAAATCATGCCGTAAGGTATGCAATACCAAAAAATCATACCTATATGATAGCATGTACGAGAAATCATGGAAGTCCATGACAGATAATGATTGTGTTTAAAGCAACATACAAAAAAAATTAGATAATGGTAGAATTTGTGCTAGAATAGTAGCTGACAAATAGTTAACAGTAGTAGCAAATAGTAATAAAGGTAGTAAGAAAAGTCTAAAGGTAATAATAGTGTAGGTAGGACATGGGAAAAATTTTCAACCATATTCAGCGGAATGCAAATGATCCCATTACCGATCTGATACCATGTTGAAAAGAAAATAGGAGGAATTTTTGTATATTTCATTAATCAAGAATAGTTCTAATTTCTAGTATGGGACAAGTACAATTATTTCTAAAATAGAAAATAGTTTAGCATACATTTAATCCTAAAATTTAGGAAACAAAATATTCTTAAACTTATTTTAGGTAACTAGACATTCTTCATATCAAATCAAATATTCTAATAGATATTTTGAATATTCTCTGACATAGACATTTGTGTGTCTATATGTTTATGTTTATATATTTATATCATGTCTGTTTGTGTTTTGTGTGTTAGTATTTACAAGTTTATGTTGCAGAAAAGAGGAACCTGTTGTTTTGGTTATGCAACAAACAAAACATGTTCAGTACATCCCAATTATGTGTGCTGTACTTTGAAGAAACACTTGATTTCTGGATTAGTTTTTTATTATTTCTTTTGGCCAACCTATAAGAACGATATTTAGTCACATTTGCATGAGTGGGTTCCCCCTTAATATACTACATTGCAAGTTACTTAAAAAGGGAAAAAGAAAACCAAGGGGACTTTTCAATGTACATAACCATGGCACCAGGCAGAACTAGTAACTGATAACCTACAGAATTTCATTTGTTTCTCAAACTTTAGGTATTTACCAGAAGAATGTCATATGTGGGCAATTAAGATTTGATGCTTAAGGCCGTGGAAAGAGAGAAATGTTTTAGATATGTCTCCAGGCAGCTATATTCATATATAATGCTTGCATTTGAGGTTATCAGAAACTGAAACACTTTGTGTTTAAAGAGTATTTTAATGACAGGGTCTTCTAGTACACAACTGGAAGCAAGACTGGCTGGTATTTTGATCGTTGTTGGAAGGTAAACTATCTTTGGGGTTACTTTAAGGTTGAAACTTTAGAATTACTAACAGATGATGGATTCTAACATCTGGTTTTTTTCCCTTGATGTTGTAAACAGACAAGGAGAATCTTGTAGCTCGGTGTGCAAGTCTAATGGACAATCTTGTGTGCCCAACAAGCTTGCATTACTTAATCAGTGTGAAGTGTAAGCTTAATCCTTCTAAACTTTTATCATTGAACATGAGATTATATTACATGTGGTTTTTATGCCTCTCTATTTTGTCATCATGAAATATTTATTTGGTTTAATGAATAATTTCTTTTATAGATTGTTTTAGTTTAACTCATCAAATGGTTGTCAATATTGACATGATTCAAATTTGAGTTGCAAGCCTATTAAACTGCTTCGTTTGATCTTTGTTGATAGTTACTATTAAGAGGATTGAAAGACTTACCTTGTTCCTTATTGATGGAAATTTCATATCAATTTATAATATGAGGTTGGATAATAATTATAGTGGTTGCCAAAAAATAAAGATGTAATTTAACCTAAAACTACTCTTGTAAACTAGGAAATAAAATATACTCGTCGTACTAATTAAAAAGCAAAATATGTAAAATATCAAACTAAATATTTTCAAACACTCTCCTTTTGGTTGAACATGAACTTGTTTTGAAATGTTTTACTTGAAACTTCAAATTGAAATAAATAGATGGCAAGTAGTAGACTACTAGTTTAATAGCTAAGAAAGCTGTGGACAACTAGAAGAGGTCATGTGTCATACGTGATAGGTAGAAATGTAGCCAAAGAATAATGCAGCCAGTCAAATAGTCAATAGACAATTGAAAAGATAGCTAATGAGGCAGTCATCACAAAAAATTATACTTGTAATGTTGGCAATATAAGAAATCATAGAAGTCCATGACAGACAAGGTTTGCACATTATGAGCAGTGAATGGACAAAAGTAGACAGAAGCAGAGGTCGTGCTTAGATCTGCAAAGCAACAACAGTTGAATTGAACTCAAATAGCAGTAGACAACTAAAGTTACACTAAATAGTAGGAGTCATAAAAAAAATGGACTGTCAGAAATTATGATTACTCATGATAGTAGTAGACAAAGCATGGAAGAAAGTCAATCCTAAAATATTTTGATTTTGAAAGAGGTTTAATGAACTAAAAAACAGAGATCCGAATTTAACATCGTAGTAATTAATTTAAAAGCAGATCCAATATCTAATATCTTTATCCTAAAATATACCAAATAATGTGTCATGGGATCCAATTCGTTCCTAAAACACCGATATCCCAAGGTGGTGATTAACTCATACATAGTTAATATAGGACTGTCCTTAAAACACTGATATCCCAATGAGGTGATTAACTTATACATAGTTAATGCAAGTTCGTCCCTAAGGTTGATGTTAGTAAGGATTCACATTTTCCCTCACTCAAAACCTATGCATGTCCTTGTGTGTGCACAGTAATCCCCCAGGCGTTTGCTTGTCTCAAGTACGAACACATGCGCCGACCCCCTTCTTTGGGTCACTACGTATGGTATTATACTTGCGTCCGAGTCACCCTCTAAGTCGATTGCAAGGGGTCACCATTTAGACACTAATGCATTAGGTAAGCTCTGATATAAAAAAATATCACAGAGTCCGATCCATCTCCAACACACTGGTATTCCAAAGAGGTAGTTAGCTTGTACATAGTTAATACAAGATTGTCCCCAAAGTTAATGTTGGCTGGGGTTCGCACATAGCCTAAAGATATCCCATGGCCTAAAAGTGTAGTGTAAAGGGTCTATGCGCATCAAATAGGAGTGGAGGTGGTGACATGAGCAAGATGCAGGGAGTGCAACTCCATTTAAGGGTTTCTAGTTGTGCACCAAGAGGAAAGGATTAGGGTTTACCATAAGTTGTGACTTTAGAAGTCTTGAGTAATAATTTGAGTAATAGTAGATTAGCACTAGTTTTGTCTTTCACTAGTGGTGGTCGCAGTCGTTTTGGGATAGATAGGGCTAGTCCACAATGACAAGCTTGAGAAGGTGCTCACGTAGGATAATGGTAAAGCTGATGGTGGGGCTAACATAAGGATAAGTGGCAATAGTGTAAAATTATGCAATAGGTGCACACGGTGGTTAGACTTTCTGGCTTGGTGATTTTTGAACATGAAATTAGGGTTAGGGTTTTTTTGATAAGAGCTAGTTTGGACAGTAGGCTGACTTTTAGAATTAATGTTTCTGAATTCCCTTTTTTTAAAAAAATTTCTTAGAGGAGAAAATATATAAAACTTGTATGGAACACACTCTAATATCATGTTAAGAGGACTGAAAAAATTAACTTGTACTTTATTGATAAAAATTTCACTTCTTTTTATGGTATGAGATTGGATAACAATTACGATTGTTACCAAAAGGAAAGATATAATTTTATAGAAAACTAATTCTATAAACTTATACACAAAATATACTTGTCCTACTGATTAGGAAACAAAATATGTAAATGTCAAAATAAAGACAATGGAACACATCCTCATCGAGTCAATTGACCACTTGTGATTGTCCTGTGGATAAGTGAATGTCTTTAAGTATAGAAATGTGAAATGACTACTTAGACTGGGCTATTTTCCGGAAGCTATATTTTGTAGTATGCAAACTTGAAAGTTATCGAGGTGTGGGACTCTGGGTATTTTATGAAAACCATAATGTTGGTGAAGGATTTATTTGTTTTTCTTGTCTTTCTTGGTGTTTTGAGGGAATATAAAACTTTGTGTGTGTGTGTGTGTATCAAATCATGTCTAATTATTGCAATCATGTCTTATTAGTGGAATTCTTTTATAAAATATTTACCCAATTTATATGATGATTGAATGATGTGATGTTTGTATGGAAGGAATGATTGGACTTTAATATATGTATATGTGTGTGTATATTCATAGTTAATTATTTATTTTAAATAGAGGTAATAATTGAATTTTGAATATTATTATACATATAGCTATGAAATGAGAGAAAATGATGGTTTAAAGCGTTTTAAGGTATATTTGGTTTGTGCTTTTGGGTTTGTAGAAGATGAACAGAAGGTGGCTCTCTAACAAAGCATGAATTTTAATGAAATGAACCTGTTGCTTAGCTCTGAGTCGGACATCTGTATCCCAAAATTGTGAAAGCGATGGTGATTCCATCAACTGCAGAGACTGTTGTTTCAATTAGCCTTATGTCTTGTCTTTAGTTTGTTGATGAAATAATGGGGGCATGCACGAAATGCTGTGTCATTAAAAAAAATAAATGGATAGTTCTTCACTCAGGTTTTAGTGAAGCTGAAACTTTCCATCTGAGTCTCACATTTTTTAATGCTTAGTAGCGTTATTGAGATAAATTCTCTTGAAAATTATTGTTTGAGTTGTTGCTAAAATCATGTTATTCCTCCTGCCTACACGAGTAGCATTTGTTGCTCCTGTTTCTCTCTCTCTTCCATTACTTTTGAGTATGGATTGCCCCCAATATTATTACTAGCAATATTCTAGGCTTATGTGCAGCAAATTCATGTATCTAGTCATATGTAGATTTCTGCGTGCTTCGACTTTTCTAGTGACTTCTAATACTGTGATTTCCTTATATTGTAAATAGCATCCAAAAATATATGAGCTGCAGAGGTGGGTGCTTGTCTAGTATTGGATCTGACCAACCAGCTGAAGTTGTTGATGATGCTCCAAAACATCTGGTATGGTTGCTATCTCGTGTTCACTAAAATAAACCCATGTGCTTCAATTATCAGACTTTGAGTAGTACAATTTAGTCATGCAAGACTGGCTAAAGAGTGGAAAGATATAGGATTCCTACTGTGAAATCATTCTAGAGGTGGATTAAGATTGAACTTGTGATTTGTTAGTACTATATATTTCAATTCTGTAAATGCCCCTAGTGTAAAAGTATGATAGTGAACCGTTTTCCATTATGAGGCAGGACATGTAATGAGTACTTCCTGATAGAGAGAAAGTGCAAAGAGAAGAATGAGACTTTAAGTGCTTTCTCATTAAAGATTCACTTCTATCATAAACCAACTCAGAATGCCAATTTCATTAACAAGACCTAAATTACATTTGGGAATTCTATTACCTAATCAATTGGAGTTATGAGTACTTAACATGGAGAAATATTTAAACTCCATTTCTGGAAAGTTTCATGAGTTGAAATTAATGGTGTGGTTGGTTTGTATGAGTTAGTTGGAATGGAGTTGTCGTCTCCATACTCAGTTGTTCATTAATTTTAAGAAATTCTCATTTATTCTGGAAGAATATCCATTTTATCCAACCCAATGGCTATATTGATTTTCAATAGATTGAGAATGAATTATTTTTATGATATTAAAATGATTTTATTGATTTTTAAATTTTCAAAATACTGACAAATATTATATGTAGTTCTGTAAATTGAATGTAAAAGTATTACATGTAAAACATGAATACGTGTAAATTACGTAAATAAGCATAAAATTTAATTTAATATATGCATATGTTACTAATATGTAATATATTATTTTATTTGTAATATCACTAGAATATATGCAAACTATGTGATATTTATGCACACACACACACACATCAATGTTTTTAAACCCAGCCTGGCCTGGGTTAACCAGGAACCGGCTGGCTGGCAGGTTTGAAAATTTTTTATTTTCTGTATTCCTTTTTTTTTTTTTTTGTGAAGAAGAAGAGTAAAATGGAGGAAGAGAAGGAAGAAGAAGAGAGGAAGAGAAAAAGCAAAGGAATGAGAAAAGGAAAGGAAGGGAAAAAGGGAAATAGAATAGGGATAGAAAAAATAGAAATGAATAACTAGATTAAAATATAAAAAAAGGAAAACTAAATAAATAAAAATTAAAATATATGAAGGAAAAAAATATTATACCATGACAATTATTTAAATAAATATTTATTAATTTTTTTTTATGATTATATACTTAAATTATTTGTAATAAATAAGTTAGTAAGAACTAAATCAATTATTATATATTTAATTTGTTTGACTTTTAAAAATTATTAATTAATTATATGTTTTACTCAAATAATAATTCTATATTGATTAGTATACAAATTAGTTATACAATTTTAAAATATTATTGACATATTTTTAAATTTTTGTATTAAAACTAATATATTTATATATATTAAATAATACTAATTGACCGGTTTTTAAATCTAGTTGAATTGGTCGAATTAGTGAACCAGTATGATGTCTGATCTAGTTTGGAAAACATTGACATACATATATGCGTCCACACACTTGCACACATATACACATCTAAATTACAATACATAATTCAGCTTAATTTGCTATAGATAATATAAAAGTATTAAATTAATATTTGATGATAATATGAATATTTTAAAATATAGTATATATTGATATACTTAACAAATAAATATAATATAATGGATATTATATATATTGTATTCTAAGTGTTCAGTATATTATGTGTAAATGCGGTTAATATATTTATATCAGTTTATTTATTTACTTTATGTATACCATGAATATCAATATAACTTTAAAAATAAAAGCTATATAAATACTTATTTTATTATAGACAAATTACATATAAATTATTTTGATATTAAGTAGTATCAATTTCATATGCTGCTCATGTATCCATTGTATATATAAATATATAAATTGTATATATAATATAACTATTGTTTCATGATATGTTAGCAATAATACTCATTAAAATTTAAATATAGATAAACATATAAACAACAAACAGAATAATTATTTTAATAGTTTGGAATAATGTTCTTTTGATTAAAAAAATACATTCATACTATTTATTTTCAATTACCAATCATTAATATAATATAAAATAATAAAATGACAATTTAATTAATTTCTCATTCCTATTATTATTCCTTTTGTATACCAAGCAAGAGATGTGTTAAAGTATCTTTTTCTTTTCCTTTTTTAATTCATTTTTGAATCCATTCTATTTTCGTCATATTTTATTTATGCATACCAATCATGTCATCCTTTGTGACAAACATGTCATATTAATTGTGATAAAACCTAGTACCTATTATCACTGTCTTAACAAACATAATTTTACATGTATTATTGATGCCAAGTTCAAAACATGGTATCAAGAAATTCATCAAACGCTCTTTTCAATCCTATTCTGATTGGTCTAAATAGAGATAGTTACTGCCATTCTCCTTAGTCCTTACTAAAATTTTGAAAAGAGAAGCATGCAAATTGTAATCATCTCTAAAACTGAACCAAAACTGAAGTTTTCTTGTAGTTTTTAGCAATGATTTGCACCTTCGACCTTTCTATTGCTCCATTTTATGGCTTCACTCCTTTAGGGAAAGATGCCCGGTGTTATTCTTGACTAAATCTTTCACCTCACTCAACCATCAGCTCTTTTCTTTAAGCTGTAAGCACTTCCACCCGTGGGGGACAGTTTTTGATGTAATTCTGGTAGGGAGTCACAAAAATTCGCCTAAGGATCATTGGAAGGATAGTTTTGTTTAAGGTGGAAGCTTAACTCGACAACTTAAATGTACCTAAAAATTTTGATCCACAACTAAGACCTAAGGTTCAAGACTTAAATTGTAGGACCAATTAATGCAACCACAATCAGGCCAGCTTGGCCTTGATTGATATGCAGTATTTAACACTCAAAGATTCCTTGAATTGCTCAAGAATTCACAGAACAAGAGTAAACACTCAATTTTAGGTAAAACAAAAAAACAGAATTTTATTCAAATATTGGTGAATTTTCGTGTACAAGAATGGCTTGTTTATAGGCATGAATCTTGACCTCAAATTTTGAAGTAAATTGGCTTTTAATGCTTTCCTAACCTCTGCATGTATTTAAAGGGAAGTTTCTAACAATAAAAAACACTAAATTGCTGATTATAACACAATACCTGGCCGTAAAGATTCCTTTGAAAAGGAAGCAAGAATTAAACTTAAATAAGAAAAGTTAAATCTTTGAGTAAAATCTGTGCAGGTACTTCACATGTAACTTTCACTATATGTGGGCTGAATCCCATGAAACTCAATGTGGAAGTTGTAGAATTTTGTCTGATCTTTCTAATAAGACTTGAATCATCTCAACCAAAGCTTGTATGAGAAAGTTATGCCTGACTTTCTAAAAACCTTCTCTAGATTTTCAGCTTTTCTTCAATTTCATGACTTGATCCTTTAATTGAACTTGCTCTGCTTGAATCAATTGGATTCAAAATAATTTATTATGCTTCAAAGGGATCAAGTAATTGCTATTCCTCATTTAAGCACTCAATCTTTTTTGTACAATGCGTACAATATGCCAAATGGTTGAGACAGTCTTTTGATACTTTGTTGTCTTCATCAGTTTTAGAAGATAGTGAGGAAATAATAATAATAAAATAAACAAAAAAAAGAGAAAGAAAAAGGGGCACTTTAGGAGAGTGCCAAAGAGTTGTAAAATTTTTTCTTTTAGGTGGGGGGTGGGGGAGAGAGAGGCGTGAGTTATATCCTGACACCAATATATGAACAATTAGAAAACTGAAAACCTCAACGGTATTACAATTAAAACTGAAAATTGTTGAGGAACAAAGATTTGGATTTAAAGTTTGTGATGCCTATGTTGTTATGTTGATGTTGCTTTTGAAGTCCTTATTTTTAAAGATGTAGGCAATTTTCTTTCCACGTCAACCATCCATTATCAATTATTCCATATGCTCCTTGTTTCCTCCTATTGTTTTGAAATTTTGGCACTCGATGTAGCTACTTACTAATTCTTATGACCTGGTGTACAAATACTACGTAGAAATTCTTGAAAAATAATTAGGAGAATCCAATCATATGAATTGATGAAAATTTAAATATGATAATGGAAAACAATTAAAAATGTTACCCAACATAAATTTAAAGTTAACATTAATATTAAATGATACAAAGGAAACAAAATATTCCTAAAAGCATGAATTGGATAACATAATGTGAATCAAATTGCACTCTATATGCTCAAATATACTAGCATTGAACACTCCTCTCAAATTGAACACACTAAATCTTTTAGAAGTGTTCAACTTAAACTATTGAGATCCCAACAGAACAATATTGGAAAAATCACCTCGCATGATATTTGCTATACAAGATCAAATACAATTCACTACACACAGCATGGACACACTAACAAGGTTTATGTGTCATGATAGTTGATGAAATACGGTCTTTAATTAATCAAGTTTCCAGCTTGTTTATTTCTATGATTTATAAGGGATAAGCTTGGCATTCACAAGTTGGCAAACTGATAGTGTCATTAGTGATGACAAGCTGAAACTTGATTATGAAAAGACGTTTTTAACAACACCTATGTAGACATCATACTCATTTGGAAAGATTAGGTCTTCTACTGCACGTACACAACACGTGTAATACATGAACAATGTAATAAAAGACAGCCATCCACACAAATCACTAAACATTAACATAGACACACTTCTGTTAGCTATAACAGCTCAATAGAATGTGAATTTTTGACTTTGTTCAACAATTAAGAGACCCAAATAAATCCTAGTTAAAAACATAAATAACCCAAAAGAAGAGGACAAAAATCAACGGCAACATAAATATAAATTGACCCCAAAAATTAGAGTGTTATTGACACATGATGCAGTGGATGCTTAAAGCATTATTACCAAATGAAAAATAATTGCAAGAACTAAATTATACTTTATAGATAAAATTCCAGCTTAATATATAAAATAAAGTTGTGTGACAATTATAGAAGTTACTTAAGATGAATTCAAAGTTTACATAAACACTTAACAATACTAAGAAAACATAAGATTCCTAGAACCCTAAATTAGGTAACATATGTCTCACATCATATTCTATATACTCAAAAATTATAATATTCTAACAAAAATATATGTGTGATGAAAAAATCATATCTTCTCGGATAGTTCTATAAACTTGAGCCGATAAAGAATGGCATGTTGAAGAAAGGATGGCAATGAGGTAGATGATCATGGGTACTCGCCTAACAGGGGAAAATATGTGGTGGGAGTTGGGGCAGCGCATGGGGGAGTATACACCCACTCGATCCCCACCGCATCACCTCTATTAATAAAATAATATATAGATAATTATATGAAAACATATATTATTTGATTACAACGAATTATAATCTAGCAATTTGTTATTTGCATGTTAATTAACTAATTTTGTATTTGACTAATTCAGAAATTAGTCAATTAGATTAGTTGTTCGATCACTTCATGAAAAATTAAAAGACAAAATCCTATAATATAATTAGTGATAATAAAATATATACTTTGTCACCAAGTTCATATTTTTTGGGCAATGAAAAATTGTAATATATGACAATAAATTGATCACAATAAATATAGATGGAAAACAAGAAAAATAGAGTTTCCACCAGTTTGTGGAATGAAGTAATCACTAAATAAAAGTTCTAATGTCAAATTTTTAATAATACAGCTTTTTGGATATGTCTTATTTGTTGGATATGTGACTATTTTTTAATTTTGATGTAACTACTTGCTGTACTTTGGAAGGATGATTGTATACTAATAATACATTACTTGATTAGGGCTGCACTCCTATTTTTTCAAGCTCGAGCTCGAGCTCAAATGTGTTTAAATGAGCTTGAGTTTGAGCTTGAGCAAGTGCTCAAAACACAAGTATAAAAATCGAGCATAAGTTTGAGCTTGATGTATAAATGTTGAGCTTGAGTTCAAGTTTGATTCAATTTACATAATTTTTTAAAATTCAAATATTAGTTAATTCAACTATTTTATAACTTTTGTATGTAATAAAAAATATTTGCAATAATACGGCTAATAAGAAATAATAAAATATTTAAAAATATACTCATTCATTTAAATTTAACTAAGAGGATAAATTTAAAATAAATATTGTGAATGAAACATTATTTTAAAACACTACGAAAAAAACATTGATAATAAATTTTGAAATATGACGTAAAATTTCTAAAATAGCACAATAGTTTTGAAAAAATTATTTTTTTAAGGTTCTCAATCACATATTTAAAATATTTTAATAACTAGTTAAAAATAGTTGTTTTGGGTTACTTTGTAAACTATTCAACAATGGCATAATTTTAATTTATCTTAAAATTTTATGTAATTTAAATGATATTAATTTGATAAGATTTTTGTAAGGTTTTGCTATTATTTTCATTAGTTATATTTTTGTTATTTTATTTAAAAAGTTTGAAATGTATTTTAATTGTATCATTTAATAGATTGAGCTGCATCTATATGATACAATATGAATTAAAATTTTCAAAGTTCTCAAAATTTTCACCTAAAGTTTCATAAAATATAAAATAAAAATTATATCAAAGTATTGTATATGTCTATATATACGTTACAATTGCTATACAGTAAAATAATACTAAAGATGCATAATTGTATTAATTTATAATATTTAAAGTTTGATTTAAATTATTTATCATTTTATGCATAACTGTGATTACATTCCTAAATTTTTCTTGAAAAAATTATAAATTTATATTTCTAAAACACAAGTAAAAATTAAATCCTCTTATTTTATTTATAAATGAAACTATTATACAATAATATGTTAATAAAAGATGCACAATTATATAAATCTACAATATCCAACTTTCATTTAGAGTTTATGCATATGTTAATAATACTCTCTTAGGATTTTTAAAATTAAACTGAAATTTTGAATATTTTCGAAACTTTATAAAGAATTTTATAATTTAAAATTTGAAAACATATTTATTCAATCCAAACTTTAAAACATTGTATGTACATGTAGATGAAATCATATATAAAATAATTACTATAAATTAACATATAATTTCTAATTAAATGTATCCTTTGAATATATATTAATAAAATATTATTTATAGAAAAATAAAGCATGAATAAAAAGAAATAGAAATCGGCTCGCAAGCTTTTGAACATATAAGAATGAGCTCGAGCTTGACCCGAATAAGAGTTTGAGCTCAATTAGGCTTGTCTCAAACTTTAATTGAGTCAGCTTGTGAATTAGCTCACCTCATCTTGTGCCCCTATATTTGTTGAAGAAGAAGATAATTTTGTTACATAATAGATGAGTTTTCATCAAATTTGGACATTTCTAGTTGTTTATTTTATTTTTTGTCTAACTTTTTCTATGGTTATTCTTGATTTGTTAGTATATTTTTATTATATAAACAACTTAATTAATTTAAAATGTTGCTGCCTAGTATTCTCTATTTATATGTGAACTTTTAAGATAAAGTTAAATCTTTTCTCCCATGGGCACCTGGGGGAGATTTAGGTTGGGGAATGGGTTGGGTGTTGGGACACAATGGGTTGTGGTGGAAGTTTTTAAATATCAGAATCATGAGCCCTATCAGATTTTTTAGCCCTTTTGCTTTCTATCGACAATTTGTTGCCCGTGTTTCCAGACCATACTGATACTTAATTTTTTTGGCCCTAAAATTGACTGACACCCTTGTATCTGGATTAGTATTTCAAAATATTTAATGCCTTTTGCACTCTATCTCAGTTGAAGAAGAAGTTAGGCCCTAGGTAACACTTTATCAATGACCTTGGCAATTGGTTTCTTAGTTTCAGTACTCAATTGGAGACAAATACCCTTTTTGTTTTTGTCTCATTTTTTGTTATTGCTTTAAGCACTTTGGACTAGGTCTTCTAAGATATCTTAAAACATCAGAATTTTCAAGTAAAGTTTTCACAACTCAATAATATTTTCTTGCCATTTCATTAAATGTCACCAGCGAGTTTCTTTTGCATTAGAATTTTAGTTGACCTAAATCTTTCAAATAGGTGAGAAACAAGATAATAACTTTTCACCCAAATGTGTTGAATTTAATTCTCTCAATTATCATTGAAAATTTTGAGTACCTTTTTTCTGATTAATAATTTCTAGTTAAATAGGATTAATGATCTCATCAATGTGCTTTAAGGTGGGGTATGCAACTTTTGTTTAAGTTAAAACATGTAATTCTTCAATATGGGGAATGCAAATGAACATTGAGAATATTAATGAATTTAAATGGAAGAAAAGAGCTGTAGAAAATGCCTGCTACTAATAAATTATAATTTTGGCAAATAAAATGGTTCCATTGGATATCTACCTGCTCAAGATTGATATAATTTGAAGTCCGTATTCTTGCAAATTTATATGTAACACTATGGCTTGAAATTAGTATTCAAATGTAGTTGAACCCAAGCTGATATTTAAATATATATATATATATATATATCTGCTTAAAACATAAGTTTTGTTAATGTTAATTAGTCATGTCAAAAGCAACAAGCGGTTGCAAATTTGGTTTGTCATTGCAGTTCAATACGTCTGGTAGGGTTTTACAGCGATTCTTTCTACATGTCTATACAACGCATTTCTGCTTTTGAAATTCATAACCTCCAACAACCAAAGGACAATTACTTGTTCTTGCTTTTGCTAATATATGCTTTGTTATTTGTTTCTTCCTTAAGTTGCAATCTCCATATTCAAGTATGTGTTGTCCTTGCATTGGTGTAAGTGTTCTAACTATATATTGCCATGGAATGTTCATGATTTTACACAAGTTTGTGATAAGTGGAAGCCTCTTTCACCCAAAGTTTAATTTCTGTTATTCTTTGTTTCTCTGCACACCGATGGGCATTAGGAAGGTAAGAGTGTGCTCAAAATAGTAAGAAATGCACTTGTGGAAGATCTAGGCGATCCACCATGAATTGGCATCTGAATCACTGTAGACCTTTACATGTTATCATGATTTAAATGACTGATTGCAGCCATTGACATCAGCATACTTCAGTTGTCATCGTTTTCTGCTTGGAATATTGCACTTCTATAACTTCACAAAACTTAACCCTGTTTTGCTTATCTTCTAAATGACTTTCTGCATATTCAGAACCCTGCTGCATGCTTGTACATGAAAACCCAATCTGCACTTTCTTGTGATGGCTCACACAGACATACACGGAGGCTTTGCCCGTGTGCATAAAGAGTGCTTGTAAAGAAATCTCCTCTCTCAAAGGTTTTCCTTGTCATATGTCTGAATTTAAAAGCTGAGATTCTCAATGCAGTGCTTAATTCAATTTCAAATACTTGGCAGCAAAAATGTATTGGTTCTATCGTTCATGATTGTACCAAGCAGGGTATCATTTCTTTACCTACAACTAATGGAAGATTCAATTATTGAAAATGGCACGATGATTTATCTTCTGAGTAATTATATTTTTGCAATAGTCGAGTTTTTAGACGACTCTGGTTATTTACTATTTATATGCAATTATAGAGGACGACCTCTGACGGATATATACATGGATATATGTGTGTGGTTGCGTGTTGGTGTTTTGTCAATTTATAGTTGGAAAAAGGCTTTTACTTTGGGGGTGCATACTGGTGGTTTGCCTGTTTAAATTTGGAAAAAGCCTTTTAGTTCGGGGGCTTTGTTGTCGCTACAATTCCTTTTTCTAGCATACTCGGTGTTACAACTTGGAAGAAGTTATGACAAAGGTAGCATGGGATCTTTCCTTAACTCCTTTCTAAAGTTATTGCTTTATGTTTTGACATGATTAAAGCTGCAAATCATTCTTGTCAAGAACCTCAATGGATCGCCTTCAGCGTTCTCTCCTCGAAGAATATAAGGCTCACTAATTTAGTTATATATTATACACGAAGAATAGAATAAAAAGGCAAAAAAAAGGAAATAATGTGGCCACATTAAGCATTTTATTTACAATGTAATTTCTTTTACCTTAAAGCAGAATTAACTTTTACTAGGGTAGGGATGGCTATTAAAGTGGGTTTCTGCAAGAGTAAAATGGGATGGGCATTGAGGTGGGGAAGGGGGGTTAGGAGGGCATACTCTCATCTTCTCCCGGTCTCCTTCGTATTAAATAAATATTACATATAGTTATTCATACCATGTACATATAGATATGTATTATTTAAAGAAAAAAAAATTAATTTAGTGAGAATATATTATTTTGATCAAAATAAACAATAGATTAACAATTAGTTTTGTGCATTGTTATGTAGTTAATTATGTGCATAATTTTTCTTTTTATTAATTTGAAAATTGTTAAATTAAATAGTAATTTCATCACTTCATTAGAAGTTACAAAAGAATTCTATTAAAAAATAATTTTGAATAAATAGACATTTTATTATGATGAAATGTGTGTCTTGTCACAAAATTAAATTTCCTGTCAAAATGAAAAATTGTAAATTATGTCAAGAGGAGTACTTATTATAAGTTTTTCCACCTCAGCGGGTGCTTGCGGGGAGCTGGGTTGGTGGCAGGGATGGGTGTGACGTCCCTTGCCCCATTCTCATTCTATATGAGATGCATATCATGTATTTATTTTTTTTCTTAATTATTAATTATACTTTGACTGTAGTTTGGGGCGGTATAACCACCATTATCTATGCTCCTATTCATACAATAAATAGAATTATGCTTATTACATACCTTCAAAATTATTTAATTACTCAATCAATTAGAAATTTCAAAATTTTATTAAATTTTAAATTATTTTAATTTTGTTTGTATTGATTAATTTTGGACTTTTATAAATTAGTCTTATGTTGTCGGTTTTCACAATGTTTTAATATTCTATCAGGTAGTAGGGTTTAGGTTAGTAGGGGTGTGTATAATCTGATAAATCTATTGAATTAAATCAAAGTCAAAATTTTAGTATGTGTCAAATGTTGAATCAAATTTTCTAAATTTAGCCTTTCAGTTAGATTTTGAGTACTTGGATTGTGTACACCATATTGAATTGAATATCTAATTTTTATTTTTTATTTTTATTTTTTTCTATTAATATGGTCATCTTGATTGATATTGCCTTCTTTTTATTATTATTTTCATTTTTATTAGTATTGCCGTGCTTTATTTTTATTCCTCCTTTTCATTTTATTGTTTATTTTTTATTTTTAAATAAAATTCAATAACTAAAATATCGAGTTGAACGAAATTATTTTAGTAATATACTAAATCGAGTTAAAAAATTTAGTTCAATGTTCTGTAAACAAATTTGATATTCAAAAAATGAACAACCTATCACTTTGGAAACAACTATTTTAATTTTTAAATGATGCGCCAAAAGTTACAAGCAATAACAAGTCGTGTTGAGCTCAAGTAGTGAGATGCTTGAGCTTAACTAGACCAAAATTTTTGAAACTTGACTTGAATCTGAGAGAAAATTATTAGATTAAACTCGAGTTCGAGCAAGTATTTGGGTTTGTTAGGTAAAAAAATTATGTTTTGCATCATAAATCTACTTGATGACCTTATACACTTCACACAAGAATTGTACTACTAAACCAAAATACCAACACTCACAACTCTTTTAATTGTAAAGTTTTAAACATATGGGTATCTTTTAAGGCCTGAGCTAGTCATTAATTCATCCAATAAAAACCATTACAATAATTTTCTTTCTTAGTTATTTAATGAATATTGAAAAGGTAAAGAGAAAAGAATGTATCATTAATCTATTTGGTTTACTTTGGATATCATGGATGCACGTATTTGACACTAAACTATTGTTATTATTATTAAGGACAAAGGAGCAGTAAGAAAACGATGCTAGCTTGTTTTCTGTTTTTTAATTTTTTTAAAACATGGCCTTGGTAGAATATGACATCAAGTTCAACTTCCTACATGCACTAACTCAAAGGATGATCTACACGATCAATTTGTCATTAAAGCACGCCAAGAAATATGCAAGAAATTTGTATTTGTTCTTGTTGAAACAAACGAAAGGAAGAAAAAGAGGCAATTGATGGCAAAGTCAAGGTTATTAGATGGTTTAGAAGCCAAAAACGGAGCAATGAAAGACACGAATAGAATCTATCATTGTCAATCCCACTAAATCAACTACCATTGTTATAGTAAGCATAGGCATTCAATACGTTACAAGTACCCAAAATTTTTTTGAGAAAACTATAAATAACATTCTTTTTAAGTTACAAGATATGATCATGAGAACTTTAAGATAACAAGATCACACAATAATGTGTTGATAAGTCAAAGTCACTGTTGACATATTATGACATGATGATGCTTGAAAGACAAACTACCACATAAAAAAATGAACTTTTTAGCGAAACTTGAGTAAAATCAAAAATTCATTTTTAGCTTTGCAAAGCTAGGCATGAAATAAATTAACTAACACTGTACATGGTTTTTAACTCTTTAATTGTAAGTGGTTCAATGCAGAACTTATTTTATTATAAAGTTTAATTGTCTATTTGTGTGTGTAGAGCATGTTATATATTTAGCATTTTGTCTGCATGGTGTCTTAGAATCTATTATTTTGAAAATTGCTTTCAAAATTCAATATTTGCTATGCTTTTATTATTAATTTTAATTATAGTAGACACTTTATTCTTTACATTTCTTTCTCACCATAGCTGCCAAAACCAAAAGCCACCAACACCACCATCCCAACCACCAATCTCTTCTAACAGTGCACCACTACATCAATCTCGCCCATGCTAATTGGTGCTCCCTCAACAGCAAGCTATTAGGTTCATTTGCTTTTCCTTCATATAAATTCAGGTTCCTAATTTAAAAAGCCTGTAGCATTCACCTACTAAACAATGTGATATACTAAACAGATAGAAAAAAAAACAATTCTATATGATTTAGAGAATGACAACATGTTAATACCTTGGCATGCCACCACAACTATTCTACAACACCAAGAATATAATCAACCATGCATGTCTACTATAATTAAAATTAATAAGATAAGCATAGCATAAATATTGAATTTTGAAAGCAATATTCAAAATAACAAATTCTTGAACACCATGCAAACATAATTCTATATATATAACATTCTCTATACACAAAAAGAGACAATTAAACTTTATAATAAAATAAGTTCTACATTTAACTACTTACAATTAAAGAGTTAAAAACAATGCATAGTGAAAGAGTGGAACTTCTAAGTGTTGAATTTAGATTTGGAAGTTCATTCTATTTTCTACACAAACGAACAATTAATATAATAAAGCAAATATAATATCAACATATAAACACATAATACAACTAAAAAGATGAAAATTTTTACTGTCTTCTTGACTGTATAAATTTTTGTGCTAATTGGCTACACATATTGGCGTCTAAACCATCTCAAAGCCAATGAAGCTTGTAGGAGTCAATTTCTCTCGTCCTAGCACTAAATGCAAACTCAAATGTTGTAGTAGTGATAGAGATAGTTAATATACCAACAACCATTTGATACAACACTCGGTATGAGGTGCAATTCATATTCCACCAAACTAAGCAATCACATTTATCAGGATCCAACCTATGTTGCTATCAAGGCTTTTCTAAACAATCAACCAAGTTAGACTTTTAGGTTGTACTCATCTCTATATCAACACAATATTCATCAAAATCATCCCAATTTGAATCAGAAGAAGGAGAATGAGCTAGATTTTGCCTAGAAGATGCACCTAATGCTCAAACTTAACCATTTTCTATGACATACTTTCATGCACCTATTAGCATCTTTTGTGCTTCAAAATGAGAGTATATTTTAGAAAATGTATACGTCGTGCATTACTTTTTTTGCCTCGAATCTAAGAAGGCAACAATGTACATCAACCAGCTACACTTACCTTAATATTTATGGGCTATCATTTTTAGATAAAATCATCCTCCTCAAAGTTTGGGGCATCCCACACCTTTTTCACCTTCGGAACCTCTAGGAGGAACAAGCTAAAATAGGATAATCGTTCTACAAGATGACATGTATAGCCTTCTAACAGGCTACTATAATACAGCAAAAGTTTTCACCTTTTTATAGTCCTCATATGATGGACAAAAGTTTTGGGACTTCTAATCTTCAAATTATGAATAAACCACTCCAAAATTCAAGCCATAACTCAACATTTTTTTATGTTGAGTTCCA
Source organism: Avicennia marina (assembly GCA_019155195.1). Classification (NCBI taxonomy): domain Eukaryota; kingdom Viridiplantae; phylum Streptophyta; class Magnoliopsida; order Lamiales; family Acanthaceae; genus Avicennia; species Avicennia marina. The sequence goes on from CM032767.1 coordinate 7,464,618, forward strand.
TCTCATCTGTCAATCATGTATTAATTTCTTTTCAGTATTTAGAACTGTTGAGCAAGATTAGAAAAGGATAAGGCTCTTCCATCAGTGCGATTAAGTCCACATTGTCCTTAATCTTGTCGAAGATATCAACAATCTTATTTAATCCATCTCGAACCATAAGAATTAAAGTATGGGCACAACAATATACATGAAACAGGTCACCATTACCATATACCTTCCATCTCTCAAAATCTTCACATCCATCTCATTACTAGAGGCATTGTCAGCAAAGAACTATAAAAGTTTTCTTTCGATGCCTTATTCTTTTGCCCCTGTTGTATCAATTCCACATCAAGGTGGTGACAAGAGAACAAAGTTAAGAATGAAACTTATTTTATTGAAATCTCTTAATAATTTCTTTAATCTTTTCTTCTTTGATTCCTGCACTGAGCATAATTCTCCTTTGCTATCAACTAGCACATTGGTCAAGACCAGGTGTTCAATAGGTAGTTACCTTCTTTATCTTCTACATATCAAAGTTAATTATTGTTAGATATGTCTCATTCAAAATTTTAACTTTTTTAGTTGTACAACTTTCACAGTGCATTAACCCACTCGCTTGTCTCATTTTGCCTCAACAGAGTTTTTTCAGTAATGTTGGCATGTGGTATAACACACTCACTTTTCCACTCTTCTCTCAAATAACTTGAGTTTTAGATGTAGATGTCTACATATAAGGGAGTAGAGATAATAATATATTCAAAATGTGAAATGGCTAATATGATAATTCATTACTATACTAAAGTGATATAATCCCAAGGAGTCCAAAGACAAATATTGAGCTTGAAAATCAAGACTTGGAACTCAATGATCAAAAATGGTTGAAAACATCTTGCTACATTTCTAGAAGTTTCACAATTGTGATGTGATAACAACATTGCAGATTAATGAGTTGTCACTACAATTATAGCAGCCACAACTGTGAACAAAGAGTGATTTGAGCGTGATCATGTAGGTTGATTGCAATTGTATATAATGGTATTTTTTTTATACATTTTAAGTCCACGTGGGCTTTAGTTTTAGGTTTTCACCATAAAATACTTACTTATGTCACTTTAAAGACAATTATCAAGAATTAGATTTTCAATTGTTTTTTTAAATTAGTTGAGTAATTTCAAATCCTTGTGAATAATGAAATCATATTATTAAATGTGATGTTAGAGTGATTTGTGATGTATCAATTGACTCAACATGTCAATTGTAGCCATCTTTATTAGTAATATGTCGTCTAAAGCCAAAATTTTGTAATAAAAGGGATATCAGTTGCAAATGCTCATAATTAATTAATAAAATCAATATGTTATTCTATCGAATTTGGTAATTTCATTCATCATGTAATTCTTGAATTGGCATAAAGTCTTGTTTATGATCATATGATTATCTTAAGAAATCTTATTCATACTGCGTTATGAATATAGACATAAGAATTCTTAGTACATAATCATTAAAGCCTCTTTGTGAGTCATTGATTCTCTGAGTTACCATCGAAGTATTGATACAACTTACAAACTTTATGTTTACATGATGAGTTTCATACAATTCAATATGAGATATTAAGAATACAAGCGCATGAATAAGTCATCGAGGAATGATGTATTTGAATAATGACAGGAGGAACAAACTTCTAGTAACAATTTCAATTTTTTTTCTAGAGTGTAAAATATGACAAAGAATGTCTAAATGAAAGGGGATAAAATGGAAAGGAAACATAAAAAATGTGTGTCGCCAATTGTCTAGTCTATTGCAAAACTCAATTGTCATGATCAAGCTAGTTGACCATATTCTTGCTTTTGCTATGCCATCACTGCCTTCGCCTCCTCCTCTTTATCACTTTTCCCATTATTTTATAAAATCTTTTAATATTACATTATAAAATCTCATTATATTTTGTTTCTTTACTTTGTTTAAATTTTGTTTCCTTTCCATACTAAAATCTATATTGCAAATAAGTGAGGTGATATTATTGAGTTTCAATCCAATTCAAGTCCAATTAGATTCAAATGTGTTTAAATTTCAAACCTAAAAACCTAAATTCTTTGTTTGTTTTAAACTCCAATACATTTCCTCACCACTCTAATTATATCAAGTAAACAAAATGATAAAAATAAACTTAAAATACAAAACGTGACCAGGTGTTTGTAATTTCCAATTAATTTTATCACAATTATGTTATTGCTCCACCAAGTAATTTTTCAATCGATGCTGAAATGCCGCCACACACAAAACAGTAATTAAAAGTAAATATAAGGACACATAATATGCTTGCACTGTCTAGAGACCATCTACTATGTGTGTGGGTCCTCACTTGGATTAATCAATCCACTAATAAAAATGATTTCAATTACATTAAACCAAGACAAGACCCTTACCTCCCTAATACTTCATCTAAATTAAGTTTACACTTGATTTCAACTAGTTAGTATATTTTAACACTCTCTCCTTGTTAAGCAATGAGTTAAACTCACTTTAATCCCAACATTAACGTTGATATGAAGTGTTTAGCTCAAAAAGTCTCAACAAAACTTAATACAGAAGTTGCATTTTATAAGAAAATGAGTGGTTTCTCTCTATAAGCTCACAAAACACTCACGTAAAGAAGCTGTTTTTAACTATACTCCATATATACATGATTTTGCCTACACAAAATCTATTGAAGTTAGCTCTAAAATATCATCAAATTTTTAGTTAAGATCTTCGTGTAGATTATGTCCCAATCAGCAACATGATGTTGCAGGTCAAGGTGTCAGCTGTCAGCTTCCTAGTTTAGCAAGATATATTTTCGTTTTAATGTTGATCCACTTTCTATTTTTAGCTCTTCATATATTTCCTTGTTTTTTGAAGACACAATCAAAGGTACTTCATGCTTAGTCATTTTTGTAGTATTTCCCATCTCTTTTTGAATAAAGTTGAAGTCCACCTTTCCTTATTTTACAAGATTCTTTGACTTTCATAACATGAAAATACTTGAAATCCACTCATTCCAATTTTTGTCAAGATCTTTTAACAATATTATCTACTTTTAATTTGTCACATAAATGCCAACTCACACAAAAATGCCAACCATATTTCCCATAGGCATTGTATGGTGCAACCCATTTAAAAAGAATGAATTCCATAAGTTTAGGCACAATGTTGAATAATAGAAATTTTATTATATTAAAAACATTGTTCTTGACAAATGATAGATATCCTAGATACAGTAAGACTTTAATGTTCCAACATCAATATAGTAATTAGGCATGAGAACTCCAAGGCCAAGCACTGTAGAATCAACATGGCAAACATCAACATAACTTTCAATAATATCCTCCTGGAGTGGGACATTAGCAAAGTTAATATTTCCATGCTAAAAATAGGTATAGGCAAAATACCATAGAAATAGTAGCAACCAATTGAAACTGGAGTAATAAGAAAACCATATAGAAAACTAGAAAACCATTAGAAGAAATAACAAAGCAATCAATTAAGTGGTCAGCTAAGCATTCAGAGTAGCCAACAAGTCTAGAAACCACATGCACTCCCCTCAAATGTAGACTTCGCTTCAAACTTGTTCATCACTTGTTTATAAGTCATTTTCAAAAACTTCAAAGCAACTTTAGCCTCCTACCCTTCCCCCTCAATACACTTCCCATTTGTGATGCACAATTGCAAAGAGCAATCTCCAAGGAGTTGTCCAATGCACCCACATCAAGAGGTGGAGTGTCTACTTGTAGTTGAAACATCATCAACATATAAGTCCAAAGGAAATTGGATAGATGCAGTTCTAAGTGAGGCAATATGAATATCAAGACCTTACTTTTGCATCTTCAACTATCTAACTGAACACCAATACCTTTAGACGGAGACTCAAGGTGCAAAATTCTAGCCTCAAGTTTTACATACATAGAGGGAGGAGTAGTTAGGGCAGTCCATGGAGTTCTAGTTTCAACCAAGTCACGCACTTTACCCAAGCAAATCAAACGCACATAATAACCGTACTTTCAATTTTTTAAACAATTGCATCTGCATCCACATTAATCTTGGAACTTATCTTCTTAGAAATCAAAGCAATATAAAGTAAATGTCCTATGGTAAAGTCAGTCTCAGCAAAGTTTATCATGTTCTGAAAAATAAAATATTCTTTTCATCCCAAGTAGTAGAGTATTGGGGTTGTTTCCTTGGTGAACTATGTTATGTTTGCAATAGGAAGCAAATTTGTTGTTGCAACTTTATAAAGTAAGAAATAGCTAAGGCTCAATAGGACTACTAAATAGATGTAATGATAGGCCACATGAACAACTTGTTGGCTATTAGGACTTGTGTAATTTTATTGTAGAACCCCTCAAAGTCTTTTGGATATGTCTCATCCAGATCAATTGATTGAAGTCCCAACACTAAGTTGATTAAACTTTGTGAAACTCTGACAAGGTCATGCCGCACATAAACTTTGTGGTGGTGCTATGGGGACTTGTCATCACTAGTTCACTTGGACAAGTTATAGTAAAATTCATTCACCAATTTAGGATAATAATTTTTCACACAAGTCAACGCGTCAAACAGACCTAAATCCTTCACAACATCTACAAATCCTATGTCCTTGTACTTCACAATAGCTAAAACTTTTTCAATAGTAAAGCTTCTATTGTGTAAGATACCTAACCTTTCCCAATTGCCTTTTTTTGAAGTATTGAAAGTTGCAAGGTTTGGTCACATTGATTTTCTTTTTCTTCTTTTTTTGCTTGGTTGGCTCTAGAATTTTGGATGGCTACTTCTTTTTTTTTTTCTCTCTCTCTTTTTGCTACTGGTGTCAACAAGTTGTGGGGATTCTTGCTCTCCAAAAGTAGAAGCTTTGTCATCAAAATTTGATTCTTTGATTGTTCTCCCATACTTAGTATCTCAGTTAGTGGCAAGTTGAATTTAAATGGTATTTCCAAATCTGCTACAAGAACCACAACTCCTTCATGCACCTAAGCTTCTTGAGGTATTTTGGTGTCTTCAATCTCCATAACTTCCTTTACTTTAGTAGACTCATGGGTCTCCTCTGTTGGTGTTGGAATCTTGATAACTCATGATTTTATAGTAATTTTTACCTCTATTCTAGAAGAATTTGTTAGCAATTAAAGAATGGTTTTCAAGAGGAAACATCAAGGAAGGGGTTGAAAAAGAAGGAGGATAAGCCAAGCAAGAAAAACAAGTAATGGACAAGGAAGGAGAATGGGTCGCACCACTAGTCAAGCCATACTGACTACCTATTCCTTATCCTCAAATATTGAAATCCTCACAAGAAGATAAGAATTTTTAAAAATTCCTTGATGTATTTAAGAAATTGCATGTTAACATTCCCTTTGCAAAGGCATTAGCTTAAATTTCAAGTTACACCAAATTCTTGAAGGAGATACTTTCAAGAGGAAGTTAAAGGATTATGAGATAGTCTTGCACATAAAGGAATGTAGTATCATAATCCAAAACAAGTTAAATTAAAAATTAAAAGATCCAAGGAGTCCTTCAATCCTTTGCAATGTTGGGAATGTCAAATTTAGTAAGGCTTTGTGTAACCTATGTGCCAATATTAATTTATTACTTTATACTTTATTTAGGAAATTTGGCTTGGGAGAGGAGAAGTCTACTAAGATGTCTATTCAATTGGTGGACTAATCCATGAAAGTTTCTTTGGGATTAATCGAAGATGTCCTAATAAAAGTAAATAAGTTTATTTTCCTTATTGATTTTGTTGCTCTATATATAGAAGAAGACAAGAAAGTATCACTCATTTTGGAGAGACTTTGCCTAGCCACAGGTAGAGAGCTTTGATTGATGTGCACCAAAGTAAGTTAACATTACGAGTAGGTGGAGAGGAGGTAATATTTAGTATATTTAATGCATCTAAATATTTTCTTGATGTTGATACTCGCTTAAGAATAAAGCACCTTGATGATTGTGTGCTTGAATTATTTAGAGGAGAGCATGACCTTAGCATGAAAATGGAAAAGAAAATGGAGAGGATGGAGAAAGTTGTGGAAAATATGGAGAATGCAACAGAGCATGTTGTCTATGACTATTGTTTCAACCAGCTGTCACACATCTTTACAGATTCTTAGTCACATATAGTTGTATATTTTCAGGAGGGCTTTCTAGACATCTCATTTGCCCTTGTCCAATAGCTAACCCCAACTCAGCATTATTAGCCTCATCCCCACATGAATGAGCACTTTGCAGACTATATGCAAAGGACTCTTGCTTGATTCATACAACCACCCACTAGCTAACTAGTGAATGTTAAAGCCAAGCCCATGTATGCCAAGTCGTGTCCTTTGTTTTTACTTTGCTAGTTTTTCGATGTGGTTAGATTAAGGACAATGCAATGCAATAAGTGCCCTTTTTTGTTTTTATTCTGCTCTATGTTCCTTAATCTTTTATTTGATCATGTCAAGTCTAGTGGTTACTATTGTCATTTTGCTTTTCTTGGAAATGAATTATTGTAAATAGTGGCAATTAATCGAGGATATGATAGATTCTGAGAAGTATTGAATGTGAAGTTGTGGCTAACATACTTAATTAATGTTGAAATTTAATGTGTACCTTGTTGTGAAATTAAGTAGGTTATGTAGTTCCTCATTTATTCTTAAATATAACAATTGTCAGGCTAGTTTTGTGGACAATGAGATCCTTATATTCATATTCACACCACCCCTTTCCTTATTTGTCCGGTTGTTTGTGAAGTACTATTATTGTGAAAAAGTAACGGTTTGAAGATGTGAGTCTTGCCTTAATGTGTTCATAAACCTATTAGATTATGAATGAGAATAGTGGAAGAGATGGAGAAGATGTAGCCAAATTTAGCCTATATTGAACTATTGTTATCCTTTGTTATCTTGTTGAGACGTGAAATATCCTTTGCACATTGATTAATCCTTGTGACCTTTATGTTACTTGGCAACAAAAAGGAGTGGGAAAAAAAAGAGAAAATAGTTACTTGAAAAAGAAAAAGAAAGAAGAGAAAAGGGGTTATTGAAAAGTGAGTTGAAAATTTTTTTGTCTACTCTACTAGTTGGAGTGACTTAGTAACCTATATTACGTAAAGACCATTATTCATTCTTACATAAGATAGTCACTCGATTATGAGTATGCATAGCATCTCAAGTGTGTTATGGGTTGAGTAACTAAGGGTGCGTAGTGATCCTTGTTTACCTTTGCATAAAAAGGCTCCCATCGACTTGGGAAAACTTGTGAAATGCTCACAAAGGGATGAAAGGAATAAATGTGGGGGAAAGACAAGAAAAAAGAGGGAGAGAAAGGAAAAGAAAGAAAGAGAAGAGAGGAAAGAAGAAAATAATGGAGGTTAATGTTGCCAAGTTTCTATTCTTTCAACCTTTGCTCAACCCCATCTATAACACTTTATTGATCTCGTGCCTTCTCTTTCTTAAGTTTGTTTGAAGATTGGTAAGTCGATCCATTAAGGTGAATTGTTTATGAACTAATTGTCTTTGACTAGTAATAGAACCATCAAGTGCCTACAGTAATTAGATGACAGGGAATGAGATATACACATGGGGATCTATATTGAAGATGAAGTTGGTTCAAGGTTGTTGCACTTTTAAATGATCATGGATTTGCTTGACTTGGGTTCTTTTAATCTTTCTAAGATTAAGGTGGCCAACTTCATAATTTCATAGCTAAGATAGCCACGGTTCCAGAACCTGTATTCTGATTCTAGAATTGTTGGTTTCGATTCCAAAAAATGAAGAGCTAGAATTGGACCTTGAACAATAGTTCTAGTTCCAATTCTTTAACGACTCTTGCACAGTTTTGGTTCCAATATTCTAGTTTCGATTCTAAGACAATTTAGTCCGGTCCAGTTCCTGGTTCTAAATGAAACCATAGCCATGCCTATCCGCAGTTGTTGCATCCTAGAATTGTATGCCATCATTGTAAAATTATTGTTTGCTAGAGACTAGCACATGCTTCAGTGTGGGGGTATGGTAACTCATAATTTTATAGTGATTTTTGCCTTTATTCTTAATGAAGTTTTTTAGTAATTGGACTTTTTAAGAAAAATTTTATGTGCACTTGAGCTCTCACGTGAATAGCTTGAGTTTGGTGTGCTTTGAAATGCATTAAGAATGAAATGTAATTCAATTTAGACAAGTTCTACACTAAAAATTAATTGTCATCAACTTTTAGGTGTCTCGCTCATGAATGGAGTCACGCAACCACAAGAGGATGGTCTACCCTCATGAGAAGACATGAGATAAAGAATTGAGAGATTTTAGCATAGCAAGAGTCACACCCTTAAATGATAAGGTTATGACCACGGAGATGTTTGCGTCAATAGATATTAGTGAGGAGGCCATTATGTTGATGTCATTACCATTCCCACAGAAAAGGAACTCATGGCTGTGGGAGATAATGAAACAGGAATGAAAATTATAAATGGAGCATGTAAAACCCAGGACCGGGATTGTTGGGGTCAGTGGTGAGTTCGCAACCACAACAAGGAGGCTCATAGCCGTAAGGTGAAAAATGACGCACAATGTATTATATCATAAGGGTAGTTTTGTCTGAATTTTGCAAATTTTTTGAAAATTCCAACTGCCACCTATAAAAGAAAGTTGGAAAACGAATTAGAGGAGTTGAAAAAACTCTTAGAGAGCTTGGGGAAACAAAAGATATCCATTCAAGAAGCAAGAAGGTGGAATCTACATCAATATCTGAGACTTCATCACCTTTACAATTGAAGCCTAGAGAGTAAGATTTTTCTTATCTTTTTTCTTAAAGTTTTTGATATTGTTAGATAATATATTTTAGCATGGCTTTGGTTTAAAATTTTATGGATTGCTAAATTCTTATTCTAGAGCCTTATGATTGTGTTTGATGATCAATGCGTGAATGACTTCATGTTCAATTTTTGTTTTCTTTATGATTTGCAATTTGTGTTCAATGCTATTAAAGGCCTAACTACTCTTTAATTGATTTGTAAGTACATAAAGAATAATAATAGTAAAGCTCATAGGCTAGACAACCAATCGAAAATATTAATCTTGTGAGAATAGCAAGAGCAAAATCACATAATTAATGTGGGATTACATTATTAATCATAGAACATAGTCTCAATTTGATTGGATTGTGGGAACACGCCTAATTTGGAAATGATGCTTTAGGAGAATTCAATAGGATATCTTAGAGACATATAGATTAGCAATTCATGACTGAAAAATTAAATTGATTATTGATGAAAATCACCATTCATTAAAAGTCAACATGTTACAAGGGACTAGAGTTCTTCGTCATTAATACTTGTTGCCTAATTGTGTTGCTTGTTTCTAAGGCATTAGATTATTGATTTTCTACTACTTTTTCACTCTTCACCTTTAGAAAGCCTAACTAATTGATACTCAATTATATTAGTAGACATGCATTTACACTCTCTGTAGATACGACTCTTTACTTGCCACTACTAACCATTCCATATTGTATGCACCCCTCGACATGCATCAATCTCACGGAGCTAAGGTTTTGGTTTTGCTAGGCTATTTTTTAGAACATTTTCTAGCAGAGTTGAAGTACGCTCTGGTGAGGTTGACAGTGGTGTTGAATTTCTTCTGTTACTCTTATGAGTAGCTGACCATGGTTAGTTTTGCTCTTCCTGATGAACTCTTTCAACTGAAGAAACATGATGAAAATAAGAGGTAGTGGTGAAGGAATATTGAATAATAATAAATAAATAGAGAAATGGAAGCTTGAGAGTCCTTAGGGAAGAAGAAAATAAGATCTCTTATAATCCATGTCATTATGGTAACTGGTCGCACAATAATCTAGATAATCCCCCTCCAAACTTTTTTTTCCTGCTTCTTCTCTTCTATTGATTGAGCTTCATAGGCTTGATCTAAGTTACACACAGGCCCAGCTTTCGTCTTGAAGCCTCAAAAAAAATTTTGGTCTAAAGCCTTAGTCATAATATTAACATGTTGTGGTTGTGTTACAACATAGTTTAGGACAATCACTTTGTTCTCCGACAACTCCTAAATCAAATTATGCTTAATATCAATGTCTTTGGTTTTACATTGTTGCATGAGATTCTTTGACATGTTTATAGCACTTTGGTTATTACACAGAACCAAAATCTTATCTTGATAAACTCCATAATTTTGTAACATTTGTTTCATCCAAGAATGTTGGGCACAACATGCATCAACTGTAATATATTACACCTCAAATGTGGATGATGAGGTTGTATTTTGCTCATTGTTATATCATTAAAAAAAATTATTTCTAGTAGAAGATATCCTTTGGTCGTGCTCTTTCTATCATCCACGTTACCTATGCAATCAGCGTCACTAAAACTAACTAACTTAAGGTTATAGCTTGTAGAATACAACAATTGAAGGTCTACCACAGAATTGATGTAGTAAATTATCCTCTTAGTAGCACTTAGAAAACTCTCCTTTGGGTATGATTAGAAGTGTGCACATGACTTTGATTGGGAAAGTGTTGCATGACTTTGATTGGTGTTGGAGAAGGTTCTACTGCAAGAAGTAGTGCTCAAGGTTTTGCTAGAGAAGATATTGGTACAATTCTTATTATTGGTGACGATATAACATGTTTTGATGAAGAGTTCTGTTATGTTGTGGACAGCTGTGTGTACATAATAGCACTAAAATTGGTGGTGTAAGTAGAGCATAAGACTAATTTGCATTTTTGCAGTTTGTTTGGGTGAATAATTTTAGTGGCATAGCTCATTGTGAAAGAAACTGTTGGTAACAATTGAAAATGGTTAGAGGCTTGTTTGATTTTGGCTAGATTGAGACATAGATATTTGCTTATTCCATGTGAACTAAGAGGATGTTTGGGTAAGCTTGTAAACTTTTCAAAATATTTTATAAGATGATTGAAAATTTATAAACATTTCAAAGGTATTGGTAATTTTTTTAATAAAAGAACTTATAAAACCCTAAAATAAGATGTTTGCAACTTATAAATTCCATGAAAATAAAAAAGTGTTTGGGTGAGCTTATAAATTCTTCAAAATATTTTATAAGATGTTTGGAAATTTATAAGCTCTTCAAGAGTGTTTGATAATTTTTTTAAGATCCTTGAAACATCTTATAAAATGTTTGAAAGCTTATAAGCTCTTCAAAAGTATTTTGTAATTTTTTAAGAAAACAGCTTATAAGCTCAAAAAAATAAAATGTTTGAAATTTATAAACTCCTTAAAAATAAGTTGGTTACTCTCAACTTAATTTTATATATTAAAATTAACTCAAATATCCTTGAATTACATTTTCTTAATAGTATTTAATTTTTTTCATCATTATCACATCAAAAAAATTATAATCAATTATAATTATAAATTTCAATAAAATCTTATAAGATAATCTTAGTAAACACTTTATGAACTTATTTTTAAAATAAGATCTACAAGCTTATAAGCTCTAAAAATATTTTATATATGGAATAATCTTATAAACTATTAAAAATAAGTTTAGCCAAACACCCTTTAAGCTGACTTTTTATATCTTATTTTCAAATATCTTATAAATTATTTCTTTAAATATACTAAAAAAATATATAAATATCTTGAATTATATATATTTTTATTATTATTACACTAAAATATTATAATTAATTATAATTATAAAATTTTACAAAATCTCATAAGATGTTTCTATCAAAATACTTTATTAACTTATTTTAAAAATAAGATGTATGAGATTATAAGCTTTAAAAGCATCTTGCAAGCTATTTAAATTAAGCTTAACCAAACATCCTCTTAAACCTGTTGCACTTGCGTTATTGTCAATGTAAATTTGGTTTGTAAAGGAAAATGTTACAGTAATATAACACCCACATTGTTTGTAATTTAATATAAAGCAACGCGCAATTGTTGTGTTGATTGGCTTTTATTTATACTATTTAGTTATTTTGTGAGACAGATGTTAAATAAAGTCCAACATGAGATACGAGTAACGAATTACTAGAATATTTTAATTTTTTACTTTGATATTCGGTTTCTTAACTATTAATTAACAAAATTAACTCAATTTTTATGTAAAAATCACCTTTCTCAAAAAATTTCTTATTTTTCTATGAATGACTTTGTATTTTTTAAAAATTTATTACAAACAATACCATATATTTTGTATCAATTGTAAACAAATCCTTACATCCAAGCCATATGCATAAAGGTATTTTAGTTCAATAGAATTGATGAAATTATGAATAAAACAAATAAGGAATATATTTGGGTTTTCATAAACCTTTCGTAAGGATGTAGTCACTTTCTAATGATTTAGTCATTTTCTTGGTAATAATCGTAAGATGTATACTTCAAAGAAGTATAATTTTACAAAGTCGAGTGTATTTGTAGAACAAAAATCTTGCAATTGGATTTTTGTTAAATAAGAAATTTGTATAAATTGATTACAATTTGAATCGAATGAAATTTTGTAGGAACAATTTCTAACTTAATACTCTGATTCTTCTTTTAACTTGCAAGAGTTGAATATTATTGAAGAATCCAGTTGAAACTGTGGGAGCTTTGAGCTTTGATTCTCTTTGATGTTGATCGGAGCCTTCAATAACTTTAATCCACTGGTTTAGTACCTTGAATGTAGATCAAACTTCAAGATTAAATAGATTTTTGGAAAGAATGCCTTGAATTTGATGACGAATTTCTTCGAACTTCTTGAAGCTAGTGAAAAGGATTTGAACTCCTTCAATACTTCTTCAGTTGAAATCATCTTGTTCGTAGAGAATTCTTATTACTGTTGTCTGATTGCTTGTTATGCTTCATTCAGCTCTTATTGTTGTTTTTTTATTTGTAAAGACCACCACTATTTATAAGAGTGGAGAGAACTTTACTGGCATGTATAATTGATGAAGTGACACAACCTGATTGGTTGAGAATATTTAATTTAATATTACTTTTTTTAATTGAATAATTACAAATTAATTATCGAATCAACAATATTCTCTTTCTAAACTTAAAGAACTTGACACATGATATGATTAATCCATATCAACACTTATCACGATTTAAATAGACAATACTATTTATAATAAAAATATTAATTTATATATTAGACATGAGAATGATCGCAACCCCTTCCCAAACAAAGCCGAAGCCTTGGTCTGGGATCTATTTAAATTTTGTAAACAGTGCACTTAGTGCATATATATTAGATGGCAAAATTATGACAGATGTTACGACCATAATATTTAATTAATTTTTTTTATATTTTTTAATATAAATCCAATGCAAATGCATCAAGTGGTTCCCTCTGTTTAGGCCCAAGTGCAGGCAACGACACAAGTTGACTTTGCCAGGGAGGAAGGAAACAAGCACTGAGCCGGTTCCATAAAAAATAGTCCTGCCTGGCGATTGTCTGTTCCTTCATGTTTTTCCCCGTTGTTTATACTCTCCTGTCGTTTTATTATTACTAAAATAAATAAGTGAATTGGAGTAAATTGAAAAAAAAAAAAAAACTGAGTGAAAATGTGTTTATAAAAATAGTCCCTAATAAAATTTAATTGCTGTCATATGTTTTAGCCTTAAGTGCCAGAGTACGTACGTGGATCTTCCTCGAACCGCAGAGTTGTCTTTGGTTAAACTCAGCTGTCAACAAATTTATATATAATTAAGCACTAATTATATTGAGCTTGATTTTGATAAGAATAGTTTACTTGAGAGTTTCTCCAATCGAACAAGACACCGTCTTGTTGCATTCTTTAGCACTCTCTTTGTTGGCATTTTGGCTAATACAATAAAAATTGAATAGCAATAATACACGTTGGATGTATTTATTATTAATATGCTCAACATATGAAATTAGCCTTGTTCATTTAGAATGTCAAGGCCAATCTTTTTTTTTTTTTTTTGTAACAATTATTTAAGTAACACTTGCTCGATTTTATTTTATCTTTTAATTATTTATCTTTTTGAATGTTTCCAGGTGACACGAATACTCGGCTTGACATCTACAAATTGTTCAAAAACATTTATATTATTTTTTTCTTTTTGAATGGTGCATGTACATAAGCATGCCGTGTCAAATTATATCATCACATGGAACCCCATTTTTTATACAAATTATGCAGTACACTATATGTATCACTGTACTGTATAATGATTGTTTCATATTTTTATGTAAAATTTAGAATTTCAAAAATTATTTGTATTCTGTGGGTTTCTCAATAATCTCTTTAAGTTGCTAAATTAGTACTTTTATTCAAATTATATTCAACGCAGGTAATTTTATAATGGTAATTGGTGTTTTTCGGAATTAATGTTGTTTAGTGTCCCTTAAACAAAAAATAATGTCAAACAATAATTTTGAGACTTTATTATCTAAAAAGTAGTTACTATAAAGAAGTACGCAAAATCAAATTTTCATTACATGACATTCTTTAGAGTTGATCGACAAGCCATCTTAATAAAACATTTCAGTTGATACTTTTAAAAACTTATAAATTTTCACACCTCTTATAAACTATTTTTTAAAAAAACTTATAAATTTAGCAAAAACATATTCTGGATATTTAAATACCATCCCAAGCTGCAGAGGCGTTTAAGTGCAGAACAGTAACAAGGGCTAACGCAGCCATGAATATCGAAGTATAAAACACAACAACTCACTTCATTTTACCAACATTAATTAATAATCTTAACATGTTTACTCAAATGTCGATCCATTTGTTTTTTCTCACTTACAGAATTAAAATGTTTTATATATTTATTTAATCATATCTATGAAGTGCAACTTCGAACGCAATAATGTTAAGGTAAAAGATAAATAGAACTTTTATTGTTAGTCTTGCGTACGTCTTTAGGAATAATGTCTTTAAGGTAAAAATGCCCGTTGTGTTGGTTTGGAATCCATCGTCGCATTGCCACCAACTGCAGCAATTCAGTGGCCACTGGCCACAGCAAAAGAATTAAAAATAACCCATCCTCACCTCCAAGCGAGCAACAAAGCAAAAAATCAATCCGTATGCGGTGGCGTTCCACGTGTGGGCATTCCTTCACTAATCACGCGGCCGGCCGTTCGATGTCTTTCTGCCTTTGGGATTTTAGACCCGTTGTCTAACGGTCACTTCAGCTTCACCCACGGCCCCACCTTTTGTGTGTGTGTGTGTGTTTTTTCTTTTTTTAATTATTTTGAACCCCTCCAACAACTTTTAAACTTAAATCACAACTCGGCCCCACCCCACCGTTTGATACTCGCGCGCACCAAACCGAAAGCACAATCATAACAGCCCACGCGTTTTGGGGGAAACACCGCAATTAATGCAGTGGGTGAAACCAATACTAATACGCGTAAATCGACAGCTCTTACGAAAGCTGAAACCCCCACTTGTCGCTGCGTCATTGCATTGCATTACATTACATTGGATCTCAGATCTCTGCTTACTTACTACATATATAGCTCCGCACCATCGATCGGATCCCCTGGTTTTTCTCCAACTTCCTGAACAACCCACACCACACAAATTAAGCGTCAATTGCAATGCCAATGCCGGCCATATTACTCGTGTACAAGCTCTTCAACGCCGTTCTCCTCTGCTTGGTTCCCAAGAAGTTGAGGGTCTACCTGCCTTCTTCTTGGTACACGCATTCCTCTCAACAGCCGCAGCAACAGCACATCAAGAAAGAGCCTCCCGCTTCTTGTGCCTTGCTGTCCTCTCGCGCTCCCCGCAGAATGGACGCCCACGAGCTCGCTCGAGTTTTCCAGATGTTCGACCGCAACGGGGACGGCAGGATCTCCACGGAGGAGCTGAAGGATTCCCTGGAGAACATGGGAATCCTCATCCCGGAGCAGGCGTTGGCCCAGTTGGTTGACAAGATCGACGTCAACGGAGACGGGTGCGTCGACATCGATGAGTTCGGCGAGTTGTACCAAAGCATCATGGACGGACGCGACGAGGAGGAGGACGTGAGAGAGGCTTTCAACGTTTTCGACCGGAACGGCGACGGATTCATCACGGTGGACGAGCTGAAATCCGTGTTGGGGTCTCTGGGCCTCAGCCAGGGGAGGGCTGCCGAGGACTGCAAAAGTATGATCAAGAGGGTCGACGCCGACGGAGATGGCATGGTCAACTTTACGGAGTTCAAGCAGATGATGAGGGGCGGCGCCTTAACCACCAATTGATTCTCTCTTCTCCCCCCTCTCCTCTCGCGGGTGGATGGGTTGATGGTTTTGGGAACAAATTATTATTCGTGTATTCATGAAGCAGCTGTCCTTCCTCTACGTCTCGTTTTGTTTTTTTCTTCACCCTGTAATGCAGTTATTTTAGTATTATTGGTGTATTCTTTCAACAAATCGGTCACACGTCAACTGCACATTACTTAGAATATCAGCCAATAATCAGGTTCTCGCTTCTTTACAGTTCAGGCCGCATTCGGATACCACGGAAGGCGGTGGTCCTTGTACAGAGATTTGCAGGCATCAAATTACAGCGTTAGTGGAGTTCTAGACTGGCTCCTGCAAAATCCTTCGAAAAAGAATAAGTTTTGCATGTATGCACAACATCTGCCAAATGTCTGAATGAGAATCCGTAAACAATATGCGCAGACTCCTATTCAGAGGCCATGCCGATGCTGTGTGCAAACAATTGAACAACACTCTCATTCACGAATAAAAATTCTAAGTAGAGCGCACAGAAGAAAGGAGAAAAGTTGGAGAAAGCAAGATGCTTGAACTTGGACATTTACCCTGAGTTACTAAGATTCCTGCAGAATTCAGATCTTGAAGCAAATTGTTGCACTAATTAATCCTATTCTGTCCCACCTACTATACCCGAGGCGTTCAAGCAAGATTTCTGAGCCTAACGTCGAGACAGGAGCAGGGCATTAAAGTCAATTTCTGGAAGTTTGTTTCCTAAGCTTCACACCTGAGGCATTTCTTGCATTGGGTCACGGCCGATTCATTTCTTTGGTCTGAATGATTCTTCAGCTCACAGCCTAGCCTGCCCGTTATAGCTTGAAATGTCATTGGTGACATCTTCTCGCATTAGATGGTAGCAGCTTCTTTGGTTTGAATGAGCCAGTTGACTGCAGCCAGCAAACAATAGCTTAGTATCTGCATTTGTACATTATTTATCACAGGCAACGCACATCAACTAAATCAAAATAAATCACAGATCAACAGTGAACCTGATGAAAATGGAAACATATTTCCGTGTACTGCAAATTCTCCAGCCAAGTTAAGCTGGATCTTTCAGCTCCTGGGAGATTCTTTGCTTCAATTTTTAATTTAAGCCACTTGGAGAAGGCGGGAGATTGGCGTTGGCCCATAAAACATGACACTACGCTTGCTAAACATATATGCAGTAAGGCCGCAAGATCCAACCTCTACATTTACAACAGTAGAAAGCAAAACATTCTCGGTCCCCAACCTCCACAGCCCAAAAGCCAAAAATGAACGAGAAAGAAAAGAAAGGAAAAAAAAATTATCACATTGCCTTTTAAGTCCCCCAAACATGTGTATTAACTTCACATCCAAACTTCACTTTTCCCAGTAAAGATGTAGTCTGGCTTTTTTCAAAAAAAGAAATTGATTCACAAAACCTCAGACATTGAGCCATTGATAAAAGGGAAGTAATTGCCCCAAAAAATCAGGTGACAGGCCTAGGTAGACCAGCAAATGAAATAAAAGCTTATTCCCTACTAAAAAAGACAGTGTTTGAGTTTTATTGGATTTGGAATCATAATTGTTAGCTACGAGTGATGTGGCATGGCACCAAACTTTTTTGGAGCCATGGCGCACGTCGTATCGAAACATGATGCATAATTGACTCATTTAATAAAATATATTTATATCTTTAATATATACATATCAAATATAAAATAAACATAAAAAAATATCGATTTTAAATTAAAAAAATGCAAATAGTATTGATAAAAGATTAAATAATTAGTCTCAAGTGTCAATCAAAAGTCAACTTAATAAAATGCAACAACCAAATTTAAAATACATTTCAAATTTATAGTGCAATCGAATGATCGCTATAAACTATAAACACAAGAATACAAATGCTAATCATCAAACTTGAAATAATCGCAATCGCTCTCCTCGTCATTTGTTTCATCTTCATTCCCATCATCGAATTTGAACTTAGGTCCATTCTCCTCTTTAATGTTTTCTTCATCATCTTCATCCATTAATCAATATGGTCTAAATTTTGACGCAACATCTCTTAAACTTGATGCAACTCTTATTGTTGCCTGAGATCAAAAATTATATGCTTCTTCTTTAACTCAATAAGTTCTAGCAACATCAAATCAAGTTATTACCTTCACGTATGAAGACTTTCAACTCATTAGAATCCAATCTCCCAAGCAACATTTGGGTTCATCTACATTTTACAAGTTGATGGGATCAAGTTCATATCATTTCTCAAAATAATGCTTCAAAGTTTGATTATACTTGATATAAATCAAGTCATTTAGGCATTTCTATCTAATATATTCCTCTTCTTAGAGTGAAGCTACACAAATTAAACTCTCAATTAAAATTTATTATTTTTTCATAATAATAATAATATATATATATATATATATATATTATGCACTTACATGTTCAAACACACTTCAATTCCTTTCACAACTGGATGCATTGTAAGTGAGGTTGAAAACTCTAATTGCAAATTTGGAGTGTCATTTCTGAAAATCTTCTAACATTCGACTTCACAAAACAAGTGAATATTAAGTTAAAATAATTATTAATCATTATATGGAATAATAAATTTAACAGTTATTCATCATTATATAGAATAATAAATTTATTTAAATTTATATAATAAATATCAGGCACTCTCAATTTTCACTGTTTAGCAGCCAATGTAATTTCAAAATGCCTTTCAGCATTTCTAGTAGGGAAGTTTGTGGTAAATCTTATCTTCTACATCTTCCAAAAGCAATTTTTCTATGCATTGACAGGGGTCCCTTGTAATCTTGATGTGAACTAGTAGAAGTAAAGACCAAAAATGGTTGAAAAATTTGGAAAAAATTATGGAAGATAAAAACAAGGAAATAAACAAGAAAAAATCAAAGGATGATAAAGGGATAATCAACAAGATTGGACAATAATCAATCGGGCAAGAATATACTTCTCATGGGGCAAACCTTTGCAACAAATCAAGAATTACACAATCAAAACTCTAAACACCATGCTGGCAAATGTTGGTTATAAACCACTAGAATACATCTAAATAAATCAATTTGACTTGAGATTAGAAGTTTTGATTCACTCACACACTTTCAAGGAATAAGCAATGGAAAGAGGGGAACAATTTCTTGTATTAAATAAATTTGGTTGTTTATACAATGAGTAATAAATGTATTTAAGGGAGTACAAGCTAAAAACCACCTAAGGGAGGGTGAAATGACAAAAAGAGCCTTGAAAATTCAGCTCCAAATGGTCTAATTTTGAAAATGGGTCAAAATGAAACTTCCTGCCTACTGTGCGATTGAGCGCTCACTGCATCAAATCAAGCACATCATTTTTATTGCATTCTATAGTTACGATCGCATCGCCTCATGATCGATCGCGTCCCTAGGCGATCATAATTACAAAAAGGTTATTATTTTGCAGACGATCGCACACTCTTGAATGTCGATCCAAAGTGGCCTGGCTTGATTTGGGTTAGGCTGAATTACACTTGCAAAGTTCCTTAGTACTTCTTGAGCTTCTCAAGTCAAAAGTTGGTGACACAACCCATCCTTAGACCCTTCCAACATGCAAAAATAATTATCAAACCTTCAATTAAACATTAAATGGGTAAGGACATCTTAAATGTGCAGGCTCTTACTCTCATGATGGGTTTGGGTGATAACTTGAGAGGATCTTATTCTAGGATGTGCACATCAAATCTCTAGATCATTTTCTATATTGGGATTCATATAGAAGAATCCTAGATTCAAGAAATGGTTTGCTTGTATGTCTTCCTTAAAACAATATTTTTGTAAATATCTTCAAACAAAAGGTCTGTACAATGAGCGCTATAGGGGGATTAGAACAATTGCTTGTATTTTACCTCTAAAAGTCTTTCTATTAATTCAAAAGGAAATAAAGATTAATATACTATAAATAGTTACTTATACAATTAAAATAAATAATAGAATTAAATGTATTGAAATTTTCTTACCCATAACGACATTTGCACTTACATTATCAATAACCATAGAATTACCTTCTGCTCACTAATCCATTCTATGTATCTTGACAACAACTCACACATTTCTCTCCCCGTGTGAGAATATTCTAAAGTATCAACCAATTTAATAAATTTGCTCTTCTTTGGGCACTTCACCAAAAAATTTAATCAATATCGTATTCTTTTTATTTGTCCAATCATTTGTCATCAAAGAACAACCATATTTTGTACCACCTCTCATGACTCTTTAATAAGTCACTCGTATGCTCCAATTCTTTTTCATATATGCCACCCTCAATTCATAATAAGTTGGTGGCTTTGTGCCAATATCACACTAGAAATAAAAGGTATTGTGTTATCATATATACCCACCATGCAAACTATTGCACCATATGTTCTTTCTTTATTTTTACAACTCTATCAAACTTTTAAGGCTTTTCACTTGCTACATTTCAATATGCCGTAAGCATCACATATAAAAAAAAAACATATCAATGCTGTCCCTCTAATTCATTTTTTTTAGTTGCTGTAGTGAAGAAGCATCAGATGGGAGCTTGCCAAGACTTGAGGTTTCATAATCTCTTCTCTCAAATTCCCTAGCCACCAAATCAAAGTGAGGAATTGGATCACTCAATTTGATTTTTTCAATTCCTTTTTCTTCTCCATTAAACTTTTAATCTCAACTATCATGTGCTTGAAATATTTTGCGCACACTTTGATATTTTGGAAGCCTCCAACGAGGAGTTGTTTGTATCATGTAATCTGCCCATTTACAACTTTATTTCAAAAAACGCAGTTGATGTCCTTTGTGTTTTTTAGATTGACCAATGTAGCATACTTCCATTCAAGGTTCTTGCAGTTTAAATTCAATGCATCAGAAATTGACATCTTGATACTCTATTCCATTGTTCAAATCAACAATGAAACTTTAAAGCTTAAACAAACAAATCATGAAAAAATAGAAAAAAGCAGCCCCACACCACTCAATAACTATAAATCAACTATTTATCATCCATAACATCAACATAGCAAGAAAAAGATATCAAAATTTTTATGTTTGAACTTCAAATTTAAAACCACAAAAGAGGTGAGAGAAACAAGACAAATAATGAAATAAACTACAATATGACAACAAATTTGGCTTACAAAAGTATAGAAGTCAGCAATAGGTGAACAAGAAAGGAGAGAACTAGAACCTAGATTTCATTGTGTGTCATACAAGAGTTTTTATAGCATTCAATCTTCAAAGTTTGGGTCATAGGTCAAACACAGTCTTTTGTTTTTTATTTTTTTTGACGTAATAAAAATGTTTTTTAATTGTCAAAAACATTTTTTAAAAAAGCCTTCAATTTAACGCGTTTTGGCGCGTGCTAGAATGCATGGGCAAAAGGTGTCCTAGCACGTGCTTGTGGAACGCCAGCTTAAAGGCAAGCGCCTTCAACACTTAATGGTCCTTTTACCCCTGATGATATCAAATCTACTGTGGGTCAATAAAAGCAAAAAAGGATAAATAATGGTGTAAACGAATCCAATTTCAAATAAAAGGAATGAGAATATTGACTTAATGGAACGACCTTACATATAACAATCGAAACCAAACTTGATTTAGATGACTAAGACTAAGACACGAAAATCTGAGTAATACATCATGAATCATATGAGATCAATCCGAAATAACTCAATCTGAGGAAGAAATCGATGGCATAATTTCTGAGAAAATTCAATAAAACTCTCATAAACTAGAATAACGACCTTTTTCATTTTGTTTCTAATGACATACGGCTAATATTTATAGATAATATTCTGGAATGTGGACCCGTCTAAGCCTAATGGGCCTAAATTACATGTGGCCCAATTACTAAATTCAAATACTATAACAATGAAATAAAATACAATAAGATAAAAATAAAAATTAGCTTATTCAAAGGATTGTGTTATTCCCTTCCTCTTAATGGCAAATTGTTCCCAATTCGAGTACATATCCACTTAGAATGAATATGAACCTTCAAAAGCTTCTTGATACTTTACAAGCATATTTTCCCTTGTTCCAAGATCAAATGCACTGATATAAAACCCAGTTGCAACGACTTTAACGTGTCAACTCTACAAATCCTTTATTATATAAATCAACCAACAATAAATAGATGAATGAATATGAAATTTCACCAATGTATATAGACATGAACAATCCCTGGTTGGCGAAATATTCAATACTCATGAAATAACATAGGAAAAGAAAGCAAATAATAATCGAATGGATTGACATATCAATATTTCAATTTAATTTTCCACTTTAATTTTTTTTTATCTCATTTTCTTTTCATTTTTCTTTTTCCCTCTCATATTCTTTCTGAAATTCTACCTCAATTTTCTTTTGTAATTTTACGCTCAATTGCCTTATCAATCTCTTTCTTTTTCCTCTCCTTCAATTTCTTTTATCCCTTCCTCCCATTGCCTGTCTACATATGCTCTATCCTCTCTAATTGATCCAAGGGATAGGGCTACAAGCTTACTGTGATGACCTCCAAAGAAAAAAGAATATTCATTCATAATCCCATTGTGACTAGCTCGTTAATCATTGACGCCATCGTGGGCTGTAGTTGATGTTGGGCTTAGGACTACACCCATTACTTTATTTTTATTTATTTAATTTGAACTTTTCGTATGCTTGGGCTTTTTATATAATTTTGGTCCACATAGGCTTAAAGAGTTAGGGTTTAGCATAATTTTGGTATAAATATTATTTTATGTTTTTATCAGGAGTGTTTTGAATTTTGAGTTTGAGATTAAAGAAAAATTCTTCGAATTCCTTGAATTTGTTGAGTGATTCCAAATTTTTGTGGATCAACCCAAATTGATTCAATTGAAAGATATTTCTTTTGAATCATAGCACATTAATTGACCTTGGCATATTGATTATAATTGTTTTATCACAATGGCTATCCAATTTTCATTTCTATTAGTACCTCTAATCACATCAGGTAATATTAAAGTCGACTATATGAAATTTTAATTCAATACTTGATCCAAGTTGAAAATTCAAAAAAAACCAAAAAAAAGGGAAAAAGAAAAGAAAAAAAAAATCTAAAGAGAAGTAGGTCAATGATGTTGGAGAGCCTTAGCATCACCGCCACTGTCGTTGCTCATTGTTCTCTCCATTTAGAAGCCCAACCGCCATTTGACGCCAACATCATTTTCTTCTACCAATCAAAAATCTGCCCCATTCTCTACTAAAGCAGTCATCATTGGCCGAACATTTTGGTATGGCTAGCTATCAATGCTGCTATAGTCTTACACCTCACCTGCTGTCAATTTCATACCATTCTATTGTGAAGCCGTCATCCAAGGCATCAATCATCACGCCTAGGTCATGACATATTGTTCTTGCTTGCTATTTTGCCAAAAGTGTTGCCATTGCATTCTGAGCAACACTTTGTCCAAGAAACCTTAGCAAGTGAAGAAGGTGCAGAATTGAAAAAGGAGAGAAAAATTAAGGCGTTAGGCTAGACGACTTGCTAGGTAAAGTAAAAATACTGTTGGGCCAAGCAGGTATTGATCTAGAAGACAAATTGTTGTTAGGTTTGGAAGCTTTTAGGCTTGAGAGTTGTGGACCAGAGAACCTTTTAGGTTGAATTAAAATATTCAATTGGGCAAGGTCATGTGGGGTAGAGTTTCTAGGTCAAGAATTAGAATTGTTTGGGCTTCATTTTTTTGCTTAGGCTCCTATTTCTACTTTTAAAATTACTATTGTTTGGTAATAAAAAAACTATTAAAAAAGGGATGCTAGAAACAATGAGAGAGAGAGAGAGAGAGAGAGAGAGAGAGAGAGAGAGAGACCAAAAAAAGGTAAGAAAAAGTAAAAAAATATTAAGAAAAAAGGAGTGAAAAAACAAGATAGAAAAAAAATTTAAAGAGTGTTAGGTTATTAGTATCTTAAGTTTGTTATGGCTAGTTGTCACATTGACTAAGGTCATAATCTTAAGGATATATGACAGATTGGAGCTCATGTTTTAAGTCTTTCACTGTGGAGTTGAAAAAGATTACTAGAGTTATGGAAAGCACATTGGGTAAATTAGAGCTTGTGGAAGTATCTTAGGAAGCTTCATGCGATAGAGATAGTTTAGCATCCTATTGCGATGGACGTAGAGATAGATCTAAGGATAGGCATGTACATCGTATCTAGTAGATGAGATAAGACTAATATCAGTATGTAGAGGATTATAGATCGAATGATAACGTTGGGTATGATTACGATAAGGCCCCAAGGAAACACATAGGAGGCATGATGGAGATAATGATGTATTCAGGGGCGTAAAGTTCACCATTCTAACATTTTAGGGATGATCAAATATAGATGCATGCCTAGGGTGGGAGTGCCAAATAGAGCTTATATTTGATTGCCACGACTATATTGAGGCAGAAAAGTTAAAATTAATAGTTGTTAAATTTACTAATTATGCGACTATTTGGTGGGATCAATTATGAATCAACTAAAGAAGAGTTGTAGAAAGGCCTATATGAACCTAGTGAAAGCTTAAAGCTGTGACGCGTACAAAGCTCGTACCAAGTTGTTACTACATGGATCTATACCAGAGCCTATAAATGTTAACACAAAGTGATTGGAGTGTGGAAGATTACTACAAAGAGATGGAAATTGCCATGATAAGAACTGAATAGTTGAGGATTGAGAGGCTACCATAGCATGTTTTCTTAGTGGGCTTAATGTAGATATACTGACATAGTTGAACAATAGCACTTACGTGGAGATATAAGACATGGTTTAGAAGGCGATTAAGGTGGAATAGCAACTCAAGAAGAGGGGTCGAGATCATTGTGATAGTCAACATACCACTTTAGTAGTTAGAGATAAGCTGACACTAAAGGTGGACACATTTGAGGCAACTCCAACCAGTGCATCTTCTAGTCCTAGTTGTGATATCTTGTACTTTTGATGCCAGAGTGGCATGTGGCAAGCCAGTGTGCAAACAAGCAGATGGTTACCATAATAGAAGGAGGGGATGTTATTTCTAACGAGGAGCATGGTGATGATACATTGTTGGATGTAGAGTTAGTTGAGAAGTCTGAGAATCTTAGTTTTGTGTAGGGTTTAGGGTTTAGGAAAAGTTTGCAAGTTTGATCATTGATACTGGGAGTTGCACCAATGTGGCGAGCACATTATTGATTGATAGGTTGTCATTGTCATCGTTAGATCATCTTAAACCTTACTGATTGTAGTTGTTGGATAGCTACAATGGGTTGGAGGTGACAAAGAGAGTAACTGTGAGTTTTAGTATTGGCAACTATCTAGATGATGTTACATGTAATGTGATCCCAATGCATTCCAACCGCAAATTTACTTAGGAGACCATGGTAGCATGATCGACGTGTCAATTATGATAGGGCCATGAGTAGGCTTCATTTCCATTTGGAAGTTGCCATATCACACTTGTGTCATTGCCACTAGTTGTAGCTTGAGACGTTTAATTTTACGTGGCAAAGCAGTGGGAGGATGAGGTAAAGAAAATGAAGCAAGAAGAAATAAAGAAGAGAAAGGAGAAATTAAAAGAAGAGAGTGAGGATTGTATTGTGCACCTTAAAGAAGAGAAAGAAGAAATTAGAAGAGAAGAGTAGGGATGGTATTAGGCAAAAGGAGTCATTATTTATGCATGAGGGTGAATGTTCTTATATGTCACTTGTTTCTTCCATTGGGTCATTTATGCAGGATTTGGAGTTTGCATTGGATAAGTAGGAGACACATTATAAAGATAAAGAATGGCGACTTGATTCTTATTATGTAGAACTTGTAATTGAGACATCATCATAGCTAATTGCCATAGATGAATTCTTGGACGTTTTTGAGGGCTGTGATAAGACAAAGGAGTTTCACAAAGCCGTCTTTGATCCGAGCGATTAAGAAATGAGGATAGTTCTCCTTAAGAGGAGGGAAATCATATAATCATGGGCTGGAGTTCATATTGGGCTTAGGACTACATACATTACTTTATTTTTCTTTTTATTTATTTATTTTGGACTTTCATATGTTTTGGCTTTTAATATAGTTCTGGGCCATATAGGCTTAAAGAGTTAAGGTTTAGCGTAATTTTAGTATAAATGTTGTTTTATGTTTTTCTTGGGACCTAGAGTGTTTTGGATCTTGAGTTTGAGATTAATGAAAATTTCTTTGGATTTTTTGAATTTCTCTAGCAATTCCAAATTCTTGTAATCAACCTAAATCTATTCAAAAGAGAGAGATTTCTCTTAAATTGTGACGTGTTAATCGATTCCAGCATGTTGATTGTGGCTATCTAATTTTTGTTTCTGTTGGTGTCTTTGATGATATCAATCATATTACTATGGTCACCTAAACAAGATATGATTAAATTGTATAGGAATTACGTGATATAAAACCATATCCTCAAATTTATTAATACGAAATGAAATAAGCACTCTCTTCATCACTTAAACCCCTCATTACCATTCAGCCATTGCAACCTATATACCTAAGTATGATCCAATAAATGCAATAATAATTGATCATCAAGAATTATGTTCTTCAAATTTGTATAACTACCAATGTTAATAATAAGACTACAAATTTTACCTCCCATCACATATCTCGCTTGAAAAATACTATCACTTTGCTCATTTTCTACTCTTGCTGTTTTACACATCTTGCAAATATATAAATACAAATGTAAGTGTATATCTGACTTTCTAATTTTTTCAACTTTTTAAATATTTTTCCATGTTTTCACTTCTCTATTTTTCTCCCTTTTTCCTCCTTTTGTCACCTTTTCTTCTTCTAGCTAAATAAAAAACTACTCTAAAACAAATTTAATTGCACACTAAAAAAGAATAAAAACCTGACCTGCCTCGGCCCAAAAAGTGATGGCCCAACTGAACACTTTTCCCTTTTCTCATGTGGATATCTCGGCCCAATGTAGTGGAGAGTCCAGTTACCTCCCTCTGACCCAGGAGACTTGGCCCATGGTAGCCGTTCGACTTTGCTTTCTTTTTATTTGTTTCTTTAATTTTGATGGTGGCGGCGACGAGGGTTCTCGCTGGTGGACGGTGACGCGGGGTCTCGACGGTTGAACAGAGGCAGGAAAAAGGGTTGGCAACGGCGGTGTTCTAAACTTGTTCGTCGGCCACTTTTTTCACTTTTTATTTTTATGAGTTTTTCCAAACACTAACCATGTCTGGGACCCGTTATCAGATTTAAAAATTCGATAAAGTTCCAACCATATGATTAAGGCACAATTGAAGCGAAAAACCATGGACTTTGGTGCATCAAATTCAATTTCGAATTTTAGGAACATGACCTGCGCCTCAATGATTTGACCCTATTTATAAGAATCAAAATCAAATTCCATACGGACAACCACAATTAGTATATCAAAATTTATTCACAAATGATCAATTCAAAAAGACTTATATGCGACGAATCACATAGGATTAATTCAGAAGGACCATTAGAAGGAAAAATTATTAACATAATTTTTAAGAAAATTTAGAGAAACTCCCAATGTCTAGTCGATATTTATAGGTAATATTTAAACCTAGGGCCCATCAAAATTAAGCGGGTTTGAGTAACATAAGGCCTAGTTACTAAATTAAAATACAACAAAACGAAATAAAAAAAATGGCTTATTCAATAGATTGTGTCACACGAATTCTCAATATGACTTAAGAATAGATTTTAATTATTGTGTACTAAGAAGTCTTATATAAATATTCATAATTTATATGCATAATTTCTTATAACAATGATATGGACACATGTAAAATTTTATATCGTAATAAGAATTACATATATTATAATACTACTATAATATTAATAAAAAAAAATATCGATATTTTATTAATTAATAGAGAAATAACATAAAAAATATTGATATTTTATTAATTAATAGAGAAATGACATTTATACTAATATCTCTTACAAATAATTGACGTTAAAAGAGACATGACTAATTCAAAGATAGTTGACCATAAAGCCCACAACTATGGGAGAGACCAACAACAATAAAAACTAAGGTGCAACTTATGGTTTTCTACGTACCTTGTTTATTCTAATAGAGTATTATTCTCCTTTAAATCGTAAATGAACACTTCCCAGGCTTGTGAGAAAAGGCATCCGAGATGTTTAACATCTATCGGCACAAGGAAAGGCATTTTATAAGGTTGTCCATATTGTAAATCTATGA
The DNA here is from genome assembly GCA_019155195.1 of Avicennia marina. NCBI lineage: Eukaryota > Viridiplantae > Streptophyta > Magnoliopsida > Lamiales > Acanthaceae > Avicennia > Avicennia marina. The sequence goes on from CM032767.1 coordinate 7,492,994, forward strand.
TTACCTCTCCCTCCACCCCTCCTCTCTCGATGCGAAACTTTTTGGAGTAGGTGATAGGCATGGAATAGATGATTGCATCAATGAATCCTCGGTCTCCCCAAACTTACCAGAAATCCCATTCTTGAAAAAACCAACAGCTTTAGATTCTTTCTGGAAAGTAAACAGACAGAGAATGTATCATTAAGGATGTGTATTATTAATTACAAGAACAACGAAAAAGAATAGAACTCGAACCTTCTCTTACAAACACACAGAGGGAGGGAGGGAGGGACGGAGAGACAGAATTAGTAACTCCACTACTAGGAATCTTTCTTAGCCAGCCATTACAACTACCAGGAATCTTCTCCTAAGTTACCAGTGGTCTCGTTCCAATATCCATCCTCATACAAGAGTGCAATTGCTCAATGACAGGGCATAAAATATTCAAGAAAGGGCGATACTTATCTCCTGCAGTAAAAATATATGCTTTGTTATCTACATAGACCAAACTATAGCCAGCCAACACCTTTACACCTCTTTCTTTCATCAAACATCTCAGACCAGAGGCATCTGTCCATGAACCGCCTGCTGCATACACATTTGATGCAAGCAAATAACCGGCGGAGCTTGATGGCTCCAATTCAAGTATCTGAGAAAGAGCCCCCACGGTGAATCTTCTATTCTCATAGTTCCTACAAGCACTCAAAAGAGCACCCCAAGCAGTAGCACCAAGCTTCAAGCCAACAGGAATAGAATTAATAAGTTCCAGTGCATCATCAAGGTTTCCAGCTCTAGCCAGCAAGTCCACAAGGCAAGAGTAGTGTTCTAAATTTAGTTCAGCTCCATGCTTGTTTGCCAGATGTTTTAAGACAGAGAGTCCCTCGTCAATCAATCCCCCATGGCAACAAGCAGATAGAATGGAAAGAGTTGTTACTGGATTGGGCTTCAAACCATGAACTTCCATTTCAGAAAGCAAAGCCAAAGCATGCCGTGGGAATCCATTTAGGCCATATGCACCAATCATTGCACTCCATGAAATAATGTTTTTACTTGGAATTTGGTCAAACACTCTTCTGGATGCTTCTATCGCCCCACATTTTGAGTACATATCAAGTATTGCAGTGCCAACTACTACATCTGATGCCAAGCCCATCCGAATAGCAATGCCATGAGCCCATTTTGATCTTATAATTTCAGCTGAAAGTGCACAAGCCTCAAGAAGATTTAACAGAGTAACAGAATTTGGATTTTGTTGCGAAAGTTGCATCTCCCAATAGAGAGCAATTGCTTCATCAGGCATGCCACAGTGAGTGAAACCTGAGATCATTGTACTCCAGGAAACAATATCTGGCATTTCAATTTGGCAGAATAGCCTCCATGAAATGTTGATTTGATTGCATTTTGCATAGGCATCAATCAATGAATTCATGGCCATTTCATTCAATTGGAAACCTCTGCGAATTACTCTAGAATGAATTACCTTGCATTGACACAGGTCTCCCAAATCTTTGCATATTAAAAGTAAATTCACAAGAGTTACCTCATCTGCAGCAACACCTGACTTTTCCATCGAATCAAATAATGCCAATGCTTCTGCATGTTTCTCATTGTGAATAAATCCAGATAGCAGAGAATTCCATGATACAATATTCCTATGAGGCATATCACTGAATGCTATAACTGCAGAATCAATGTCTCTGCACTTGCAATAGAAATCAACCAGAGTGTTCCCTACAAACAAATCATAATTTAAACCTCTTACAACTACAAATCCATGAATTAATTTTCCTATTCTGCTGTCTGCTAAATTTGCACAGCCTTTGAGTACGCTTACCATGGTTTGTCCATCTGCTTCAATCATGAATTCTGATACCATCTGTTTGAAAGACTCTAAAGCCAATATAGCTTCATTACTATGTGCATAACCTCTGATCATGACACTCCATGAAATAACATCTTTATCATAAATTTCATCAAAAAGGTTTTCAGCATAATCCATTTTAATATCTGTGTACATACCCAATAGAGAATTTTGTACTGAAGTTAGGCTAAACAGTCCACTTTGTATCAAGTAACCATGAAATATCTGTCCATCATTAAAAGCTCTAAGACTGCGATATGCTTGAATTATGAGAACTACAGTGGATATATTGGGATCAAATCCCTCCGCCCTAGCCCGAATAAAAAAATCCAATCCTTCCTTAATTGCTCCTTGATTGAGATGCCCGTTGAGAATTATATTCCAAGAAACTGAATCTTTCATCTCAATGCAATTAAAAATACTAACTGCTGAACTCAATTCTCCACGTTTCGAATAGAAGTTCATTAATGAATTTCCCACCAAACTGAATGATTCAATCCCCTGCTTAATTAGGGAGGCATGAACAGATTCTCCAAGTCCAGATGACAGAGATAAACAAGCTTTGAGAATGTGAGAGAAAATTGTGTGGTCTGTCAGTTGAACTTTCGCCCTTTTTATATCTCTATAGTGAGAAAGCACCTCTATCAATCTGCCACTTGATGATGATGCCTTAACTTTATTACACAAACTGCGGAGATTGGTACCTGATGGAATGACTAAATAACGCATGCCAGGAAACAATTTGATGTCTCCTTAGGGCTAAAACAGATAAAGAATCTTCCTAGATGAAGGTTTCCTTTCTATCTGGCATTTTCTGCTGTCATGTCATCCGCACTTGCCTGCTAATGAAGTTGTTCCACATGAGAATTTTACTTGTGGAATGAAATCAACCTGCATAAATATTTGGTCTTCCTTAATCAAACTGATACAGAAGCTGAAGCACATGCAATAAAGAGAACAGGGCATGAGAGAAGCGGTCATTGAAATGCTGATATGATCAATAAATAGTATCGGAGGAAAAGATTTCAACAAACAAAAACAGAAGAAATTCAATGGAGTAGAAAAACGAAATGTTCTAAATATCTCAATCATTTCCCCTACTAGTGCTTTAACTCTACCACACAGCTGGGGAATGTTGGGTCCAATTTCAGTTACCCAACCCTGCAATTCCAAATATAAACTAAAAAAAGTTTATAAATTGTTTCTGAATCATTTGTTCTGCAATCAGCAAGAACCAAAACAAAAAAACAAACTTTTTCCCAATTTTTTTGATAAGATACTATGTTGAAACATAAATAAGATCAAATTAATATGATGTATCTATCTTAAGCATCCGGCCATAAATACAAACAGATGGTGGGCAGAGCCCAGGACACGAATAAATTTATTAGAATAAAAACAGAGAAAACCATTGTGGAAGTGTTACGAACACAAAGCAGATTCCCATATAAGTTGCTGGACTCTGGCTAGGGAGCCCAAATTTCACTTTGGTATCTCACTTCAGCGCCATAACTCATCACTCATTGCCGTCAAAGATACAAGCAGAAACAAGTCCGTAATTCGCAGTCTAAGATTATGCTCTCTGCCAAACAATTGCAGTCACTCTTTCATGCATCAATGACATGGAACAAGAAGTATGTGCATTTGATTCAGCCGAACTAATTAGAATTTCAGGATTATAGACAATTTGTTGAATTTTATTCAACAATAATTTTATATAGCAAGAAACTTTTTAAGATTCAAAATATTAAAGTATAAAAATGTAAATATAAATAACGAGATGATAATACAATTCAAAAAAATTAATTTAGGTTTATGATAAAGCAAAAGAAAAAAATAATGATTACACTGTACTGGTTGATTAACAAAAACATACGTAACTCTTCGATTAATGAACTAACCAAAGATTAATCTTGATAATGAGCTGATCACTATCAGAAACTAAGAAAATCTCATGCTTGAAACGCGCTATGACAAACGACACTTACCACATAGAAAAACCAGAGAATTTTTAAAGTTTAGCAATATGCATATTATTTTGTCATTTGTGTAATAAAGTTGGTATCAAATGACATGTATAATTACAATTATATTATCGTTAAGACCCTTAATTGATCTTTCAATAATTTTCTTAAAAATATTTTCATAACTAAGTTTGATCTTTTAAATTGATTTTCTAAAATATGTCTCTCTCAATAATTTATTTATATTATTTAATGGCTATTTGATTCCAACTATAAATGAATTAGATTGGATTTAGCTTTCTCCCTTCCCCTCTTTGGTGCTATTGTCTTAAATTATCTCTCTTTTTTAATTAATATTTAGTTTCTTCATTTCTCATATTTTACATTGCTCTAATTTTTTCTCTATAATAAAAAATATAATTATTTATTTTATTTTATTTTATTATTAAACTACTAAACTATATAATATTTAATATTTTATTATAATTAATGAAATTATGTAATTTTTTAGTAAGTATGGGCATATAAAGCTTGCAAGTTTTATTAATTATATATAACAACCTTTCAAATTTTTAATTAGTCTTAATTTTTTTCTTATTAAATGTATAGGGATTACAAGAATATGTAATCTATTACAAAACTACGACAAGGATAATTTCAATAACTTGATGAATTATTAAAGGGGGAATAGAAGAGATTTTTAAGGTGTGGGATCACTTTCATTAAAGTGTCATTTGCTCCCACGGATTTGCTAAACAGATAGTGGCAACTTACCTCCACAATGCAATAGAAAACAAGAAATTAGCTTATAACAAGTTTAACTTTTGTTTCTACAAGAAAGAGATAAAAAAAAATTGTTTTAACAAGTTCAAGACATTTGATTATGTAGTTTTGAGAATCTTCAAGTGTTTTTTCATTTTTTATAATTTTTTGCAAAATTCATACTTGAATATACATTAATTTAAGAGTTTTGACAAGATATGTAAGATGGGTTTTTTTTTTAAAACAAGTCCAATTTTAAAAATTATTTTAAAAATAACCCAAAGAAATTCTAAATAATTAGTCTCTTGCTAGAAACTAGTTTCTGCTTCTAAATAAAAAAATTTACTTAAACAGAGCTAGAAACTCTCTATTAAAAAAAGAAAAAAAAAAGAAAATGGGTCTAACGTTAATAAATAAATAAGTAAAAGTCGGAAACAAAATTTCTGACTTTTAAATTAAAATATATTTAAAAAAAAAAAGAAAAACTCTCAAAGTGGGAAACTCTAGCTTTGATGTGGGATATCAACAAAAGCCAAACGTGGCCTAAACATTTCCAGATGTGTTCTACTTTTTTCTTCGTCACCATTGGTTCTTTTTTTTTTCCTCTTCAAATTTTCTACCTCTTCAAGTTTTCTTTTTCTTTTTTAACTAATGAGCACTCTTTTCAGGCATTCCTTCATTTTCAAGTAAATTGTTCTCAATTTTTTTTCTCCGTTGTCGCTACCACACTGCCGTCAGCCCGTCACTACCAAATTGTGAAGAAATTGAAATTAAGGTATGGTTTAAATATTAAATGAAATTGATTATTCTTTATTATGTTATGTTAATATTTTTATCTTACTAGTTCTATGTTTAGATTCACTAAATTTGTAGTTACTTTATAAATTTAAATATTTTCAATAATATAGTTATTAAAATTAGATTTTTGATTGTTGTGAAAGTTTTTGAGTGTTGTTACACATGTTGGGTGTTAGTTAAATTTTTTGGTTATTGTTAAATTTGTTGTTAATTTACAAATTTAAATGTTCATGGTACTGTTGTTGTTGTTGAAATTGGATTTTTGAGTGTTGCTAAATATTTTGGGTGTTAGTTAAATTTTTTGAGAGTTGTTAAATTTGTTATTAGTTTATAAATTTAAAAATTTTGGATGTTAACTAAATTTTTTGGGTATTGTTAAATTTTGTTGTTAGTTTATAAATTTAAACATTTTAGATGTTAGTTAAATTTTTTGGGTGTTGTTAAATTTTGTTGTTAGTTTATAAATTTAAACATTTTAGATGTTAGTTAAATTTTTTGGGTGTTGTTAAATTTTGTTGTTAGTTTATAAATTTAAATATTTTAGATGTTAGTTAAATTTTTTGGGTGTTGTTAAATTTGTTGTTAGTTCATAAATTCAAATGTTTTTGTTAAAATTAGATTTTTGAGTGTTGTTAAAATTTTATAGTATTGTTAAACATTTTAAGTGTTGTTAAATTTTTTGGATATTATTAAATTTGTTATTAATTTGTAAAATTAAATATTCTCCATAATGTTGTTGTTGAATTAGATTTTTGAGTGTTTAATTTTTTGAGTGTTGTTAACATTTTCAGTGTTAGTTACATTTTTTAATTGTTGTTAAATTTATTGTTAATTTGTAAATTTAACTATTCTCAGTAATGTTGTTCAAATTAGAGTTTTGAGTATTGTTAATTTTTTGTGTGTTCTTTAAATTTTTTGAGTGTTAGTTAAAATAAAATAAAGTATAATATATGAATGAAAAAAGTATATAATTTGTTATGAGTGAAGATAAGTATAGGTTCGTTTGTATATTATGCACAACAACATCTATTTTTTAAATATTACTTGCAAGTTCATCTTAATTCATTTTTAATTGTTGAGAGAATAGAAAAGACAGGAGAGTGCTAAGTTGTATTTATTGTAAGTATACGTTTAAACATATATATAAAAGTTATTAGTGTATTTAAGAATTTTATTTCCATATTTTAAAATATTTTGTTCATGCTAGGTATCTACAGATTATATAAATTTAGGTTACATAATATATTTTATTATGTTAAATATATACATTTATTCATGTTTATGTTTATTATATTATGCTATATGTAGTAGGTTAATATAGTTATGAATAGAAAATTTTATTTATTATTTAGTTTAATTGACTTAAAATTTTTTGTGTTAAATTGTTACGCTACTGTTAATTATTTGATAGTGTTATTTTAGTCTTGTATTAGTAGTAAATGATTGCAACAATTAATTGAAGATGAAAGAATTTTAGATTTATTAAGTAATTATTTGCTAAAAATAATTGTATGTTGATTATAAAATGTGTATTAACAAAAAAAGTTATACCATAAGTGAATAAATAGTAGATATAATTAGATATCAACAAATATTTTGTTATGGAAAATATATATTCATAAATTAAATATATTTTTATTATATATTAATTAATTTCATTGACATTTAGAAAAAATGTGAAAAAATATTGTGTAGTGGAACCGATTATAAAAATATATATTTTTTTATTAATTCACATTTTCAAATATTTATTTATGTGATATCATACCAAATAATGAAAATTATTTGAAGGTTACAATATATTTAAATATTATTTGAATTTTTTAGTAATATTGTATTTGGTTATATTATTTGCATTATTAAATATACCTAAAATATTGTAGTCGAAATATTAATGAAAAATTTTTAGGAAGTAAAGAAATAATAAGAATATCTAACAAGTATGTAAAAGAATATATTAAAATATTGTATGAATTTTTGAGTAATATTGTATTTTGGTTATATTTTTTTAATTATTAAATATACCTGAAATATTGTAGTTGAACTATTAAATATTTGACATTGTATATTTGAGGGGAAGTATTATTAAAATCCCTAAAATATATTTCAATTACTTTTGATAAGAATAAATAGGTATTAGTTATTACAATTATTTCTAACACTTAAAGAAGTAATAGGAATATCCTACAGGAAAATTAAAATTTTTGCAATTATTCTTTATAGGAACAAATGGTTATTTATTAATGAAATAATTTTTAGCAAGTAAAAAATAATAGGAATATCAAACAAACATGTAGTAAACATTTTGCAAGGAAAAATAGATATTTGTATACAAAATTTAAAAATAATATATTAAATTATATGTTGAATTTATACCTAGGTTTATGCTTGGATGTAATTTATATCAAATTTGAATTCATAATGATGCCATGTCAAATTTTAATTTTTTTTAAAGACACGTCAATTAAGATAGACTACATACAGCTCATCTTATACTAGGGGAACATATTGTGCATAATGGGAATTCTTATAGTTATGATTGACAATGATAAGAATTTGATATTGTAAATTGTGATTTCAATCTATCACAATTGTATGCAAAGGTTTATCAACTGATTGATGTTGATTGTTATTAGTTTGATTTGGTATTGTATATTCTATTTGTACTTTATCACAAATACGGGTCTTAAAAAACAGTTTTAATAAAACTTGATGACAAGAGTTACTTGAGGTTTGGTTTGAATCCCATTAATGGATTATACTTTTTGAACCCTATTATTTTTTTGGTATGAGATAAAATTCATAATGCAAACAATTAAAGATAGCTACAGATTTGAATGTTTCTATGCTAACGCATGGCATGGGTTGAGACAGACTTTGAAAATGGTTTATGGAATATGAGAGAGTTCAGTATAGAAGTTGCCAGCATATATTGTTGTGCTCTAGTAGTGTAATCTCTAGACCATCGTTGAACGTAGCACATGGAGCCATTACACATTGGGATATGTATTTTGGGCCTTTAAATTATGTGTGGATGGATATTAGTACTGCTGGAATGTCATAAGCATTGATGGGATATATTTATATACAAAATACCAGCACAAGAAGCTCATTACAGTGGCATTGGACGTGAACCATAATGTGTTGCCCTTAGAGTTTTCCATTGTTGACAAGGATAGCATAGACTTCTGGTACTACTTTCTTACTCTATTGGAGTCGACATGTTGTGTGATGAAGGCCCTCGACTTTTTTTGATATCTGATGGGAATGCTTGTCTGCTAGCTGTTGTAGAACATATTCCTGACTTTTGGCCACCTCATTTGCTTGAGGTACATGTATGCCAATTTTACTAAGACTTTCTGCGGTCAAACTTTGAAGGACTTATATTGGAGGGCGGGCTTGACGCACAAGCTCATCAAGTTCGACAAGTGTATGGTCGAGATTAACAATTTTAATCCTGTTGTATATAATTGACTGATGACGATTGACTATGAGAGTAGACTCTTATACATGGATAGGGGATATAAAGTAGGAATATTGATGACTAACATCTCAAAGTTCTCAAATGGAGTGTTGAAAGGTGCATGACAGCTCTCAATTTCTTCCATTGTGTAGCTTACATTTACGCATGTTGTTGCATTCTTTTTGGATAGATTACCGAGGCCATAGTCATGTAGCCAGACAGTTAAGATTGCCCACATCTCCGGCTAAGATGTACAGGGACGCATAGCAAGAGTTTGTTCGGCACACATTGTAATTGATTGATTGACACGCTTTGTCAGTAGATATGTGCATAGTATAATAGGGAGTTCATCACGGGATTAACTATTCTATGAGTATCATGTAGTAATGTACAACTGTAGGAAGTGGGGTGCATATGGGATTCCATACTCGCCTGTAGGGCACATTTGTAAAAGGTACAATGTGAATCTTATGGAACTTATGAGCCCTTTTTATTTTATTAACCAGTAGGTGGCCACATATTTAGGCTAATTCAAGGCCGTGATGAGAGAGCAGTATCGAGACCCTCCACTATTTGCATTGGTGCACAACATTGAGCATTGGTGGTGGTGATGACAAGGCTGGGATCGAATGACACGTATATATAATGAGACAGATTGTGATGAAGTGTGAGCCAAGCAGAGAGTGCAGTGTGGAGATATTGATCCTAAGGCACTGAGTTTCTGACATAAATATGCTTACTTCTTGCTGTTATGTATGAATATTTATGTAACATATATCATATATTTCAACTATCTCAAGTTAAGATAATTATTTCTATTAATGCTATTATATGTATTCCATTTGGTACATGTAAGTTAACATGTTTTCTTTTTGACCTCTCTATCGTAAGTTGACATGTTTTCTTTTTGACCTCTTATTATTCGTCATATAAAAATAAGTCATTCATAATTTATCTTTGTTCTGCAGTATTGTAATATTTCACTATATTGGTTAATATAAACAAATATCATTTGACTAACAAAATGTCTATAGACCCTTAATGTTTTTCTTGTTGTACCTTTGATGAATTATTTAATAGTTCACTATGTGGCCAAACACAAAGAAATATTGTTCGACTAATAGGATCTTCGCTAGCCTTTGTTTGCACCTTTACCTGATTGATGGATCGTTGTTCCGCTTGTAGTCGGAGCACCGCTCAGAGGATATGTGGGCTGGACAAATTGATAACATAGTGACCCTGGCTGCACCTAATAGTTATTGGACGAGGTTTCCAAAGGTTGACCTTCATGTATTGAACATTTTGCAGCACATTGGATTATATGACGTCTACAAATGTGATACCATGCCATTGGATTATCATTTCATTACCTTTTTTTGTTGAGATATAGCATTAGGAGACGCACACGTTCTATTTCATACCAAGTGAAGCGACTATTACTCTCAAAGATGCCTAGTCATTTGGCACTTACCAATCACTAGAGAGCTAGTGATAGACAAATAGTTGGAGCACACATAGTTAGACTGGTAGACCATGTACATGGATGCCCTAGGATGGCATCCAGATGTTAGGCACTTCAGGGGTTCATCTATATCTTTGAGGATAATTTATGCCCACCTCCATAATCACCATATCGCATAAATAGCTCCAAGGTAGAGGTCAAGTAGTGGGCATAGGGATTTGTTATGCTTATTTTGAGTGGCATTGTATTCTTTGATGCGTCATTGGCTAGGGTCAGCTTGTCGTATCTAAGCCATCTTATGCAATGGGATTGCAAGTCGTTATGGAGTTGGAGAAGTGCAACCTTAGCATGTTTTCACTAAGGGCTATGTGCTGCATGCATTTGACAAAGATCCACACTTATGGGGCCAACTCAAGTATTGTAGGTAGATTTATATATGATGATATCCATACTGTTATTGCTTTTAACATTATCTATATAAGAATATATTAAAATTCACATGCAAATTTACGTGCAAATATGGGCTTGGTCACACATTCTAAAGGTGGGTTGACATCTATTGGTGCAGCACTTCGACACAAGGCCCTTGGAAATGGATGGAGGTGTTGATTTTATGCATGCATACATGATTGCACTTTGTCTTTTCTTTTTAGGTAGACAAGCCATAGCAGTTAACAGAGATTGGGAGTAATAGTATATGCATACTTTAGGAGATTTTAGACTCTGAGGCTCGGGTCCAGGTATGATAGTAATTTTGTATAATTAGCATTTAATCGTACTTTGTTACACTTGTTACTTAGCATTTTACAATTTGCAATTACCCAATTTGAGTGACAACCTTATACGATTGCTACGGCAGTTCAGGATGCTGCAGACCATCCTAAATGATCCTCACTTTCGAGGATAGTCTGCACACGATTGACTATAGAGGCACACATGTTAGGAATTGGGAGATATACCATCGCAAATACATTGCTATGTGGAGGAGCAGAGTTAGTATTCATGACAGTATTTGTTATGACAATCACGTGCCTTATGTGGTTCACAAATACCCTGATTGGTATCATCGGGTCACTCGAAGCAATATTAGTCCACATACTCTGCATGTTTGCAGTGGTTTTTAGCAGGGAGAGTGGAGTTTTTTTGAATACGTGTAATGTGCATGTTAATTCTCTTATGTATTTTATTTCATATGTATAAAACAAGCAATCATTTTTTCATGACAGAAGACTTCAGCATAGCACATGATGTCAGTAGACTTATGATGATCATTTACCTCGGTCTTCTGGTACATACGTACAGGTGGATGCTCCACCCCCATAGTCATTGACAAGCATGCTCGGACCATCTTCACAGCTATAGGACAGGCCATTGTCCTCGCACCATCTGGATCTAGACGATATCTACATTCCTGCACCTCCAAACCTACAATCATACTCACCACATACGCTGTATGCATACACAATGGAGACTTTATACGCCGAGGGACATAGAGTGGGCTCTCTAATGTAGCAGTTGAGTATACAAATGTCATATATATAGCCATTCGATCAGTCGCCCGTCCCATGGCCGCATGAGGTATCACTTTGAGGATAACATAATGGAGGCTAGCCTTCATAGGTGCATTCATCTCAGCATGATCTAGATAGCGTGCATGGCGGTGATAAGACCCCTTTGTAACCTTATTAAGTAGTATATTGCCGTCGGTGTGGGACTGGGGATCATCTCCCTTGAACCGTACATTTTTGATTGAATATGTTATAGTTAAGATTTCTTTTTCATTTTCATGATTTATTCTCTCATTTTACAGCATTTTGGTACTAATTTGTTTTATGAACTTTTACTCATATTTCATTATTTGTATTTCTCACACGTTAATAATTTAATTCAACATAATGAAATATCAAAATCATTTAACAAATAATAAAATTTGTAAAATATAAATAAAAATTCAATGGTTTGATTAAATGATCAAAACGTGTTGAAAAGTAAAAGTAATTGACATAAGGGTAATTGTACAAATTGAGAGCCAGAAATTCTATATTTTTCTTAAAAAATTGGGGTTTGACATTTTATTTTTTGGGGTCTAACACGAAATCTCCTTACATTTCTTTTCCCATCTTATAAATTTTTATTGCATGCATGATTTGGACATTCCATTAACAAATTTTATTCAAAATTCTAATTCAAAATATTTTGTTATATATGCTTACAATTATTCAAAATTAAAGTGTCTACATATATATATATATATATATCGACATATGCTCATATATATATATATATATATATATTTTTATATTCTAAAACTAATTAATATTTCTATATATATAATTATAAAATTTAATCATTATTATATATTTTATATATACACACATGTATAAATACAAGATTTAGACAAATCAAAATTTTTATCTCACTAAAATTTCCCTCATTTTCCATCCCACCAAAATCATAGAACACACACTCCATTATTTTTAGACAATAAAATATAATTTAAGTATCAATTTAAAAAAAAAAAGAGTGATATCAATTTTTACTTTATTTATTTATTCTTGGTTCAGACCCATTTTATTTTTTTTCTTTTTGCCTAATAGAGCTGGAAACCTAGTTTTTAGCTCTATTTAAGTAATTTTTTTTCATTTAGAAGTCAGAAACTGGGTTTTTGGCAAGAGACTAATTATTTAAAAATTCTTTGGGGTTATTTTTTTAAATAATTTTTAAAATTAGATATTTTTTTAAAAAACTCTATGTAAGATGTAGAGTCCTGAATCATAAGTTATAGAATTAAAAGGCTTATTTCTTCACTTTTATGACCATTAGTATTTCACATTTCAAACTACAAAATTTTTAACATTCCTCCACCTAGTTTGTAGTATGAAAAACTAAAATAACATCGCTGATATCATGCATAAAGGAAAATAGCTTTCATTTCCAACTTTTTCTTGGCGGTTGGATTGCTTAAACCAAGATTTGTAGTTAGACTAGAATTATTACACACATAAACAAATCAACTTGCATCCATCATTCAAATTACAAATTTAACCCTATTACCATCCAATTGCTTATCCTAATAGTTCAAGGTCATAAACAAAGGATTGCTCCAAACTTCCGCTATAAGTGGCTCCACTTCTAGGTTGTATATGTAAAATATGTTTCTAGCTTCAATAAATAAAGCACCGAGAAATATATTTATTAAGAGAATATTTCTCACCCTACTTAATTAAGAGTAATAATATGTATTTCTACTTGAAATGGATAAATAAATATTGTAGCGGTTGCAATAACTTATTAGTAACTTATTTTTATCCTTTAAACCTTTCAATCTAGGGGGTGTGCTACAACAAGGATGGATCATCATTGCTAGTGATTTTAGATAGAGGGTTTTAATCTTGTTCTCGATGTTGTCAAATTCACCAAGTCTCACACAAGAGTTTTAGTCAACAGATTTGCTAAATTATTATTAGTTCTTACGAGCACACAATGACAATGTTATCATTTGATACTTATTTAATGAAAGCATGTCTTAAGACATATATATTTAGATTTACCATTGGATACTTTGTTTAATACTTTAGATATAGTGGCCCCACTTTCACAATGCAATGCAATTGCTAGCAAGGTTGAGGCCGTAATGTTGATATCAAGTAATAAATTTTTTAAGCTAATATGCTTCTTTGCATGCTAAAATTAGAGCTATAAACTCACATCCCTAGTAGATGGAGCAATCACAGTTAAATTCTTTGAAGCTTAGGAAATAGTTCCATCGCCTAGCATAAAGATCCATCTAATTGTATGATGTTGATTACTAATGCTAGTTACCCAACAACCATCAATATACCACTCAATAACACTTATGAAAGTCAAAGAATAGTCACAAATCATTAGTTCTTTTAAGATAACCAAGGACTCTTGTTGTTTCTTCCAATGATTTCAACTAGGATTTTTAGAATACCTAACTAGTCTACACATTGAATAAAAGATATCTGGCCCTATACAACTTGTGGCATACATTAAAATTTCCATTACATTTGCATATTTTAGCTAAGAAATTAGGTTTCTAGTATCCTCATAAAATTTAAAGTTAGTATCAAAGGGAGTACTAGCCTCTTTTACATTCAAATATTGATATTTATTCTAAATTTTATCAATATAATATGAATAATAAAGTGTCAAACTCCAATTATGCCATTAAGTTTAACCCTTAAGATAGTATTGACCTGTTCATGAACTTTCATTTTGAATTTTGAAGAAAGATACTTCTTAGTATCAACTACTGTCTGGTTAGTTCTAACAATTTACATGTCATCTATATGGAGACAAATGATTACTCCATACTCATCACTGAATTTAGAATAAATACAATTATAAACATTATAAAGCCTAAATCCATGTGAAATTAAAATGGATTCAAAACTCTAATGCCATTGTGTAAGTGCTTGTTTTAATATATACAAGAAATTTACAAGTTTGAACCTTATTTTCATTTGTGAGTAGTATTAAGACTTTGAGTTGTTCCATATGCACCTCTTCATTTAAATCACCATTTAGAAATTCTATTTCAACATCCATTTGATGAACACAAAGGCTATATAGATTGAAGTTAGAGTCAAAAGAGCTCAAATACATGCAATTCTAGTAAAAGGTGCATAAATGTCAAAATAGTCAACACCTTCTTTTGTTTGAAACCTTTGATGACTAACTAACTTGGTAGGTTAGAATGGAGCCATCCACAGAATTTTCTTTCGAAACACACACTTATAACCAATATGTTTAGAACCATGTTCTAAATTGACTAAGACCTAAGTACCATTACTCAACAATGAGTCCATTTCATCATTTGATGCTTCTTTCCAAAATGTTTAACCTCTTAATATCATTGCTTCCTTGTAAGTTTTAGGATCATTCTCTATACTTAATTAAATTGGATTTTTATTTATTGGGGTATCTTTGTTGTCTTTAATGAGAAAGACAAGAACTTGTGAAGAAATAAATTTTGAGGGCTAATTCTTTTCTTTTCTTTGATTGTGACTCCTCAGTTCAAAAGGAGTGTCATCCTTCTTCCTCTTTATATTTTTGGAAGAACTAGTGCCATTGGAAGGACTTGGTTTAGTTTTCTGATCCTTTTCCACCCTTCAATCCTTGAAAAAATTATTACTAAAAATTCAACATCTTCTGATTCTACAATTGCATTAGGGTTAAGATCAAGCTACACGTAGGTTTGGAACTTTTAGTATAACCACACTGTTTTGAATGCTTTAGATCCCAGCTAGAAATGACACTTTAAACATATAAAATTCTTTATCTCTTGATTTCAGTAAATACACATGCACATATCTAGATAACTCATTAATGAAAGTGATGAAGTACTTGTTACAACCTCTTGTTAAAATTCTATTAAACTCATAAATATGCAAATGCACAAGATCGAACAATTTCAAGTTTCTTTCTACTTTAGAAGAAGGTAGTCTTATTAGTTTGGCTTGAGCACATTTTTCACACTTCATATTAACATTGAACTATATGAAATTAGTCCATTTTTAGAAATATGCTATAGAACTTTGTGATTAACATATCCTAATTTGCTATGCCGCAACGGATAAGAAGGATTAATAAAAAGTGACAAGAAACATCAAGAACTTTATTGATGCTTCTATTTATACTTACCATTATGAGAGGAGTCATTCCCCACAAATACACCATTCCTGGATGAATAACTTTTTTAGTCTCTAGTACTACTTTCATCCCCTTTTTTTTTATTAAAAATATCAGCAAAGACAACTTTTTATGATATCTTGTATATGAAGTACATTAGTGTCTAATTTATTGTCAAAAGTGAATTGACCATTCACACAACCTTTGATAAGTACTTTAGTCCTTATATCATTTGCCAGTACCATTTCATGTCCTTTAAGCATTTTATAATTCTATAATTAAGTCTTATCATTATGCATATGAATGGCTATACTAGAGTCACACCACAATCCTTGGTAGACTTAAGCATATCCATGTTCATTTCAATCATTGTACCAAATAACTTCATACCAAAATGTTTTGAAATTTCATAAACAAGATTTACGCTTAAGGTTTTACTATCATTTTCCTCCTAACTGTTCTTCCATTTAGATTTGTTACACCTTTGTTGCCACATTTATAAGATATCAAATTTTCTTTTTACCGTCTGAAAAATTAATTTTTTCAAGTTTCTATCTTGTTGGAAGATATACTTTCATTCACAAAAATCACCTTAAAGTCACCATTCACTTATTTCTTTTGGAGATTTCTAGCATCTTATTTGATCATTAAATATTTCAAAACAACATTTAAAGTAATACACTCTAAGTATGAAATAATTTCTTTTGGTAATCACCCTAGCTAGGAGGCAATTTACAAAAAAAAAAAAAAAAATCCTCACTTGGAATGCTTTTGAAATTTTAACTCTTAAATCTTTTGAGATTTGAAACAAATACTTATGAATTATGAATTTGATCAAGAAGTAGAGAATTATCTATAAACTTGAATTCAAAGTATTTGTTTTATAAGAAACTAATTTGACCCTCAGTTTTGGTTGGCATGTTGATGCTCAAGTTAGGCCCAAATCTCCTTTCATGACTTGATAGTTTTAAATAAATTATAAAGGTTGTCTGACAAAGTGTTGAGAATGTGGCATCTGCATAGCCCTTCACCTTCTTCACATCACCCTTTGTCTCTTTAAATCCTCTAAATCATCACCCCTTAGGGAAGGAATTTTTAGAATGCCTAGATTTAACGCGTATTCCAACTTCAAAGTTATTGCAAAAAAAAAATTATCTTGTCCTTCCACTTACCGTACTTTATTTAGGTTCTATCCTAGCACTCCAACTTCATAAAGTCAAGGTCCATCACATTGACAGGATATTCTTGAGTAGACCCCATACTAAACTAAAATAACACCTTAAGATCATTGAAGCAATTGGGGTTGCAAGAATAGGAAACCTACTATCAAGCTATTATAATGATAATGTCAATAACTTGGATGAGTTATAAAAAGGGGAATTTGAGAGATATTTTCAAGTGTTGTAACTATTGGGTTTCACTGGATTTGAGGAGTAAGAATGCAATTTTAATATATCATAAAACATTCAAAACATAGTGGAAAAATTATTACCAAACCTAGTCCATTTTTCTTCTTATAACACATATAATCAAAATATAGAAGAGAAGAACTAGAGTTTACCTTTTGATATGTTTTTTAAACCCTCTTACTTTTCTAATCTTGTAACTACAAAAATTTAGTTATGGCCTTTAGATTGTTCATACGAACAAGTACTGGGCAAAATTTTCTTTCTTTACTCTCAAAACTTTTTTGTGAAGTCAGGAGAATGGGGCAAGAGATAGAGGATGCTAGCAATTTTTCTCTCACTTTTTTTTAATAGGGTGGAAGGCCAAGCTCTATATAATTAGGGTTAGAGTGCATCTTCTAAACTTATTTAGTCTAAAATATGATTCTCTCCTCAGTTGATTATGGAAAGAGGATCTTTCCATGTATTTAATATGGAGGTTGTATGGAATGGGTTAAATTTGGTTTCTAGGTGGACCTTTGTCCATATTTAATCCCAAACTATCTTTAATTATTTATCTAAATTATAATTAAAGGCCAATGATATCTTAAATTTAATTTTAATTAATCTCATTAATTAAATTAAAAGTCCATTGCGTTCTTAATTTATAATCATATAATTAATAAACACATTGAAGACAAGAACTTGTGTAGATCAATCTCATTGTGGTCCATGAATTTTGATTATTAGATAGTCAAATCTTGATCATGTCGTTCACGATCAAAACCATTTTTCTCTTAAATTGTTCTTTAGTATGTGACTCTTCATGTTTATCATTAATTGACAACAATCATAACTCAAAGCCCATGGCCCATATCAAATCCCAATTAAATTGAAGTGATTTAATTATAAGAACCTTCTAGATCATGAATGCCATGCAATACAACCTTTTGTCTTGCTATGTCATGATAGAGTGAAAGCCATGGATTTAGTCAAATTTACTAAATTGACCATATGACCAAATGGGCATGCCTAATGAGAATAGTGTTTATCAAAAAATCCTTTGCGATTATGCATTAAGTTTGCTATGGATTTCTATCTCAGGAGACATCAATCAAATAGGACATAGACTTTATTTACTTATAAGAAAACAAATCTCTTATTGAATGCACAAATCCTACACACACACACAATTAATGGCACTTTGAGCTCATAATCATATAAAGGTAGATGTAATTCTTAATGGTTTAATAACACATTGATCATGATACGCACAAGGTAACTGTGCCATTTTAAGTCTAAAGTCCACTCCAACTTAACAAAATCATGATGTAAAACATCTGTATCAAAAGGTAAATTCTGTATGATTGCATTATTCTTTAAATTAGTATTCAAATATATCATTTTCTAATAATGTATTTATACACATGTATTCTCAATATTTCATATCAAATGGCATGATATTCATCATAAAACATAAAGCGTGCAAATCTTGTTGATATTTCTAATGCCTAGTTAGAAATTCTATGACTTTTAAACTAGTTCAATAATCATTCAATATGAAGCCTCGTGTTAATATTCACAAGTCTTGTGAATCATATGAACTTATGTATTACTTTACGATAATTTCAAGATTTATATTCATGATTAAAATACAATAATACATCAATATTTTATTAATAAAATTTAACATTTACAATCAATATTCTCACAACAGCATAAACATTTGATATTAAAGGACATATAACTAACGGTGATCATTCTCCTTGAAAAGTTATTTGCCTCTACTTACTTGCTAATTGGTTAGCGACAAATTGCTTTTAGCATGGGAAACGAGAAATTGCCATATGACAAGTTTAATTTAGTTTCTAAAATGATAATATCTCAATTCTTTGAACCTAGCTCAAGTTCAATGAAATTGCCTTTAATGCCAAATTTATACGAATTCAGAGTGTTCACTTTTCATCTGTTATCTGTTAATAATTTTTTTTTTTTATGATATAATAAGGGACAATAGAGGAAACAATATATATTTTAGACTTATTTCTTGAAGTTTATCTACATAAATCTTGGAGATATATACATATATACATATGAATGTATGTATGTATGTATAGTATGCTTGACTGAAAAATATGGATCACACATCAACTATTGTTTTATTCTTCTTATTTTTAGTAAAAATACGCTTAGCGCATTACACGATTTGGACCATTAAAAGTCAATATTCAATTAAAGAGATAAATTTTAAAAAATTTGAGACAATTATACTTGTTATAAAGATAAAGAAATCCAAATATATAAAAACAAAAAACTAATAATAGAAGCAAGTAAACCAAAAAAAGTAAGAATAATAATAAACTTCACTATAAAGTTTTATAATTTCTTTAAAAGGAACTATTTCCATTAGTATTTTTAAGATCCACTAATGTGAACTTTTTAAAATATCCATGTATGGAGATGCCAATAAAATAAAAAAACTGAATTTATTTGGCATGAAATTTGAGATAGAGTGACAAAATCACTTGATAATTGTATTCAGAATTATGTATTTTAAAAATATAAAAAATTATTTAAACTTAAAAGTATAAAAATATTCAAAATAAGAAAATAAGAAAGATCAAAAGCATCTAAAAGACATAAATTTTAAAATTGGGAAGAAAACACAAACAAAAATAATAAAGAAAAAAATAGTAGAGAAATATTATGTTTGATGTGTTATAGATATATTATGTAATCAAAACATCTTATTAACTTAATAATGTATTACAGATATAGTTGGAGAAGAAGCATATCATAATAACTATATTTGAGTGCGAAGATAACACTGTAAATTTACTCATTAGGGATAATATTATAAATCACAATGTGTAATCAAATTAGAAAGTTGCATACTTTATGTGTGTGCAAATTATAAAGTTGATGCATTTTAATTAACAAGAATAAAATTATATAAAATTTAAAACTATAAAGAGTATTTAAAATAATAAAATAAAGAAATAACAAAAGAATTCGAAAACAAATTTAGAGAAAATACAATAAAACAATAAGTTAAATTTAAAATAAAAAATAAGATAAGAATATTGATTGTTTGATTTTACATTATGCAAAAATATTTAAAATAAGAGATGGGAGAAAGATTAATTTTTTAAAAAAATGAGAAATTTGAGAGAAATCATACATATAAATTATAATTTAGAAGAAAAAGAGAAAGAAATGATAAAAAAAAATAAAAGAATTAACATAAAGGTAGTTATAAAAATTCACTTTGTGTGACAAAAAATCTTTGTCCTCATTATGATATAGTGCTATTGCTCATAAAATATTAATAGATTTTACAAATATAAATTGTAATTCTTTTTTGTGAAACAATGATAAAAAAGATATGACATCCTTAACATAATAATAGTATGAGACACATCCTGCACATGTACGAATTAATTTATAAATTATGAAATTATTGTATTTTAAATTATAAAGATATTAAATTAATAACATAAAAATATTTAAAATAAAAAAAGAAAAATAAAAGAATTTTAAAAGAGATATATCTTGAGAAAAAAATAAATAAAAATAAGTTAAAACAAACGAGAAAAAGAAAAGGTTAAAAATAAAAGAAGAAAAATTAATGATAATTGTCTAATGTGCAACTAAAAAACCTTAGTTCTGTAATACACACACCCACACACACATATATAGACACACATTAAATTGTAAAGAATTTTTACATAAGGTAGAAAGAAAGATAAAAAGAAATTAAAATTGATAGAAAATTAGTTAGGACAGTTGTGTAGTTTTATAATATGCAAATAAAAACTCTTACTTTCATAATAGGGGTATTAATTGTTTGCTGTCCAAATTGTGTAATTTTTCAGAGTTTGCCAACTTTTTTTTTTGTAATACTTTACCACCTACTAAATTAAAATTACTTGTTCCATCCTAACACCCATTTTCTGCCAACTTCACTCGAATATTTTGTTGAGATTTTTCACTTTATGATCACTTGACAATCCATTGACACGAGTGTTGAGCCTAAGTAAGAAGAATGCTTGAGATTGACTAGAAGACCAATTACATGAGCTAGAGCCAAAAAGCTCAAGAAATCCATGGCAGCACTTATTCATGATGTTTAAAAGAAGTTTAGACATTTGGAGAGGCTTTAGCAGTAAAAGGAGAGCTCATGGAGTAATTTGGTGCATTTCGTGAATGAAGACAGTGAAATTGAAGCATAGGATCTATTGTAGTCGGACCAATTCAATCTAGGGCAATAAAATCAGCAGTACATGGATTTAATGCTTGTAGACATTACGATCACAAGTTTATCGAATCAATCAATCAAGGCCAGATTGATTGCGCTGAAGTGGCACCCCTAGAAATCACGATCAAGCCATGGTCAAATCAATTAGACATTGCGTGGATCAACAAAATTGAACGTTTGATAAATTGTCCAATGTTGCTCTTTACCCACGAGAGGGGCCAATGAAAAATCTGAATTATGTAATTTTTTAGACTTTGCTAATTTTTTATTTTTTTTTGTAATACTTAACAACCTACACTAATTAAAAATTATATATTCCATCTCAACACCTATCCCAAACACCCATTATCTTAAATAATATCAACACCTCTAATAAAATTGCTTGAGACCAATACATTAATAGGCCAAACTATGGACGGAAGACGATATGTGAGATAAGGGCTCCATGTTAGCTTTTATGACCACTGATCTCTAAAGAACCCATTAGAGCATAGTGAGCACTTAGGAAATTCTTAATCATCTACAAGAGTTGTATAGTGAGTAAAGTTGTACTGCTAGATATAAGATATCAAAGCATTTGTTTAGGATGTGTGTGATGGAGGGAAGTGATGTTAATGAGCATGTCTTTAAGATGATTTTGCTCATCAAGAGGCTCAATTCACTCAACTTCATCATTGATGCCAATCTGCGAACAAGTTTAATCTCACAATCACTTTCAGATTCATTCTCATAGTTTATCATGAACTACCATCTAGATGGTATTTAGTGCACAAGAGTTTTGCTCCTCAATAAGCTAGTGACTACTCAAACTACCATGAAGGGGAAAGGAAAAGAGAAAGAGGTGGTTTTGCAACGTCTAACTCATCTGGTATGGTGAAGAAAGGCAAAACAAAGAAGAAGAAGCCTACGGATCCTAACGTGAGCAGGAGCATCAAGCAGACCAAGATTCTTATAGACAATAAAAAGTGTTTCTATTGTGGCAAGGAGAAAGAGGAACTGCATTGAGTACATCAAGAGCTTGAAAATGGCACTGAAGATAAGAAATTTTATGTTTATGAACATCTTAGTTCATTAGTGTATTTTCTACTTATTGGATTTTTGATTTTGGTGCTCCATCTCATATTTGTACTTTGTATTAGGATTTGTCTAGACTTTAGAGGCTTGAGAAGTGTGAAGTGGTGATCAGGATGAGGAGTGGGGCAAGTACTGTAGATTCCACAATTGGAACCACTTTAGTTAGACAATCATCTATCCATACTATAGTTTTAAGAGATTTTTTACTTTTGCCTAATGGGTTTAAGAACATTGTTTCGATTCCATTAATAATAAAAGAAAATTATGACTATTGTAATTTATTGTTTGGCACAATTTCTCTTTTGAATGATCCTTATTATTTGAATGTGGATGATAATGTTGCGATAAATGTTGTTTCTAACATACATGCTAGGGATGGCTAGAATCCCAAGCACCTATGACACATTAGATTAGACCATTTTAGGGAGGCAAGGATAAGCAAGTTGAAGAAAGGTGTGCTTCTTGGCCTATTGGAAGAGAAATCCTATTCGAATTGTAAACCTTGCATCATAGGTTAAATGGCTAAGAGCCCATTTGATAAACACATTGAGAGGGCCACATAGGTGTTGGAACTATTCCACACCTAAATTTGTGAGACATTTAATGAAATGCTAGAGGAGGGTTCTAGTAATTAATAATTTTTGTCGATGATTATTTTAGGTATGGTTATGTGTATTAGATGAAGTAATAAATATGGATCATTTGAAAAGTTTAAAGAATTCAAGGCTCAAGTAAAGAAATAAACAAGGAAGCATATAAAAGCACTATGATCAAATCGTGATGGCGAGTACATGAGCGCTGAGTTTATTGACTTCCTCAAGGAAGTGGCATTATATCATAATTAATACTACTAGCAAGTCCTCAATTAAGTGGTGTAGCTAAGTGTAGGAATTGAACCTTTTTGGATATGGTTTAGGCTAGCTTCATTCATCTCCCCATATTATTATAAGGGCATGCATTTCTGATTGTTGTGCATGTTTTGAATAGTATTCTCTCTAATCTACTCTTTCAACCTATATGAGATATGGAGTGGGAGAAAGCTAAGTCTAAAGTATATCAGGATTTGGGGATGTATGGCTTACCTAAAGAAGAGTAGGAAAAAAAGTTAAAGGTAAGGGTCGTCATGGGTTACCTTGTTGGGTATTCCAAATACTTCATAGGATATGAGTTCAACTACATGATGACTATAAGATTATCATTGGTTGTCAAGTGTGCTTTCTTGAAGAAGAGTTCATTTGAAAAGGTAGTGTGGGTGGAATAGCTGTGCTTAAGGAGGTTAAACATGAGCAATAATGCAAGGAGCTTGCGTAGCAAGTTTCTATTCAAGAATAATCTTTCACAATGCAAGCATTGTGATGATTAGGTAGAAGCTCTCATATACAAGAGATATAATTATGTCTTAGAGAATAGACACTAGTTCTTTGTTATGAGAGATAATGATAATGGAGATGATCTAACTATCTAAGATCAAATAATGTTGGATAAAGACTCCAACAACTAGATGGAAGCTATGTAGTGTGAAATACATTCAATGCATTCGAACTAAGTATAGACCATAGTGGATCTACACCACAAGAGAATATTTTTCATTGGATGCAAGTAGGTCTACTAACACATGCATGGAAGTGTAAATTAAGGTAAAGGAATAAACTTAAACCCAACAAAGTCTTTCTTGCTCAATTAGTGTGAAAATAACCCAAATGCAATGCACTTGAAGAATACAAGTGTAGGATAGCCAAAACTAACATGTATAGTTAGTTAACATGTCATGAATCTTCTAAGGAATGCTTGAAGTAACTTAATTTAATATTTAATTTCACAAATATTGAGAACCCCCAAATATTTGGAAAAAGGAATAACTTGTATTATTGAATTGGCAAAAAAAATCCTCCAAAATATGTTAAGGACCCTTTTTTTAGTGCTAGGGTCTAAATGAAACAACCTAAATTCATCTAAAATTAATTAGCAAATGTCTAGGTAAAATTTGGTGAAGAATCATAACTAAACATAGAAATCTTAGGCTCCACACTACTGTCGTGATTGATCTAGTGTTCCACATGATTAATCACTTGCCTTTTAGATCAATCCTAATGTTGATCCAAAATGTTCAATAGCACTTTCAGAGGCTTTGTGAGGTTTTGCTACAATGATTGCCCTTCATGCAACCAATCTGTGAGGATGTGATCAACATAATGTCAATTTGTGCTTTGTGGGATCGATCCAACTTTCATTAGATCGTATTTCTAGAAAAATTCTCTATGCTGTTGATTTGCTATGACTTGGGATCAATCTAGTCTCTGTTTGGATGGATTCTAATGATTCCACCATGATATTTTCTTCTTTGCTTTGTACCAGGTTTATCTACAAACACTTCGTAGGCTCTCCAAGCCTTTTCATACATCCAAATTCTTTTTGAAACTTCTTCACAAGTACCAACATCAACTCCATAAAATTCTTGCTCTTGAAATATGTAATTAGTCCTTCAATTATTCTTACATATTTGAGCTTTGACAGGATCTTAGTGTCATCCTCCTCTTGAGAAGGAAGTGCCCCCGATTCAGCCTTGTGCTCAACACTTGCATCAAACGAGAAGAAGTTAGTAACATTAAATATTGCACTTATTTCATACTCACCCAGCAGCTTCAACTTGAAGGCACTATCAATAATTTTCATTAGGATTTGAATTAGACCATCTCCTCCAAGTTGTAGCTTTGATTTTCTTTGTTTTTGAAATCTCCCTTTGTGTGTGAGTACCAAATCTAATCTCCACGTTGGAATACTAGTTTCTTGTAACATTATTTGCTTGTTATATATATTTCTTATTTCTTCTTTCAATGCTTAGCCTAACTCTTTCATAAAGTAGCTTCACAAACTTTGCTTTCCTTTTGCCATTTGCATTGTCTTGCTCATTACAAAGTAATGGCAACAAATGTAATGGTGTTAAAGGATTAAAATCATATACAGCTTTAAATGGTGATATGTGAGTTGTGGAATGTGTTCTCCTATTACACACAAACTTAGCATGTGGTAAGCATTCTTCCCAAGTCTTAATGTTCTTACTAATCAATTCACACAACAATGCAATCAAGGTCTTATTCAATACTTCAATTTTCCCATCAATCAGCGGGTGACTATTGATAAAAAATAAAAATTTAGCACCCAACTTAACCTATAAAGTTTTCTAACAATAACTGAAGAATTTTACATCCTTATCAGAAACAATGGTCTTGTGTATGCCATGTAACCTGACGATTTCTTTGAAAAACAAGTTCATTATATGGGATGCATCTTCAAATTTATGACATGTAATGAAATAAGCTATCTTTGAAAATCAATCTATTGCCACAAATATGAAACCTTCACCAATTTTTGTTCTAGGAAAACCTAACACAAAATCCATGTAAATATCAATTCACAACATTCTATAAATATCAATTCACAACATTCTAGGAACAAGTAAAGGAGTATAAAGCCCAAGTGGTTATACCTTAGATTTAGCCTCTTTGCACTTGATGCATCTTTTGACTACTCTCTCTACATCTCATGTTAGGTTTGGCCTACAGAAATGTTAGTACAAAATCAATATGGCCATGGTGACACATAGTGTCACATTTACCCTCCGTCATGAGCATCTCTTACAAGTAACTCATGCAAAAAACATTTTGAAATACACAACTTATCAACACAAAATAAATAACCCTCATGTTGTAAATATTTATCATGTGTGTCTCTACTAGTTAATTCAAATATCTCACCCAAATCTACATCTCTAACATAAAATTTCTTAATGCGTTCAAATCCTAGCAATCTAGCATTCAAGGCAGTAAGAAGTATATAAAGGTGCGATAAAGTGTCTGCGATAATGTTATCTACTCTTTTCTTATATTTAATCACATATGAGAATGTGTCAATGAAGGATACCCACCTTACATGTCTCTTGCTTAACTTACTTTGACTCTTTAGATGCTTTAATGACTTATAGCTGGTATAAATGATAAATTCCCTTGGACGCAAATAATGCAACCACATTTCTTGCTTCCTCACCAAGCAATACAACTTCTTGTAATATTTAGGATAATTAATTACTCCCCATTTAGCTTTTTACTAACGTATGCAATGGGCTTTTGCAAACACATCAACACAGCTCTAATGCCTACTCTAGATGCATCATATTCAAGCTTAGAAGTTATAGAAAAATCAAGTAAGAACAAGAGCATTAGTAAGGTGATTCTTCAATATGTTGAATGCTTGTTGCTCTCATTTTTCTTGGTAACTGTTGTAAGTAGCACACCTATGGTGCAAAAATTGCAACCTCCTATAAAACTCACCAAATCATAAAAGGTTCTTAGCTCAAAAATAGTAGTAGGTGTTGAGCACTCCCTAATTGTCTTCCCTTTATTCTTATCAACTTATGTTCACCATATACTTATAACAGATCCTAGAAATATGCAATGATCAATACAAAATGTACTCTTTTGAGGGTTAGCTTACAATTTCTTCCTACATAAGGCCTTAAACACACATCGCAAATTTTCAACATGCTTATGTATGAACTTACTCTAAACAAAGATATTATTAAAATATTATACCACAAATTTACTTGTGAATGTATGCAAAACATGATTCATTAAATGTATAAATGCACTGAGTGCATTTGTAAGCCTAAAAGGCATTATCAACCACTCATAAAGTTCAAACTTAACTTTATACACACTTTTCCACTCATCCTTTTCTTTCATTTAAATTTTATGGTAACCACTCTTAAGATCTACTCGAGAAAATATAGTAGCCCCATGCAACTGATCCAACATGTCATCTAATGAAGAAATAGGGTGTTAGTACTTTACCATAAAGGTGTTTACAACTTTACAGTCTACACACATGTTCCATAATTCATCCTTCTTCTACACTAGCAACATCGGGACAACACATGGGCTCATACTTCTCGAATCCATCTTTTATTGATCAAATCTTCAACTTGCCTTTGGATTTCTTTTGTCTTTTCAAGATTAGTTTGATAGGCTAATTTTTTTGGAGTGGCTACACCAAGAATGAAGTTGATTTAATGCTCAATGCCTCTAAAAGGTGACAACCTTATAGGTAGCTTCTCTAGCAGCACAACTTTGTAGTCTTGCAAAACAGATAACATAACCTTAGGGATGGATGATGTGGCCTCTTTAAATAAGAAATAATTCCCTTCATACATCAACAATGCCACTCCCCTCTGACTTTCTAAAGTTACTCTAACATCTCTCATGGTAGCTACCATATGCTTTTTTCTTTTCTTTTTCTTTCTGCTCTTTTCTTTAACTTCCTTACCATTCTCATTTTTCTTTTCACCATCCTTTTGCTTTTCTTTGTCTCTAACTCAAATTCATATTGTTGCTTTATGTATATTTGATCGTCATGCACTTTCTTCAGTGTGAGTGGCATAAGAGTGATATTCTTGTTTTAAAAATAAAAGGTATATCTGCTTGTAACCATATCAAACATGACCTTCTTGTCATATTTCAATGGTTGTCCCAACAAGATATGGATTGCTTGCACTAGAATGTCACACAACACTTCACCTTATACTTTAGAATTTCTAATGCAACAAGTACTTTGTTATCTTGACTTCCCACTATTATTCAATCATTGTAATTGTAAGGTTTGGCATGATCTGTTAAAGCTAAAGACAATCTTTCTACCATTGTAATACTAAGAATGTTCATACAACTTCCTCCATTTATAATCAAACTACATGTTATACCTTGAATTTAGCACTTCATGATGAAAAAATTGTCCCTTAACTCCTCATACTTGTCCTTCTTTGCTTGAGCATTCATCAGCATGGTCCTCTTATTTGGGCACTGCATAGCAATATGTCTTCTTCCTTGTAATTTAAAGCACATAATGTCACAATTAAGTGAAGTAGAAGAAATGGAATTGGAAGGATTTGGTAGCTTAGGTGCCTCCACTCTTGGTGTAACTATTAGTTTAAAGCTTTTGGTTGGTGTCAACCTTTTCTCCCTCCCATGAACGGTCTTACATGTGGTGCTTACTTGCATTTAAGTCCTACCCTTCCTATTGAGTTGCTTTTTCTACTTTAATGCCCTTCTCCACTTGGTCTTCCAACTTTACATAGTGGTGTAACTCAAAAACATTAGCTATATCTTTATCCAAACAAGCTATAAATCTTGCCATAGCGATTCTCTATCCTCTACTATGTCCCCACTCTTTAATGCCATCTCTATGTCTTTATAATAGTCTTCTGCATTCCTATTCCCTTAAGTCAAAGTTTGCAACTTCTAATGTAGATCCCTATAGTAATGATTTTGGCATTAAATTTTTCCTTATTGTTGATTTCAGCTTGCCCAGAGTATAGATAGGACACTCACCAATTCTTCTTCAATTAGTATACAATTGGTCCCACCAAATTCTATTAGCATCAATCTTCTTCAATAAGAGCTCTACTTTTGTAGAAAGTGCTGTTAATGTGTCTACATCACGCACACTAGTAACCTTTGCTATGGACCTCCCAATTGGCCATTGGTATGCATTTTTGGCCAGTTTTTCAATTGAAGCCCTAGCCTCTCACAATAATTTATTCATTAGAGATCCTACTACAGCTAAATCTAAAATAGTATGTAATTGATCACTAATCCCACTGTAAAAATTTTGCACCTACATCTAAAGTGGGTGGCCATGGTGTGGGCACTTTCTGAGTAGTTCGTTAAATCTTTTTTATACTTCTAGCAAGGTCTTTAACTCCAACTGCTTGAACGTGCCTATCTCTAACGTCAGTTGTGTAGTTTTAGCAGGTGGCAAATATTTAGCTGGAAATTTGTTGACCATGTCTTGCCATGTCACTATGCTTTTGGAAGGTAGAGGTTGCAACCATTGCATAACTTTGTCCTTGTGAGGAAAGAGAAAACATCTTAACTTGATCGTATCATCAGAGACGCCATTAAATTTAACAATATCACAAAGTTTTAGAAAGCTCACAGGGTAAGTATTGGCATGCTCTTGTGGGGTCCACCAAACTAGATTAGCTGCATTGCACCATATTGATGAGTGTAAGCTTGAACATAAAGTTGTTGGCATTAAGTGGTGGTCTAACTATGCCATTCATATAGGGATTCATCACCAGCTGCACGTAATCTTGAATAGCTCTTGGATTTGGTGGAGGAAGCTACTCTTGTGGCTATGGTGGTAGGTTATCTTCCATCTCAACTTCTTGATCACATTTAAACAAAGCTCTTCACCTCCTATGCAGTGTCCTTTCGATCTTTGAGTCAAACTTAAGCTCTGAGCTTTTCATTTTGTGCATACAAGAACTTTATAGTGATTCCAAAATCAACCTACGAAGACAAAAATTTTAATTTAGATAAAAGGTAGAAAGGAAAGAAAGGAAATCAAGGGAGGAGAAAGAAAAATAAAAGAAAAACGCTCAATCTAATAGTCCCTTAGAGTGTTTGATAGCAATCGTGGCCCTTCCCGACAACAGTACCAAAATTTAATGTGTGTCGTTAGCACATTAAAATTAAATTTATGATAACTATTACCTTAGTGAGTCGAGTGTTTTACCCATGAGGAGGGGTGTGTTTCTACAAATATAAATACATTTCTATAAGTTAAGCCACAATGATGTAGTGGGAATAGAAGTGGTAACAAAAGAGAAACACTTTGGAAAATGAAGTCTCGAATTGATGAAGTACCAATAATCGAAGAGTCTAATCCCTTGTGTTGTATTATCTTCCATTATATGCCAATTTATGTTAATCATTAGTTTAATTGTTTAGTTACAAATAGCTAATCCTAAAGTCTAAGGATATTCTCTTAAACTTTCCTACAACTTTAACTTAAGATTTTAGCATATTTTCCCAAGCCAAATTGAGTTAAATGATTAAGTTCTATGATTAACAATGTGTGACCTGGACTAATTCTATGGTTTCACTATCATTATTCTCAAAAAGTCAATGCTTACAATTGGATGTCTAGTGCTCAGGTTTCACTCTTATTGTTCCCTGTACAATCACAAATTAATAATAAGATTGATTAAATCCTACAATTACTATTTAAAGCCACAATTACAAATAACATAAGCAAAAACAATTAATGACTATATTTTGCATGTATCTTTTAGCAATTAGGAACATAAAGGACTAAATAAAATTTAGCAACACATCATGAAATCAATAAAAACCAATACTAAATTGTTCATCCTACTAACAACTACAAAAATAATAGAAAGAGTTTAGAAAAACTTAGTCTAAAACTTCTGTGTTGTGTGGAACATTGAATGCCCTCCAACTATGGTATGGAATCCTCCATTTTCACCTCTTCATTCTTTGTTTCCTATGTTTTCTAAGTTTTTTAAAGATAAACACTAGCTAGGGCCTCCTCCAAATCATGTAAGACCGTCTATAAATTGGTTAGGTTAGCTAGGATTTATGCAAGGAATAAGAAAAGATGAACAGGCCCTTAAGCATGCATGTAGACTATGCTCCTCCACAGCAGTGACATCAAGCTTCACAGTCATGCCAGCTGACATGGGTCGTTACCATACCAAAATTAAATTTATAATTAAACTAATACTGTGATGAGTATAGGTATCATACCATAAGGAGGGCTTTTGCATTTATTGATATAATTAAATTTCTATTAGTTAGGCCTTGAGAGTGTAGTAGAGAAGATAAATAAATAACAAATACTAAGAAACACATGGACACAAATCAAAGGGTGAAGTATCAATAGTCAAAGAGTCTAGCCACTTGTGTTGTGTTGGTTTTCTATATATGCTAGTCACATTAATTATTAATTTAATTGTCCAGGTTACGAATTGCTAATTTTAAAGCCTACAGGATATTCTCCTAAACTCTCTTATAATTTTAACTCCAAATTTTAATAGGTATTCCCAAGCCAAATCAAGTTTAGAGTTCAATTTTTCTGATTAACAATATTCAACTGCACTAATTTTATGGTTTCACTCCCATTATTCTCACAAATTTATTGTTTTGCATATGTATGTCTAGTGTACAAGTTTCACTTCTGTTATTCTTCCTACAGCTACAAATTAATTATATGGTTGATCAAGTCCTATAATTACTATTTAATTTAGCAATTCCAAATAAACCATGCAAGGATACTCAAATAATAACTCATACATACATAGTTCACCAAGCACAAACACAAGCAACTAGAAAGTAAATTAGCAATCCATAAAAAGTTAAACAAAACTCAAAGCTAATTTATTCAACATCCAAAGAATCATGAAAATAATAGAAAAAGTCCAGAAAACCTAGTCTATAAGTTCCACGTTGTGTGGGAGGATGAACACTTTTCAACTCTAAATGTGAATCCCTCCTTCTCCATACCTTTCGATCATGGTCTTTTATAAATTCTAAGTGTTTACAATGTAAAACTAAGTTTAAGATGCTCCCTAGACCATGGAGAACATGCATATATATATGTGGAGTGCCTAAGGTTCGTGTACATGTAAAAAAGACAAAAAAAATGCTTAAAAATTCATGCAGAAGGTAATTCAAACCGTTGTTGCTTAGTCTCTTGCGGCTGCAACAACATGCTCCTTGGTCATGCTACTATCTTCTGTGTTTAGCAAACCCAAGCACAGTAATTACATAAATCTTCTTAGTCTTGTATTCACGTTGAAACACCTCGTGGCCGCAAACTTCGACATTGTGGTTGTGATCGAAGAATGTCGAAATTCTAGTATGGTTTGCAGTTAAATCTCTCTCTTATGGTTGGAGTCCTCACACTTGCATATCTCTCTTCCACGACTGTGGCCTTCATCAACAAAAATTCCAGAATGTGTTGTAGTTGCTCTTTGCAGTTGTAATTCCTCCATTTGCAGCTGTGGCTTCCATGCTCATGCTTGCCACTTTGATCTGTGGACAAAACTTGTATTTTAAGTATTAAAGATGTCCAAAATTAATACTTGGCTCTACATCTATAGTTTTACATGTCCAAATCTTCATATTTAGTATAATTTATGCATGATAATATATTTTATCTATTTTAATT
This sequence comes from Avicennia marina, assembly GCA_019155195.1. Classification (NCBI taxonomy): domain Eukaryota; kingdom Viridiplantae; phylum Streptophyta; class Magnoliopsida; order Lamiales; family Acanthaceae; genus Avicennia; species Avicennia marina. Next base: position 7,525,681 of record CM032767.1, read on the forward strand.
CATATGCATGTATAATTTAAGCATAAATGGAGCATAACTAAGCTAAAATTTTCTATATTATCACAACCCTACACTCACTCATTCGCTTGTCCTCAAGAATACACTCGCTCTTCCAACTAATTTATTAATGCACAAAATCATGAACTTGGCCTCCCTTTGTAATTTCAGAAATCAAATGTAAGCAAGTCACTTAGTCTACCATCATTCAAGATTATAGGACTTTCAACTTAAATGTTTACAATATAAATTTGCATGTGTGTGTAGCACTCTTCAACTTCAAACCACTTCAACAATTTGATAATTCTATAGCAATTACAACACAATCAAATCTAGGACCGCTCACTTAAGGTATCGACTTACTCATTTTGTAAAAAGTTCAAATAATATCAATTCTAGCCAGATGACTAGTGTGGGCTAATAGTAAAAATTTTTCTTCTTTCTCACATTTATTTTTATCTTATCTTATGAGCTTCAAATGCTTCCTTAAATAGTTGGAAGTCTTTTTACGCAAAGGTGAAGAAGGGTCACCGCACACTTATCGTTACTCAACTCACAATTAACTTTATATATTTTGCATACTCAAAATTGGATAACCATTTTACGCAAAAATTGAACAAGGGTTTTTGCAAAATTTTAGTTACTCAATTGTTTCAATCAACGAAGTAGAACTAATGTTTCTCATGCTCACATATATATATATTTTTGAAATTTTTTATTCAATTTTTTTTTGGGCCCTCACTTGTTTTTTTTTTTTTTTTTTTGGTTAATTTGCCTCCTTTGCTAGAGAATTCATCAACACCTAAGGTAAGGCTTATGCTGTAACTCAATCATTTGATTCTCACTATAGAACTTCTTAAGCAATCTAATAATTAAGAGTAAAGAGTGTGTGCTCAATCAAATAGGAACTATGCCTTCAATACTTAGCCTACCATGCTAATCTTAAGAATAATGAATGAACAAAGCAATATAAATTTTCCTGCAAGACATTCGTCATAAATTAAGTATAGTAACCACTAAATTCATGCTATGCTCATACTATCAATTTAACCATATAAACCACACAATTGTATGCATATAAATTTCGGCACTCACGTCACATGTAAAACTTTCTACTCTGTTGCCCCCCTACTTATCTTGTTGCCTACATGCATCATATTATCACAAGTAAAACAAGGCAATAAGGAACGAGACAACTTAGTAGGGTGTGGCACCTGTTCTTCTTCTTTCTTTGGGCTTCTTGATGCACATTTGTCTTCTTTCATTCTATATCCTGTGTCAAGATGAAAATATATATGATCTCCACGTAATACAAGACAAAGTAAATATGAAAACAAACAAATGAATTGAAATCAATGAAATGGGTGCCTACGAATAATGCTTTGCTCCCTTTTACCCTCCACATCTAAAACAATAAAATCCATAGACACAATCAAATCACTAACCTGTATCAATACATCCTCTATGATCTCAAGCAGCCTTATCATAAACCTATTTGCTAGCTCAATCCTTTTCTACATAGGTTTTAGTGACTCTATCCCAAGTGCCTGAAAAGTGAAAAAGGGCATTACATTCACACTTGCACCTAAATCACATAAAATATTATTAAAAAAAGGTACTCCTTATGGTACATGAAATATAAAAACCAGGTCTTCTAATTTTTGTGGCAGACATCCTCTCATCACTTGGGGTATTATCAGTGTCATCCAATTTTTGTTTTCTACTCACAACATTTTCCAAACACTTAACCACACTTGGGTTCCTTTTGATTTTTGCCACTAAAGGAGCATTTACATTTAATCTTTTAAAATCATTGAGAAATTTATTTATCTACTCCTTTACTTTCATCAGTAGAAGCCTTTGAAGATATGGAATCTTGGGCTTGTGTGGTGGATGATTGCCTTCTTTTCTTCTCCAACAATGGCCCACTACATCTCTTTCTTCTCTTCTTCCATAGGGGGTGCGGCGTTTCTTCATTCTTATGAATAATTACCTATACACTTTTAACATTTTCAACTAAATTATTCTTAGTAGTTCTAGGTAACATACCTACGCCACTTTCTCAAATGAACTCTTCTTTGAGAAAATATGCCTAATAACTAATGACAATCCTATTCCTCAGGTACGTAGAACTTATATCCTATGGAATCCTTGGGATACACAACAAAGTAGCTGATAATGACCTTTACCTCTAACTTATTCATCTAACTCTTCTTAAGGTAAGATGGACATCCCTAAATCCTTATGTGCTTAAAGCTTAGCTTCCTCCCACTCTACATCTCATATAGGTTGAAGGACTAGACTTAAAGAAAATCCAAGTTAAGATATGTGCTACTGTGAGATGGGTGTGGCCCTATACTGATATGGGAAGATCTAAGTTGTTAATCTTTGATTGAAGTATGTCTAAAAAGGTCCATATCCAATGCTCAGCTACATCATTTAGTTGAGGAGTTATTGGTGGTGTTAATTGTGACATAATGCTATTTTCCTTGAGGAACTCAACCTACTTGACACTCATGTACTTGCCACCACAATTGGATTGTAGTGTCTTTACATGCTTGCAAGTTTGTTTCTCTACTTCAACTGTGAATTCTTTGAAGTTTTCAAAGATTCATGCTTGTACTTCATCAATTACACATACTCATATCTCAAGAGATTGTCAAGGTTATAAAGTAGTGAAATCCTCCTCTTGCCATTTCATTAAACGGCCCACAAATGTCAATTTGGACTAACTCCAATACTGTTTAGGCAACATGCCCATCAAATAGACTATTGGCCATCTTGCTTAGGATATAAAGTTCACAAGTCGATTGAGTTCCTCTCCTAATGGGCTAAAAAACCTTTTTTTTTTTATTTCAATTTGCTAATCCTAGCCTTCTCTACATGACCTAGTCTAAGATGCCACTAATGTTTGAGATTTAACCTATCACTTGCACATTTATTGGAAATGGTATTCATCATAGTTCTATCATATATATTCAAATAACAAATGCCATTTACCAACTAGATAGTGCCGATCAAATTATTACAATAATAAATTTGGCTCATATTGTCTCTAAAAGAAATTCATAATCTTATTTTACCAATAAAGCTATAGAGGCAATATTCTTTAGCCCAATTAGTAACAATAGACAATCTCTTAGGTCCAAAAGATGACCAAATGATAACTTAATTGAAGCAATGCCAATCGTAGTGATTGCAATACTTGCTTCACTATCAGCCTTAATCACTATTTCTCACTTTTCAAGCAATCCACTCTTGACCAAATCTTGATTTGAATTATAAGTGTATACATACCTAAATTCAAGATTCAAGATGTAAAAAACACACCAGTGGAATAAGATGTATCACAAACATAGAGTTCCACACCTCTAGTGCCATCTTTTAGGTCATTGAGGCATCCAACGCAATTCCCCTTCCAATGTTCCTTCTTCTTGCATCGGAAACTTTTTCCTTTACCAACATGAGCAATAGATCTCATGCCCCCCCTAGCTTTGGGAATAGTTGGTTTCCTTCTCTTAGTTTTGCCCTGCTTAGTCTTACTAACTGAGAGGCTAGACTCCTCAAGGATAATCCTTTTCTTATGGAATAGCCTTTTGATTTCTCAAGAATGAGAACTTATCTCGAACTTCAAACATAATTAACTATCTTAGTCCTAGTCAACATTAAGGTCTTAATTAATATAAAGTGGGTGTACGTTATTCAAGATAATTATAAATTGCAGAAAAAAGTAAGACTTGTTAGTTTGGTTGTAAAATGTATTACCGCAAGATTATGGACTTTAAATTAGGTGGCCTTCTACTAAATTTTTCAAATCCTATACTCCCTTGAGTAGAAAACAGAAATTTTATTGGAAAAGTTTCCTAGTGGGTGATTGGGTCATTGGACATAACATACCTCATACATTCATTTGGCATGTTAGGCTTAATAAGTGGCAACTCTTGCCAACTTATCTCATGCATGGTCTTATCTTTTCCTTTGGCCCATGGATTAATGAAACCTTGCACACGCGGTTCTTAGAAATGCGGGTCCATTTAAGTCACATCTATTGATTGACAATTCGCTAGATTTATAACCTCACTTATATCCCTTTCAAATCTTAAAGTGAAATATCCTTTGAATGTGTCATCCATTAAGTGAAGAAGTTTATGGTCCATGCAGTTTTATGTTCCACTTTGCACAGTATTCAATTTCATGTATCTCGTACATCCATTACACATTATATGCAAATAATAATACTAAGGATCATGGACTTCCAGATCTAATCAGAGCTAACAATTAAATCATGCTCGTCTACGTGAAATCCTATACTATTACATGGTAAATCATCAATGTCTTCTTTTCTTGGTCTCCTAGGCTTTCATTCATGGGCCCCCACCATACCATGGAACTACGAACAACACCAATTCTTGGTCTCTGCTTGAGCATCAACTATTAATCTCTTCCAAGTTACATATACACATGGCATACTATGGAGAATAATTCCTATTCTACATAAAATAAAAAATTGGGTTTATACCCTTACAACCCATGAAAAATTATTATCCATCCATGAAAACTAATCTAACATGAAAAAATATTCATCCAGAAGTGTCCTAAGTCCATAATTCATCCATAACATGCATCCAAATAATTAGACATCACATGTATAATTGAACAATTCCTCTTAATGATCCTGTCTATGACTTACACATCTTATGCCTTAATTTTCATTTGTTGAAAACATTTTTCAATATTGCACAATTGAGGGAAAAAATAAAAATAGTTCCTTCATAGTCACAAGAATAGTTCCTACGATTGTGACTCGTCCGTTCGTGGTTGCATGGTTGTTTGCAATAGAAAACCGTTTTTTGTTGAAGCACCGTTGACAATTGCAAAACTCTATCCTACAATTGCATGACCATTGCCCACAATTTCAGCCTTTGGAAGCAAAATTTACATAAACCTTGCTTCCTATGGTGTAATTGCGAGGTTGCTTGCCGCAGTCTCGAAAATTGGCAAAATTGATTCTTGATGCTCAAGACTTGATTTTTAACACCTTTTATCAATTTAAAACACTTGAAAAATAATTTTTCAAGCACAAAAATATTAACATGCAATTTTTGTTGCATAACATGCATATAACAATTTAAACAAGCAATTAACAAGTACATCTTAAAATCGTATTCCAAATCACACAATTTTTTTATCCTTAAGTTGTAGCCCCCAACCCCTAATATCTAGTTTGTCCACATGATTAGAATGTTGACAAGCACCTTTATACCTTGCAAATGCTTTTGCAAAACTTTTACTCAAAGCCCTTTTGAGCAAGAAGGCCTTAGGACAAGAGAAAGAAGAAACAAGATGGCCAGAAGTGATTCTCTCCCTTGCTTGGAGGGGATGCACAAAAATTACCCTTAATTTTCTGATTTTCAATGATTTAGAACTCTTCTAAATCTATTTATAACCAAGATACAATATCTTACACTAGGTAGGATTCTTATTTCCATGTAAAGCACCTAGGATATACATGGTATGGGCTGCATGGTTCTCTTACATGGACCTTTAATTGTTTTTAACCCATAGACTATTTAATTATTAATCTCATTAATAATTACTATTCAATTATTAATAATTAAAGTTTAATGGAATTATATCCTTCATTCTAACTAATCTTAATAATCAAATTTACCCATCAGGTTTCTAGTTAATAATTAGATTATTAACAAACATGATAGGAACTAAAGAATTTCATTTGTATCCTATTCTTTTAACTTAATTAATTTAAATTAATCCCCACTAACAAAATTAAAAGCTCATTGTGCTTCTAATTAGTAATTGCATTATTAAAAAGTACCACGGGATTTCCCATTGGTCCAATCGAATTGCAAGCAAATCAATTCCTCTACGAGTCTTCTCAAGGCTTACCCATGAGACTTCTCAAGCTTGGTCCATGAAACTTCTCAAGCATCACTCTCATCCCAACTAATTAACCACTTATCCTATATTCCAACCTATTATATGTGATTTTTCAAGTTCATCTTTAATTGGCGAAGAGCATAGCTCAAAGGGTATGGGTAGTGCCTAACTTATGGCTCACATCATAACCCAATTAAGACAAAGTGAGTAGATAATATGAAACCTCTCGATCATGAATACCATGTGGTATAGACTTTTTGACTTTTTTTGTCTTGAAGAAGTGAGAATTGTTGATTTAGTCAAGCTCACTGGCCTTGTCATAAGACTAGTCAATGTTACCTTATGAGACTAATGCTTCTATTGAAACTCCTTTCACATTACACACTACCTTGACTAAAGGGTTTCCATCTCATAAAACATTACTTTCATGAGACAAATGCCTTACTTACTTGCAAGAAGACAAAACTTATATTGAATGTAGAGATGCCTCCATGCACACTTAGGCAATGATGCATTGAGCTCATGACCTTATTTTATATCAAGATAGATATAGGTCCTTAATGCCATAATGGCATGTTGACCGTCACGAGCACAAAACAACGATATCATCTTAGGTTTAAGACTTACACACACTTACCATGATCACAAAGGACATTGATAGTCAAGAGTGAACTTCATGTGTTTGCTTTGTACTTTGAGTTATTATTTGAATACTCATTTTCTAATGTTATATCGATACACATGTTTTTGGTATCTCATACTGAATGGTATGAACTCACTATACAAACACAAAGTATGTAAGTGGTATTGACTCTCTAATCTCCTTCAGAGTGTTAGTGACTCGTGAACTAATTTTAGTGTGCGCACTAAGACAACTTTATATCTATATTCATAACTCCTTATGAATAAGGTTTCTTAATACAATCACATAGGCACATGCAACATTTTACACCATTTAAGATTCGCATGCATGAAACACTGCCATAATATTAATACAAGAGAAATTAATATTTTATTAATCTATTAAAATGAACATATACAGTCAACATGCCTCTAATATCCCTCATTACCTATTGTTGTTATAGGACATACCACTAAAAAAAACAAGATATGATGCTTATACCACATGGTAGTCACAATGAGACGGTTCATGTTACCCATTCACTGCATCTTAATTGGGCTACAACATGAGTTATAGGCTATGAGTTACTCTTATCCTTTGTGCTATGCTCTATACCAATTAACGGTGAACCTAACAGTTGAAGCATACTACTGTTAGTAATATGCCTTCTAACATCAATAGAAAATGAGGGATAGTAAAATGGTATTTAGTTGTATATGTACTTTCACTTAACAATTAATAAAATATTAGTTTTCATATCAATCTTCCGGTAAGTTTTTATGCATGTAAATCTTGATTGCATAAACTCTTCCATATACTCATGTGCTTAAGTTAAGAAGCTTTGTCCATAAGGATTTATGAATATGGATATAAGACTCCCTTGATGCTCAATTACTAAAACCAGTCTGTGAGTCATAGACACTCTAAAGGGTACTAGATAGTCAATACGAATTGCACACTTTCTATTTATACGGTGAGTGTCATATCGTTTAGTATGAGATATTGAGTATATATATGTGTGTGGATGTGCCATTGAAGAATGGAGCATTTGGACGATGACTTACAGAATGAAGTAGATGTAGTAGATGTCCTATTTTGTGATTGAGTTAGGTGCTTGTGGACCTTAGATCTGAGACAATATGGTTATCTTGTGCACATGATGATCAAAGTGTTATTAGGGCATCAAGGGTTAATATCTATTTTGATATAGTATAGGATCATGAGCCTAAGTGCTGTTGCTTGGATACATAGGGACGCATGTGTACGTTTAAAAAGGGATTTGTCCCCTCGCAAATGAGCAAAGTATTTATTCTATTTTATTGATATTCTATGAAATAGAAGCCCTTAGCCTAGTAATGTATGATCGAAAAGGAGTTTTCGATAGAAACATTTACCTCATGAGGAAATGTTGCTTGGTCATATAACTTAGTTTATAAGTTTGACTAAATCCATGACTCTTACTCCATTGGGATAAAGTAAGACAAAATATTTATATACCATGGTAGTGTAGATCAGAAAGGTTTATTGTGATCCAAATCACTTCATGTAAATTGGCTAATGACTTGAGCTATAGGCTAGACGTTACACATATCCTTCAAGTCATGCTTGTTTCCAATTAAAGATAAACTTAGAAAGTCACACACATAAGGTTAGAATGTATGGCAAGTGTTAAATTGATTGACTGCATAATTTATTTGGTTATAATTGGATTGGACTAAAAATTTCCATGGTACTTGTTAATAATGTGATCATTAATTAGAAGCACTATGGGAAATTGATTTAATTAATGTGACTAATTAAACTAAATTAATTAGACACATTTTAGCTTTGATTATTAATGGACATTAACAACTAAAGATTTTATGGGTTGATTTATTAATGAGATTTATAAATAAAAATCTAAGTGTTATTTTAATTAAAAAAGTCCATATAGGGGGGCCCATGAAGCCATACCCTAAACCCTAGTATCTCAACAAGTTAAAGGATTTTTGAAGAGTTTAAGACACATTCTTTAGTCATAATTTTTGTGCACACCCTTCAAGTAAAAGAGAGCAACCCCTAGCCACCCTCTTTTAAGCATCTCTTTTGTTAAAAGTTTCTCTTAGCCCAAAGTATTTGTATTAAAATTTTACAAAAGGAGTTTTATAGAGTATAAGAGGAACCTGCATGCATTCCAATCAAGTGGAAAAATTAGAGGCTAAGGTTCGAGAGCCATGACTCTAAGAATTATGCACAAACCAGTTAGAAACGTTCCAAAGGTACAAGATTTCACCTTTATCTTGTTTCATTGATATCTTGTATATTTTGCGACAAAATGGGTTGGATTTTGTTTGTCACATTTTAGTGCATGCTTAGAATGTATTTTAGGTTCTAAAGTTCTGATTTTTATGAGCAAACCCTATAAAAATCCAACAACTATAGCACCAAGTGGAAAAGAGTTGACATTGAGGTACCAAATCATTCAATTAATGTGAGCTCTAAGGGAAGATCAATTTTTTATCCCTAGGATAACTTTTATCCATTGAGCAATGACCCTTCCTCTTGGAACTATCAGATCACCAAGGTTGACCTTCATCCCCACTCGATAGGTGGGCCTTGTGGTCATGCTCCCTTACTTGCATTTGAGGGCAATCTCCATCTAACCCAAGGAATCCTTTACATGCCTCTGCTATATTTTGGAAGGCCTATGCCCCATAGAAACTATCATTTTGAGACTATCTCTTAGCTTATAAGCTATAACACATGGTTTAAATTCTAACTCTTCCAGAGTGGTATCTTGCTGATGGCTCGAGCCCCTCAAAATGAGGCCTTCTTCACTTTCCACCTATGCTGCATAGGGAAGGGCCAATCCTAATCCTAGGGAATAGTCGAGCCTCATAAGGTCTTTCTATCTAGGTACAACTAATCCACATCTTCATAGACATGTCTATTTCATTGAGCTTTTCTCTAAGATAGTGTCCAAATTGTTATACTTTCATTTAGGTCACAACTTATGAATTTAGAGAGTCATACATAATAAGACAGAACAAGAAGTTGGTAACTGGGTTTACGACATAAAGGAGAATTAAGAAATATCATGGTAAAATTAATTTGGTTATAATTAGATTGAGCTTTATGGATATGTTTGTTAATAATGAGATTATTAATTAAAAACATAATAGGCTTTTAATTTAATTTATAAGATTAATTAAATTGAAGGACAAGACACATACGAACCTTAATTATTAATGAGATTAATAATTAAATTTGGTGTGGGCTTAAATTAATTAAAAGTCCATGCCGAAAGCTCATAAAGTCAATTCCATGTGTGCCCTAAATGCTTTACATGGAACTAAGAATTCTTTTTTGTGTAGGATTATGTGTCTTGGAAATATATGATTAGAAAGAGTTCCAAATCAAAATTACTTTAAAAAATTAACCAAAATTTCATGTCCTTCACTAAGTAAGAGAGACAAGGCCTTCTAGCCTCTTTTCTAGTTTTCTCTGTAGTCCTAAAGCCTCTATAACCAAAGTAGTTTTGCATTAGCTCTTTGCAAAAGAGTTTGTAGAGGATTTTGGAAGCACTTGTTTATGTTCTTTCTATGTGGACAAACTAGATGTCGCGGCTTAAGGGTTGCGGCTTGTGTGTCAATGTATACCTTAACTGCAATAAGATTTTAACAGGTAAATTTTTACATGTTTTTGGATACATTCAGTTCATAAATCTTATGTGATGAAAGTGGTTCGAGTTTGGTTTTAGCATTTTAGTTTGCTTTCTCTATTTTTTTTATTGTTTTAAATTAAAAAATATCCACCCTAAACTCGGTGAAACCTAATGCCTAGGACTAGAAGTAGTATGGATTACATATTTGATATAGTTCATAGGTTTTCTAAGATGGCACATTTCATTGCATGTCATAAATTTGATGATGTTTCACATATTGCTAACTTATTCTTTAAAGAGATAGAATTATGTGGCAAAGCCTTGAACAATTGTGATGGATAGAGATGTTAGGTTTCTTATCTACTTTTACAGAACACTATGGGGGAAATTAGGGATTAAGCTTTTGTGTTCTACAACTAGTCTCCCACAAATGGATGGTTAAGTGAAAGTAGTCAATAAGACTACGATTGCTTTGTCGAGAGCTTGATTAGGAAAAATATCAAATTAAGATGGTTTGTCTCATGTAGAGTTTGCATATAATAGGAGCATACATTTTGCTACACGCATGCCACATTTCAAAGTTGCTTATGATTTTAATCTTCTAACACCATTAGATTATTACCATTACCATGTAATGAGCAAGTAAGTGTATATAGAGAAAGAAAGGCCAAGTATGTGAAGCAATTGAACAAGAAAGTTCAACAAAATATTGAAAAGATGGATGCAGAATATGCACAACAAGCTAACAAGAGGTGGAAAGGATAGTATTAATCTTGGAGATTAGGTTGAGGTGCATATGTGGATGAAAATTATCTGAGCAAAGAAAATCTAAGCTTATGCCAAGAGGGGATGGACTGTTTCAAAAATCTTTGAGGTTAATATGAATTAAGTGCAATATTATTGTTGCTGACTTAAGCCCTTTTAATGTAGGTGATGAACAAGGAGTCAAATTGAGAATAATTTCATTTCAAGAAAAGGGGGATGACGTGAGTGTCAAGCCTAAGCAAGAAGAATACTAGAGGTTAGCAAAAGGACGAATTTTGTGAGCTCGGGCCGCGAAGCTTAAGGAATCTATGGAGGTGCTTGTTCATGATGTTCAATAGGAGTTTAGACTCTTGGAGAGGCTTTGGGAGCTAAAGAATAGCTTGTGGACTAATTTGGTGCATTGTGCAAATGAATACAGTGAAATTAGAGCAATAGGATTGATCTAGATTAATCATAGTAGGACCAATTGATTCAGGGTAGCAAGATCAAAAGTTCATGGGTTTTATGCTAGTAGAAATTATGATTGCAAGTCTTGTAGAGCAATTGCTCAACGTTGGATTGACAGTATAGAAGTAGCAGCCCCAGATATTATGATTGGGTCATGCATAGATTGATTGGTTATTGTATTAGTGATGTGCCATCTAATGCCAATAGAAAATGAGGGATACTAGAAAGGCATTTGGTGGTATATCTACTTACAATCAATTATTGATAAAGTATTGATTTTTGTATCAATTTTTAGGTAAGTTTTTATGCATTTAAATCTTGATTGGCTTTAATTATTACACGTACTCACATGTTTGAGTTAAGAAGCCTTATTCTAAGGAGTTATGAATATAGATACGAGGTTTTTTTGGTATTTAATCATTGAAATCTTTCTGCAATTCATATGCACTCTAAAAGGTATTAGAGAGTTGGTAAAACTTGTACACCTTATATTTATATGATGAGTGTCAAGCTGTTTTGAATGAGATATTGAGAATGCTTATGTGTGAATGTGCCATTAGAGAATGGGGTATTCAGACAATAAATCACAAAATAAAGTAGATGCATGGAGTTCACTCTTAGCTGTCAATGTCCTACTTTGTGAGTGTGCTAATTGCTTGTGACTTTAGATTTGAGATGACATGGTTGTCTTGTGCATATGATGGTCAGTATTTCATTAGGATGTTAAAGGCTAATATCTATTCTAGTATGGGATAGGGTCATGAGCTTAACATACCATTGCCTGATTACTTATGGAGGTATGTTTGTGTCTAATAAGGAATTTGTCTTGTTGTAAATGAGCAAGGCATTTGTCTTCTACAGTTGGTGTTTTATGAGATAGAAGCCTCTCGCCAAAATAATGTGTGATTGAAAAGAAAATTTCTATAGGAGCATTTGTCCCATTAGGAAATGTCAATTGGTCATATGATTGAGTTTGTGAGTTTGATTACATTTATGACTCTCACTCTCTTAGGACAAAGTAAGATAAAAGATCTATACAGTATGGTAGTCACAAATAAAAAGGATCATTGAGATTTGAATCACTTTATTTTAAAGATAAGATCATTAATTAAAAGTATAATGGGAAATTAGCTGGGAGATAAATGGGCTTTAATTATTAATGAGATTAAAAATTAAAGAACATATGGGCTAATTTATTAATAAGATTAATGAATAACAGTCCATAGGTCATTTAATTAAAAAGATTTCCGGTAGAAGGGCCCATGGAGCCTATGCAATAAACCTTAGTATTTCAATTATTTATATGAGTCTTGAAGAGCTCAAAACACACAAGAAAACCTAGAAAACTCGTACACCCTCCAAGCAAGAGAAAGAGTAAACCCTAGCCCCCCTTTTCTATGTTGCTTTTACCTAAAATTTCTCATAGCATGAAGGTGTTTGTGTTAGAGCTTTATGAAAGAAGTTTTTTAGAGTGTAGGAGGAGCTCACAAGCATTCCAATTATGTGGACAATTTAGAGGTTGAGTTTTAATGGCCACAACTCGAAAGAACATGCACAATAAACTTGCAAATGTTGCAAAGGTATAGTTTTTATACTTGCTCTTATTTATTCAATAATTTGCGCGTTTTGCTACAAAAATGGATGGGATTTATTTCATTGTATTCCAATACATGTGCATAATAGTTTTGAGTGATAAAGTTTTAGTTTTTACAGCCAAACCTAATGAAATCCTATAGTGGCATTAGAGTCAGGTTTTTCTTGCAAAATTATAAAGTTCAATGATTTATCCATGTTGTACATTAGTTTTCATGTTTAAATTCCTTTAAACAAGTATATGATGCATGAACAACTTTCAAAAATGTTTTGGAGGTGATTGAAATAAAAAAAAAATGGGAAAGAATCAAAGTTGCATTAAAAACCAAAGGTGTAAATTTTCTGCCACACACCGCAATTGGTAGTTGTGGGAAGAGTTTCCATGGCCGCAATGTTGGCTTGTGCAGTCACACCATCACTACAAGGTTGCAAGAACCCTGTGGCTGGTTCTACAATTGCAGGAAGAGTTGTGAGATTGCGAGTGATAGGCAGCCTGCGATTGTTAGTGATGGGTGCACAAAATTCTGATTTTTCAATTTTATTTTGAAAAATTATTTTTCAATAGATGAAAACTAATGCATGACATGCTTAGGCCTTGGAAATAGTTATTGAATGGAATTATTTAATTATACGTGTAATGTATAATTATTTGAATGTATATTGTGGTTGGAGTATGGACCTAGGACACTTTTGAATGAATGTATTTACTTTCGTTTTGGTTTTTTATGGATTGTATAATTAATTTTTTCTATGGGTTGTAAGGGCATAAGCCAAATTTTTATTTTAAATTATGTAGAATAAGATTCACTGTGGTATGCCAATAGTATTTGTAAAATTTGGAAGACCTCAAGAGTTGTTTGAGATTCTGAGACATGGTGGATTCTATGAAGCCAGGAAGACCAAGATGAAAGCATTCAAGAAATCCTTGTCATAATGTAGGATTTTATGCATATGTGTAGGATCCAACCTTAGTTTAAGTTGGATCTAAAAGTCCATAGCCTCTGCCAATCCTAAAGACCTAAATGTAGCCTTAGTACGTAATATCATTATATTAGTAGGGTCACATTATTATGATGAATTTCATAACTTTAGTTGTATTAGATGTGATATTCAAAGGATACTATGCCTTAAGAGCAGTTAACCATAGGCTGAGTTCAAATCCAACTAGTTGTCAGTTCATGGATGTGACTTCAATGGACTTAACATGCCAAGACCCAATTATGAGAGGCATTGCTAGGCCATGGGCCGAAGGAAAGATTAGACCGCTCATGATATGCATTGAAAAAAGTTGTCACTCATTGGCTTAGCATGTGAGGTGTGTTATGTCTAATAAAAATCCCTATCCCCACTAAGGAAATTTTACCAATAGAATTTCCATCTTCCACCTGTGGGAGTATAAGATTCAAAAAATTTAGTAGGAGGCAATTGTGGTTTCTAGTCCATAATCATAGTAGTAAAACAAATAAAAACCAGACTAATAAATCTTGTTTATTTTCTGCAATACTATTCTATTTGAATAATGTTTACAGCTCTTTCTAAACTACTAAAGTCCAATATTCTAACTGGGTATAGCTATGTAAAATAGCTTTGGAATCGAAGAATTATTCTCAATCTATAGGGCTTGGCTATGTTTTGGAGGCTGATATCCCACGAGCCCCTACTAACGTGGCTAGTGTGGAGGCAAAAGGCCACTCATAAGAAATGAGTAGAGGATAATCTGTGGATTAAAAGTTATATGTTAGTTGCTATGACTAGTAATCTTTAAAAGGCCTATGAGGGTATAAGGACTGCAAAGGAGATCTTATACCACGTGCACGAGTTGTATGGTGAGTAAAGTTGTACTACTAGATACAAGATATCCAAGCAGTTATCCAAGATGCGTATAGCAAAGAGCGGTGATGTAAGTGAGCATATCCTTAAGATGATTTAACTTATTGAGAGTCTAGAGATATTAGATTTCCTCATGGAAGCTAATCTGAATACAGATTTGATCCTTAAGTCACTTTTGGATTCCTTCTCATAGTGTATTATTAATAACAACATTAATGATATTGAGTGCACATTGGTTGGGCTTCTTAATAAGATGGGGACTACACAGTAAGCCATGAACGAGAAAGGGAAGGAGGTGGTTCTTGCTATGTCTAGCTTCTCTAGTGTGACCAAGAGAGGAAGATAAAGAAAAAGAAGCCTGATGTTCCTAAGGCCAGTGAGAGTATCAAAAAGGCCAAAGCTCCTACAGAAAAGGAAAATGTTTCCACTATGGCAAGATTGGACATTGGAAGAGAAATTGTGTTGAATACCATAGTCTTAAGAAGGTGACGAGAGGTAAAAAAGTTATGTTTATGAAACATCTTGTTCCGTTGGTATTTTTTCTACTTCTTGAATTTTAAATTCTGATGCTACTTCTCACATATATACTTTGCATTAGGATCTGGTTAAAAGTAGGACACTTGATAAGTGTGAAGTGGTGATCAAGGTAGGGAAAGGAGCAAGTGGTGCAACCACCGCGATTGGGACTCCTTCAATAAAACTATCATCAGGCATAGTTTAGCTTTAAGAGATTATCTTTTGTTGCCCAATGGGTTTAAGAACATTGTTTACATTCCGTTATTAATAAAAGAGAATTACAAATTTTCTTTTAGAAGTAAGGTGTGCCATATTTATTATTGTAATAAATTAGTTGGCATGGCATCTCTCATGAATGGCTTATATTATTTGAATGTGGATGATATTAATATGATCAACACCTTCTCGAACAAACATCCATGTGATGGTTTAAATCATAAGTACTTGTGGAACCTAAGACTTGGCCATGTTGGGGACACAATAATTGGTAAGTTGAAGAAAGACGGGCTTATTGGTCCATTGGGAGAAGAACTCTATCTAACTTGCCAACCATGCATCTTGGACAAGATGGCTAGAAGTCTATTTAGTGGACATGTTGAAAGGGCCACTAAGGTGTTGGAGTTACTCCATGCCAATGTTTGTGGGCTATTTAATAAAATAGCAAGGGGACTCTACTTCATTACCTTTACTGATGACTACTCATGGTATGGTTATGTGTACTTGATAAAGTACAAACATGAACCTTTCGAGAGGTTTAAGAAATTTAAGGTGCAAGTAGAGAAGCAAACTCAAAAACATGTCAAAGCACTACAATTAGATCGTGGAGGCCAGTATATTTGTACTGAGTTTGTTAAGTTTCTCAAGGAGAATGGTATAATATCACAATTAACACTACCGATAACTCCTTAGTTAAATGGTGTAGCTAAATGTAGGAATCAAACTCTATTGGGCATGGTTCGATCTATGGTGGGCTTCATTGATCCGTCCATATCTTTATGGGGGCATGCCCTACTTACCACAGTGTATGTTTTAAATAGGACACCCCCTTAAGTCCATTCCCTACACCCCACATGAGATGCGGCATGGAAGGAAGCCAGGTCCTATGCACTTAAGGATATAGAAATGTCCAACTTATCTTAAGAAGACTAAGGCAAGCCACTTAGAGGCAAGGGCTATTATGGACCACTTTATGGGATATCCTAGAGACTCTATGGGATACGAGTTCTGCATACCTAATGATAATAAGATTGTCATTGGGTATCACATATGTTTTCTAAAAGAAAAGTTTGTTTGAGAAAGTGATGCTAGTAGAATCATAATACTCAAGGAATTTGAGCAAGAGGAACAAAGCACTTAGCCCATAACACACGGTCTTGTCAATAAAGAACCTTCTGAGATGCAACCACTATGACAATTAGATATGATCCCTCAGGCAATAGAGAGATATAGCTATATTCTAGAGAACAGATAAGAGTTGTTCATATTGGAAGATAATAATTGTAGAGATGATCTTCTATCTATGATGAAGTAATGGTAGACAAAGATTTCATCAAGTGGTTGGAGTCCATGAAATCTAAGATGGATTTAATGTATGCAAACCTAGTATGGACTTTAGTGGATCCATCCAAGGGAATTGTTCCCATTAGATGTCCATGGGTCTATAACAGAAAGATTGGTTTGACTAGAAAAGTGGAAACCTATAAGGCCAGGTTGTTAGCAAAGGGCTATAGTTAAAAGGAGAGGATTAACTATGAGGAAACCTTCTCATTGTAGCCATGCTGAAGTCTATTTGGAATTCACTTGCAATAGCTACCCACTTAGTCTCTGAGATGTGGCATATGGAAGTCAAAACTGCTTTCCTCTATGAAATGCTTGACAAGGATATTTATATTGTGCTACTACATAGTTTTAAGTCCAAGATAGGCAAATCTCATAAAGTTTGTGCAAGTTTAAAACGTCCATTTTGTAGCCTTAAGTAGACATCAAGGAGTTGGAATCTTCATTTTAATGGTGTAGTCAACTCGTTTGGCTTCATCAAGAATGAGGATGAGCCTTATTTCTACAAGAAGATTAGTGGAAGTGTTATAACATTCTTTGTGTTGTATATGGATGTTATACGACTAATAGAGAATGATGTTGGGATGTTAAGCTTAGTCAAGTCCTTGTTATCTAAAACTTTATGTATGAGTGACTTAGGAGAAATGATCTACATCTCAAGAATTTGTGTCTATAGAGATAGAGCGAACAAATTGTTAGATCTTTTTCAAACCTTGTACATTGACAAAATACTGAAGAGGTTTAGTATTGAGGCCTCGAAGAGAGGTCTGCTTCCATTTAGGTAAGGCATACATTTCTCAAAACCTATGTGCCCAAAGGCGGATGACCATAGGAGGAGTATGGAAGCTATGCCATATGCTTCGCCTATTGGGAACCTAATGTATGCAATGCTGTGTACAAGGCCAGATATTGCCTATACCATAAATATTAAGAGCAAGTTTTAGGCAAATCCTAGTAGACATCATTGGAATGCTATCAAGTGTATCCTTAAGTACTTGGAAAGCACTAAGGATATGGTGCAACATGCTGTCAAGTGTAACCTTAAATACTTAGAAAGGACTAAGGATATGGTACTTATCTATAATGATGGTGATCTACAAGTAGATGGATATACCAACTCAAACTTCCAATTAAATATGGATGATAGAAAGTCTATCTCTAGATTCATATCTACTCTCAATGGAGGAGCGATTAGTTGGAAGAGTTCCAAATAGAGTACGATTGTAGATTCCACCACTGAGGCTGAATATATCGCTACATACAATGCAGCCAAGGAGGCTACTTAGATAAGGAAGTTCATCATAGAGCTTTAGGTAGTTCCAAATGTAGATCAACCATAGCTACTTCATTATGACAATAATGGTGCCATCCCACAAGTGAAGGAACTAAGGTCTTTTTAGAAATCCTAACACATAGAGAGGTATTATCACATTATTCAAGAAATCATTGGAAGGAGTGAAGTAGCCGTGCAAAAAATGGCTTCAGTTGATAATGTGGTTGACCCACTCACCAAGTTAATTACACAAGTGTAACTGGATTACCATTTTGAGAAGCTGGGTATTAAATGCCATAGTGGCTGTCATTAGTAGTGTTAGCATTAGAGTGCAAGTGGGAGGCTGCTATGGATATGCGCTTTAACACCAATAGAAAATAAAGGATACTAAAAAGACATTTAATTTTATATGTACTTTCATTCAATTATTAATAAAAAATTGATTTCTATATGAATTTCCTAGCAATTTTTTATCCATATAAATCTTAATTGGGGAAAAGTATTACATGTACCCATTTGTTTGAGTTAAGAAGCCTTATTCATAAGGAGTTATGAATATAGATACAAGGCATTTTTGGTACTCAATCACTAAAACCTTTTTGTGATTCAAAAACAGTCTAAAAGGCATTATAAAGTATGTATGACTTGCACACCTTACATTTATATGATGAGTGTCGTGTCGTTTGGTATGAAATACTAAGAATACATGTGTATGAATGTGTCATTAGGGAATGGGGCATTAGTAAATGACTTATAGAATAAAGTAAATATATGGAGTTCGCTCTTATCTATCAACGTCCTACTTCATCATCATGTTAAGTACTCATGGACCTTAGACTTAAGATAATATGGTTGTCTTATGCACATGATGATTAATGTGTCATTAAAGCATTAAAGGCTAATATCTACTCTAGCATAGGATAGGGTCATAAGCTTAATGTGTCGTTACCCAGATGCATATGGAGGCATGCGTGCTTTTAATAAGGAATTTTTCTCCTTATAAGTGAGCAAAGTATTTATCCTATGCAGTTGGTGTTTTATAAGACAAAAGTTCTTGGTCAAGGCAATGTGTGATCGGAAAGGAATTTCCAATAGGAACATTCGTCTCATAAGGAAACGTCAATTGGTTATATAATCAAATTTGTGAGCTTAATTAAATATATGACTCGCACTCGATTGAGACAAAGTAAGACAAAACATTTATATGGCATGGTAGACATGATCCAAAAGGTTCATTGTGATATGAATCACTTCATCTTAATTGAACTATGATATGGGTCATAGGCTAGACGCTACTCATATCCTTCAAGCTATGCTCATTGCCAATTGAGAATGAACCTAGAGTCACACACATAAGATTGGTATGTATTGTGAATGTTAAATTGGTAAGTTGCATAATTTATTTAGTTGCAATTGGATTAGACAAAATCAATTGCCATAGTTCTTGTTAATGATGAGATCATTATGTAGAAACACAATGAAAATTTAATTTAATTTATGACATTAATTAACTTAAATTATTTAGGGAACAAATAGGCTTTAATTATTAATAAGATTAATAAGTAAAGAACATATAGGCTGATTTATTAATAAGATTAATGAATAAGAGTTCATGGACTGTTTAATAAGAAGGGTCCATGTAGGAGGGCTCTTGGAATTCATGCACTAAATTCTAGTGTCTCAACTATTTATATGGGTCTTGACAGGTTCAAGACACACAAGAAAACCTAGAAACTTTATTCACCTTCCGAGAAAGAGAGAGAGTAACCCCTACCTACCCTCTTCCATCTCTTTTGTCAAAAATTTGTCCTAGCTTAAAGGTGTTTGCATTGGAGATTTACAAAAGGAGTTTTATGGAGTGTAGGAGGATCTCACAAGCATCCTAACCATGCAAACAATCTAGAGGTTAGAGTTCGAGGGTCACGACTCCAAGGATAATGCACGAAAGACTTGCCAATGTTGTAAAGGTACAATTTTTTATACTTTCTCTTATTTTCTCAATATCTTGCATTTTCTACAACAAACATAAATTGGTTTTGTTCCCTTGTATTTTAATACATGTGCACGATGTTTTTAATTGATAAATTTTTTATTTTTATGACTAAATCCCAACAAAATCCAACACATTGCATAGATCCACAAAGTTGAACGTGGACAAATCAGCTAAAGATCTATCTTTACTGGCTAGCATCAATTCTAAGTAGCTGAGATTAGTTAGAGCGCTTCCTAGATTAATCTTGACACAATCTAATCTAATTAAAACTTACCGAATTTGAGAGATTTCTTTCATAATTAAAGTAGGACACTTCTTTGGTTACATTACATGATTTTTAGGATTATTTGGCTAGGTATTAGCACTATAAATAAGGTCTTTGTCTTTCATTAAAACAACATTTTCTTCTTGATTAATAAAAATACACTTTCTCACTTATTTTTCTTGAAATTGAGTGTGTTCTCAATTCTTGTGAAATTGATTTCAAATCAAGTCATTTTGGGTTGTTCTTGAATGATTCGTGACTTATTAACTAACAAGGCATGTTGGTTGTGTTTGTCTTTAGACTTGAGTTTTGTTTTCTATTCATTGTGTACGGGCCATGTTTTCAACGATTCATGCAAGCAAGATTTATTTAGGTTCAAGTTCACTGCTTAACTTTTCATACACTTCCATGATCATGTCATCCATGTTAACACATTTTAAAGAGCACATGATGTCACTATTGTGTTTCATAGGGTTTGGAATGCAAAAATTCAATTCAAAATTTGATAAAAACAGCAAAAACTTAAATTCTCAACCTAGTACATTTTTCTTTGTATAACTTGGATATCTTTAACTAATGTGTGTATGGAAGTGTGAATTAAGATATATGGTGTAAACCTGAACCTAACGATATCTTACTTGCATCAACCATGCAAAAATGAGCTAAAAACAACAAATTCTAAGAACTCAAGTGAAAGACGACTACAACTAACATGTCTTGTTCTAAAGAGTGCTTAGAATATCTCAATTTGGAAAATAAATTCATAAGGAATTGAGAAACACAAACAGAAGAAAATTATTATCTTGTAAAATCAAAGGTAAGAAAAAAACCTATGATAAAATAAGCTAAAACCCTCATTTATAGTCCTAAGTAGCGCGAAAGTATGCCAAAATTTGGCCAAATTAGTTTGGAAAAGACTACACTAAGTTAGGAAAAGAATCTTAACTAAATTAGAAAAGCTTAGGCTCTAATCTACTGTTGCGATTGATCTGAAACTTCTTGTGATTGATTTGATGTCCATTAGATTGATTCGATCCCCCCACCATAATTCTAGGAGCTCTATATTATGTCATGTAGATCTTTCTCTTTGAGATTGATCCTAGGATTGATCCTAGTACTTGCAATTGATGTAGATATTTGACATTTGCCTTGTAATCAATCCAAGGTTCTTGAGATCGATCAGAATGTTGATTTAAACATTCACATCTCATTATTTCATCAATGTTTCACACCCCATTGATCTGTGATCTCTTCTTTAGGTTCCCAAATCTTCTTAAATGTTCAAAATCTTCTTGAAATATGTGCACAAGTGTCGTCTTGAATTTCTTAAACTCATTAGCTTCAATTGCATATTAGATCCTCTAAATAGCCTTTGCGCTAAATCAACGTTCACGTCATTTCCCTCCTCTTGAAATTGAATTATCTTGTTATTTGATACAATCCTTGTTACCTACAATAAATAAACCTAACTAAGAAATAGTATAGTATATTACTAGCAATATCCTTACTTCATACATTTGTTTTTCAACTCTGATTTATCATGGACATGTAAAATTTCTCTCTCCTGTAAGTTCCAAACTTGGTAGATTTTTTCCTAGATTGCTACCTAATCCCCAAGTTAAAATAATTATGTGAAATTGTCTTTTAAACTTTCTAAGTGTCAAGAACATTGCCACTAAACTATGGCTACTTCTTAATGAATGAAGTCATCCACTCTCAAACACAAGCCTTTGAATTCCTTTTGGTCTTCCTCTTTTAGTGACAATTTCAGCATGCCAAGGGAAATGCTTCTACAAAGTTAATCCAATTTTGCTAACACAAGTGTGTTCCAATGGGTTAATACAAGTGTATCACAACAATTCAACCTTGCCAACATAATAACCATAAGAATGTACTTCAAATATTGGCCAACCTATCATTTTATTGGACACCCTTATTTTGTTACTCACACAAATCATATGCGACATCAATTTATCCTTAGGACTCTCCACAACTTGTTCACATCTATTTGTAATTACATCAATTTCATGCCAATGATAGAAAATTTCCCTAGCATTCTTCATGACACCATACATTTCACAACTCATGCACTCATGTAGAATATGCTTAAAATCTTTACCATTTTATCTACGTGTATGTCTAATGGAATGAGGTTTATGCTCAACCATGTCATATATAGGAATTTCATCACATCTAATCCTTAAGCCAAGATTAATCACCAATGTCACAAATCCCTTACGCCTATGACAATCTAGCCAAAATTCCAACATCTTTATGATGCATAACTAGAGATAAAAGTGACATGAACACCATACGTGTGCAACGAATGAGAATGTAAAACTCACTCAAGTGAAAGCCATCAAATTAATCTTCATTATGCTTGAATCTAACAATTGATACTACCATTGCCCAACCATAGTATGAACTCTTAAGGTTTCATTTGCAATAATCATGCACATGATCCTAAGATACATATTATACGTGTTCCATGTTTCACATGCAACTCACAATATCTCAAGTTGCTCAACAATTTTTCATGTTGCAAGTCATAACCTTTTAAGTCCCATCTAGGTCCCACAATAAGCATAGAATTTATGAAGTGTTTATTAAAAGACATACATGTGCATGATGAGATATAATTTTCCAATTCCAAACTACAATCATGCAAGTCACCAAGCATTATGTATTCAAGACTTAAGATTCCACTAGTTCCATAAACTCTCCAAAATTGATGATTAAATGCTAAACTAATGAAGTATGAATCATCCTTAAGACCAAGTCTAGCAAACAACACTACACCAAGCATCTCATTTGAATAGCAAATTGAAGAATTATAAGATCTAAGATTGTTTACCTTTTTCCATGGTATCATTTTACATGGACTCACCATTGGTGTCGATGGTATCCTCACAGGATCTCCTATCAATGGTCCCATAGATGTCATATTGCATAGATCTCTCAATCGTTATTCCATAAGGATCATATTACCTAGACCTCCCAATAAGGCCTTCATGAGAGTTGTGTCATGTAGACCTCCCGATAGTAGTCTCGTAAATGTCATGTCAAGTACCTATCCTAATACCCCTCCTCTTAGGCCATCGTCCTACATAGATGGCTCTTTCCATTATATCCTCAATGCCTTCATATCAACAATGCTCAACTGCCTTTGCAATGTCATCATTCACCCCTTAAGAAAGCTATTCATGGTTTCTTCTAAGCCGTCATCAACATTAGCTTTCTTTATAGCCCATTCAAACTCATCATAATAGTTCTCCACATTTAATTCTTCTTGAGTTAAACTATCAAGTCTTGTGCACAACACGATGCAAGGGATATGGAACATGCCTATTTCTTAAGATCCTGTTCAATTCCTTCATGTGGTAATTTAACATTTCCTATACCTTCGTTTATTACTAACAAACTCACTCCACCAAGATTTAGCATAGTCACCAAAGGCAAGAGTGGATAATTTTACCTTGTACGTCTTTGAATAATGATTACAATCAAATGCTACTTCTACCTTTCTTTCTCACTCTAAATATGCATTAAGATTTGAACAACCTTAGAATGATGGAATGGTGAACTTGGTCCCCTTTCAATGCCTCTCCATCATCCTTAAGATCTCACCATGAATGCCTCCTTGGAAATTCATGAATATTGTACTCATCAACAACATTAGAAAACTATCACCTACATATCTACCTTGTCTATCTCGATGCATGGTACCATCAATCTAAGTTTCAACTCTTCTTCATGTGAGGTAATGATCTACCCTACGTAGTCATATGAGATTACCCCAAATTCTCTAAGTATCTTTGATACTAGTTAAGGTATCTACCAGCTCCTTTATGCTAAAAGTATTATCACCAATACCTGATTCTCCTGCCATCTTGAAAAGACTCAGCTAATCAATCATAGATCAATAGGATTAGTCTGAAGCTAAATAGATATGCACGATCAATTGGAAACATTGTGCGATTGGTTGGGGGTAAGCGTAGTAAGATTGTTCCAGTGTGATCAGGGGTTGAAATATATCGAATGTAATGGGCAAGTGACCACGTCGGAAATTCTTGCAAAAAATCCAAATTTTCTTTCACAAATTCTAACCTAAAACTCAAACTCTTCAATTTCCACCTCCACAAAATCAAATTTTCTGTTCATTTTTTTTAAGGTTACTTTCAACATTTTTTGTCTCTTTTTCCCATTTTTTTGGTAATTTTTTAATTTCTTTTGTGAATTTGGAGCATTTTGTACACTTAAAATAATTTCTGGACTGCGTAGGACGTGATTACAAAGTGTGCATTTGTGATAACAAGAAGTTAAGTCACAATTGCAAGCAAAAAAATGCAAAAATCAAGTTCATAGTTAGTATTTGCAATCACAAGAATCAAGGACGTGATTGCTACACGAGGATTGGCATGCACAAGTGTGAAAATGACATAAATTCATGTTCTGATACAATCAGTCTCACAATCGCAAGAAATAGACCCTCAATCACAAGAGATGAATTCACACGAGAAAAGACCTCGCTAGCATGAGAGGCAAGCTCGCAATTGCACCATTAGAGGTGAGAATTACATAACGCCACTTCCAAAGCTTGCAATTGTGAGG
The DNA here is from genome assembly GCA_019155195.1 of Avicennia marina. Lineage (NCBI taxonomy): Eukaryota > Viridiplantae > Streptophyta > Magnoliopsida > Lamiales > Acanthaceae > Avicennia > Avicennia marina. Next base: position 7,550,691 of record CM032767.1, read on the forward strand.
AAATTGTCTGTGATTGCGAGAGAGGTTTCCTCAATTATGAAGTGGATTGTGACAAAGCACCAGACGAGATTTTTCATAGGCAATCTTGTCTTTTCTATTTCTTCTCAACCCTATATATCAAAGATTGCAGTAATTCGAATGGAAGAAGGCTTTTAGACATGAAGAAGAGGGCATTTAGGAAGAAACAAATTGCTTAGGAGAAGATGCAAATTCTTAGAGATGAAGACACAAAGATTAAGATTGCTTTAATTCTTCACATCTCATAGATAAAAATTTCTTCACTTTTCTTGAGTTTTGAGATTGTGTTGAATATGAACAATTTAGCTTCGACGAGTTTCAATATTTCTAGATCTTGCTAAATTATTTTCTATAACCTTGTGATTGTGATGGACCATAAATGCAAGAATTTTCTTCTGATTAGTTGTGCTTTCATTTGTTATTTTGAAGTTGATGGTTTGAATTGTAATTAAAAGACATGATCGACCCTTTCCATAATTTGTGATTGTGCGAAGAATAATTAGAGTGAAGCCTGTGCATTAGATATTCGATTGTAAACATTAATTCTATGGGAATAATGGAAGTGAAACCATAGAATTAGTGTTGGGAAACATTGTTAATTAAAAAATTCATAATTTGACTCGATTAAACTAAAGAGAATCCATTAACATCTAGGGTATGGAGTATGGGCTCCATGGGCTCTCCTATATGAACTTTTTTAATTAATATAGTCCATAGACATTTTTAATTAATCTCATTAATAGATCATCCCATAAACCCTCTAATTATTAATCTCCATTAATAATTAAAACTCAAATGTCTCTAATTAATTTAATTTAATTAATCTCATTAATTAAATTAATTTCTAAGTTTGTTTCAAATTAATGTTCCATCATTAACAAGTACCATAGCAATTCATTTATTCCAATCTAATTTCAACTAGATAAATTATGCAACCCATGAATTTAACACTAGCAATACATCCTAACCTTATGTGTGTGATTCTCTAAGATCATCCTTAATTGGCGACAAACATAACGCGAAGGATGTAGGTAATGCCTAGCTAACAGCCTATATCATAATCCAATTAAGGAAAAGTGAATTAGATCATGATAAACCTTTTTTATCCCAACTACCATGTCATATAAACCTTTTATCTTATTTTATCCTAACTGAGTGAGAGTTATAGATTTAGTCAAACTCACAAACTTGGTCATATGACTAATCGATATTTCTTTATGAGACAAATGGTCCTATCAGAAACTCCTTTCCAACACACATTACCTTGGCTAAGGGCTTCTATCTCATAAAACACCAACTATATATAGGAAAAATGTCTTGCTCACTTATAAAGAGACAAATTTCTTATAGTACGCACACGTAACTCCATATGCATTCAGGCAATAGCACATTAGGCTCATGACCCTACACCATACTAGGATAGATATTGGCCCTTAATGCTCTAATGGCATGTTAACCATCAAATGTATAAGATAACCATGTCATCTTAGGCCTAAAGTTCTCTACACTTAAGACAATCATGAAGTAGAATGTTGACAACTAAGAGTAAACTTCATGTGTCTGCTTCTTTCTACGAGTCATTATCTAAATGCTCCATTCTCTAGTGGCACATCCACACATATGTATTTTCAATATCCTATGTAGAACAGCATGACACTTACTGTACAAGTAGAAGGCATGAAAGTCATATTGACTCTTTAATAGCCTTTAGAGTATTTATGAATCACAGATAGGTTCTAGTGATTAAGTACCAAGAAAGCCTTGTGTCCACAGTTATAACACCTTATGGATAAAGCTTCTTAACTCAAATTCTTTATGCTAATCAAGATTCACATACGTGAAAACTTGTTAGAAAATTGATATGAAAATTAATATTTTATTAATTACTGAGTAACAATACACATACAACCAAATACTCTTCTAGTATCCCTCATTTTCTATTGGCGTTAAAGGGTATATCACTAACAACCTCCTACTTGTACTCTAATGCCAATACTACTAATGTCAGTTGCTGTGGTATCTAATACCTATCTTCTCAAGATAGTGATTTAGCTGCACTTGAGTCATTGGCTTGGTAAGTGGATCAACTACATTATCAACTGAATCTATTTTCTGCGTGATTAAGTCACCCCTTCTAATGATTTCTTGAATATTGTGGTAACACCTTTCTATGTGTTTGGATTTAGGATGAGACCTTAGTTCCTTTGCCAGTGCTATTGTTCCATTGTTGTCATAATAAAGTGGTATATCCATATTCTCTTAAATCACCATCTTCATACATAAGTGTATTCTTAGTCTTTCTTAAGGACTTAAGGATACAATTGATAGCATTCCAATGCCCTCTGCTAAGACTCAACTGCAACCTACTCAAAACACTTATGGCATAGGTAATATGTGGCCTCATATATAACATTGCGTGCATCAAGCTCCTAATTGTCAAAGCATATGGAATTGCTACCATGTGTCTCTTGTGATCATCTATTTTTGGACACATACATTTCAAGAGATGGATGTCATGTTTGAATGGTAGCAAACCTTCCTTAGAGGGCTCCACAGTGAACCTCTTCAATACTTTGTCTATGTACAAGGTTTAGGAGAGACCTAACAAACTTTTACTCTATCTTTATAAATGCAAATGCCTTAGATATGTCAAGTAAGACTAATTTCATGAGCAAAAAAAGAGAAGAAGCAATAATAGTGTAAATGTTCCTTCTACTCACACTGTTAGCACGATTACTGTTCTATTACTTAGCTTGGCTAAGAAGGAACTACTAATAACAAGCTATGGACCATTTTAGAGCTAACACAGACACGTTTCAGCCACCAAAAAACCATACCCTAAAACACTAAAAACACTACTCTGACTAAATCTAAATAGAAACCAACTCAGTCTACCACCAAGGAGATACCAAAGCATGTTTGTGTTGAAAATTTTTGCTGATGTGGCTCTTGATAGCCCCCCTCAACATGGAGAATGGTAGTTTACCATTCTCATCTTCTTTGAATGCTTTCTGAACAACCAAACTCCTAGTGGTTTCTACATGATGTTTGCAAGTTGGTTTTAAGTTGGTACATGACATGTCTTGATGAGCCCTTCCTACAGCTAATCTCTCACTACATGGTAGTCTATCTCAATATGTTTGCTTCTTTCACGAAAGACAAGGTTTATAGCTATGTGTATTGCTACATGGTTGGCAAAAGATAAGTTAGCAAGGTTTAGATGATTCACTTCAACTACAGTAAAGGTGTACCTAATCTAAGTCAATTCTACACATGTTCCTACCATTTCTTGGTACTAAACTTTTACCGATAATTTCGAGCCTATTGATTACTTCTTTGACTTCTATGGTACTAGGGACTTTCCAAGAAATATATAGTACCTTTTTGTTGACCTCTGGCTATCCAAATATCCTCCCCAATCTAAATACAGAAAGCTTTAAGTTTAAGGTTATTGTCAAATGGCAATAGAAGTCCTTGCCCTGAAGTAGCTTTGATGTAGCGTAGCACCTTGTATGCTACCCTCATGCACACTTCCGAAGGTTGTTGCATGTATTGAATCAATAAGTGTACATTATATGCTATATCTAGTCTTGTAATGGTTAGGTAAAACAATCTTCCAATCAGTCCTCTGAAGGCTCTTGCATCAGGCAATGGCTCTCTCGTACCTTTGCTCAATTTAATATTTTGCTCCATTAGGATTTTGCTTGGCCTTCCACCAAGTATACCACTGTCTACAAGAATGTTCATGGCATACTTCCTTTGGTTAATGTAAATTCTGTTGGGATCTCAGGCTACTTCTATTCGCATAAAGTACTTAAGCTGTCTTAGGTCCTTTATTCTAAAGTTGTCATTTAAAAATTCCTTAACCTTCCCACTTGTTGCCTCTAAATCGCCACCTACAATGATCTCATCTACGTATACTAGCAACTGTGAAGGATTCATGCTCCTTTAAGGTAAATAGGCTGTAGTCAACCTTACACTACTGAAATCCAAAATTCAACAAGGTATTAGACAACGTAGCGTAGCACTACCTTAAGGATTGTTTCAAGCCATATAAGCTTTTCTCCAGTTTGCACACTTAGCCAAGTTTTCCTTTATTGTATCCTGGTGTTTCACCATGCGTATTTCTTCATCAAGCCTTCCATGTAGAAAAGCATTGTTGACATAAAAACTAGCATAACTTCCATTTCTTCACTAAAGCCACAGCCATCATGCACCTAATAGTTGTCAACTTTGCCACTAGAGAGAAAGTTGCTTGGTAATCTATTCCCTCCTTTTGTGTGAATCCTTTGACCACCAACCTTGCCTTATACCTTCCACAGTGCCATCAAATTTATACTTTATTTTGTATACAAACTTGCAACCTATTGGTTGCTTCCCTGCAAGTAATTTTGTGATGGCCCAACTGTTATTCTGTTCAAATGCTTTTAGCTTAGTTTCCATTGTTTCTTGCCATTTCCTATCCTTTAATGCTTTAACATAAGGTTGTGGCTCGTTATGCCTACAAACAGCATGCAAATAAGCTTGATGATAGAGAAGAAATTTCTAGTTGGATAGGTAAGTTTCTAAAAGATGATCAGTGGAATTCCTAGAGTCTGCATAACCTTATTGTCCCACAACTGGTGAGCATGATGAGGCCAGCCGGCAATAGTATTGTTCAAAGTACTTATTTGCTCTTCTGACTGTATAAGACCTTCTTAAATTACCAAGTGAAGTCTCATTCAATGGAACAAGGGCAGATTCACTTGGTTCTAGGTTTAGCTTTGTTTCTAAACTAGATTGAGGTCGTTGGTTAGAAGAATTAATCATAGTTATGTCATTATCTTCATGTTGTGGTGACGTCTAGGGGTTTATGGATATTTCACTTGCATAGAAGGGCTCAGATACAAGATCACAATTTGGAGGGTGGAATGTGATAGGCTTGACTTTGGGGTAGGACATATCAGTTAAGGGTTTCTCTAATTTAAAGGGGAAGATTTCCTCACAGAACATCACATCCCTTGAAATAAAAACATTATCAGATTCCAAGTCAAGCATCTTGTATCCCTTAACCCCATATGGATAACTAAGAAAGATGTATTGCCTACTTCTAGGATCAAATTTTTTTCTTCCTTGACTTAGTGTTGAAACAAAGCATAAGCACCCAAAAACTCTTAAGTGATCATAAGATGGCTTGATTCCAAATAACATCTGGCAAGGGGTCTTATTTTTATCAAATAGGTAGCTGTTAAAATGCAATCACTCCAATATTTTGGTGGCAAATTGGACTCAAATTTAAGGGCTCTAGCCACATTCAAAAGGTGTTGATGTTTTCTCTCTGTAGTGCCATTCTGCTCGGTTCTTTCCACACAAGTTTTTGATGGATGCTTCCCTTTTCTTTGTAAAATTCTTTAAGTATGAATTCATTCCCATTATCAGTCCTTATGACCTAAATTTTTGCCTCAAATTAATTCTCTACCAGATTATGAAAGGACATTATGCATCCCTTTGTTTCAAATTTGTTTTTTAAGTAAGTAAATCCAAGTTGTCTTAGTGTAATCATTCACTATGGTTAAGAAATATCTACTGCCATCATATGTCACCTTTGAGAATTGTCCCCATATGTCACAATATGACAATTCAAAAAGATGTGGTACTTTATGAGTGCTGTGACGGAAAGGCTTCTTGTGCATTTTGGCAAGTGAATATATTGAACATAGAATTTTATTGGATTTTGGTAAGATCAAGGTTACAATAATGTTTCTTATCAGCTTTAGAACTCTATCAAAGGGATGTCCAAGACGACTATGCCATAAATCATCATGAGGTTTAGATGTCATAGCATTAAATATTGTAGAATCAGCTTGCTTATTAGTACTAGGTAGGTCTGCAAAGTTCAGGTGGGACTCTTTCCCTTGTTTAACAAACTTGTACAAGCTCTTCCTTAGCTCACCCTTTCCAATCATAGTCTAAGAAACAAGGTCCTACAAAACACAAAAAGAAGAGTGGAAAAGAAAACAATAAAGGAAGGACTGTGTTAATTTTATGACTGACAACAGGTTGATTGCAAAATCAGGCACACACAAAACATCATTCAAGGTGAGAGCTTTACTATCCCTATGTGAGTGGCATAAGTGGTGCAACCATTTGGGAGTTTGATTGGCTTGGACACAAAGGTTGTTATGGATGAAAACAAGTTGGGGTGACAGATCATGTGATCTGTTACCCCAATGTCAATTACCCATGTATGGTTGGTTAGATGCTCTATATTTAGGTTCAAAGGAGTGGCAGGTGTAGGATAGTTATGCATGTTCATGGAGCTATTAGTTTTAGGAGTTGTCAACAAGGTTGCTGTATTGGGTGTAGCAACAACTAGTCCTATTTCATCAGGCTCAATGGGTGGTATCCTTGTCTTGGCTAAGATGTCCAATAGGTCATTATACTGAGCCTTACTTAGTGTCATTATTTCATCACTAGGCTCTGAGCTCACACCTAGACACAAGGAAACCCAAATAATATTAGCTGTAGCACTACCTTTGTTCTTCTAGTGCAGTTTGTGGTTGGGAGGATATCCTTTTAATTTGGAGCATTTGTCCACTAGATGACCCTTCATATTACAATGTGTGTACACAAGTGGTTCTACATTTCCTACGTTAAAACAGTTCTCAAGAGAATGGCTTGAGATTTTGCAATAAATGCAAAACAGCCTATCCTTTCTATTAATGGCATTAAAGTTGGTGGTGTTCCTTTGTACTGCCATTGCCATTGGTTCTGGACCATCCATTGCACTAATGATTTGGTGCTATTTTTCTTGTTGTTGTACCATAGTAAATACCTTATTAATGGCAGGCATTAGATCCAACATCAGAATTTGATCCCTTAAATGTGTAAAGCCTCATTTAGCCCCCATCAAGAACTGCATCACCACATCTCTCTAATATCTATCAATTTGAATCCTCAGCCGACCGCACAAACACTCAGCATATTTTCATGCATAGAAAGTTCATCCAATATTCCCTTTAATTTTCCATAGTATGTGACCACTAGATTATCCCCTTGCATTAAATTAGCTAATGCCTTCTTCAATTGATTAGATTCGAGGACCATTATATTGAGACATCCTCTCATTCAATTCACTCCACAACTCATACACATCATCTAAAAATAATATACTAGATTTAATAGATGGACTTATTGAATTAAGGATCCAAGAGACAACCATATTGTTGCACCTTTCCCATACCTTTAGAAGAGCTATTCCTGACGTAGGTGGTTTTGTGATTTGTCCGTTCACAAAGCCAAGCTTGTTTTTGGCTCTAAGTACCCTCCTCATACTCCTTGACCATACAACATAATTGTTTGAAGTTAGAAGCTCTAAAACCAAAGCAACCTGGGGTTATTCCCATTGTCAATTCTGAAGTGGTTAGAAGGATTAGCTAGATTGAGAAATGTATCAGTTGTTGTCTGCTATTGTTGGTTGCCTATGGATGAAGACACTTTTGCCATGGTTTGAAGGTTAACTAGATTATTACGTCATATCTCGTGGCTTTGATACCATGTTTAGTAAGACTAATTTCCTGAGCAAAAACAAAGAACAAGCAATAATAGTGTGAATGTTCCTTCTGCTCACACTGTCAGCACGATTACTATTCTATTGCCTTGCTTGGCCAAGAAGGAACTACTAATAACAAGGTATGAACCATTTTAGAGCTAACACATACACATGTCTGCCACCAAAAAACCATACCCAAAATACTAAAAATACTACTCTAACTGAATCTAAGCAAAAGCCAACTCAGTTTGCCACCAAGGAGCCATGGAAGCATGTTTCTATTGAAAACTTTTGCTAATGTGGTTCTTGACAAGATATAGGTCCCTTTTCGCAAGTCTTTCACAAAGATGATATCAAGTAACCATGTGTTTTTAAGCTTAACATCTCAACATCACCTCCTTATCAATAATATGTCATCCACATATAACACAAGGAATGTTATTACGCTCCTACTGACCTTCTTTTTGACGAAATCAAATGATTTGATTTCACTATCAAAAGAAAATTTTGACTCCTTAATGATTGCTTAAGGCCATAGATGGACCTCTTAAGTTTACGTACATTATAAGATTTATCTTGGACTTCAAAACTACGTGGTTGCACAATTTAAATGTCCTCTTCAAGCATTCCATTTAGGAAAGCAGTTTTAACATCCATTTGTCAAATCTCATAATCCAAGTAAGTAGCTATTACAAATAGAATTCAAATAGACTTCAACATGGCTACCAGTGAGAAGGTTTCCTTATAGTCAATTCTCTTCTTTTGACTATAGCCCTTCACTAAAAACTTTGCCTTGTAAGTTTTTACCTTGCCAGTCAAATCAATTTATAGAGCCACTTACATCTTATGGGAGCAATTCTCTTGAGTGGATCCACAAGAGTCCATACCTAATTCACATGCATTATATCTATTTCGAACACCGTAGCCTCTAGTCACTTGGTAGAGTCCTTATCTACCATTACTTGATCATAGGTAGAAGTCTCATCTCCATGATTATTATCTCCCATTATGATCAACTATTGTCCATTTTCTATGACATAATCATATCTTTCTAGTGTGTGAGAGATCCTACCCAATCATTGCAATGGTTGTATCTTAGAAGGCTCCTCTTGAACAAGAAAGTGTTTTATGGGCTTACTGTTTTGTTCCACATGCTCAACTTTCTTGAGCATTATAGTTCTATCAACACCACTTCCTCGAACAAATTCGTCTTCAAGAAAATGTGCCTAATACTTTATAACAATCCTGTTGTCCTCATGTATATAGAACTAATATCCCATTGAGGCTTTAGGATATTTTACAAAGTGGCCCATAACAGCCCTCACCTCTAACTTGTCTATTTTAGTCTTTTAAGATAAGTTGGATATCCCCAGATCCTTAAGTGTTGAAGACCTAGCTTCCTTCCATACCACATCTCCTATGAGGTGAAGGGAATGGACTTAGAGGCTGTCTTAATCAAAACATATGCTATGGTAAGTAGGGCATGCCCCCACAGGAATATGTCCAAGTCAGTGAAGGTCATCATAGATCAAACCATCTCCAACAAAATTCGATTCCTATGTTTAACCATACCATTTAATTGAGGAGTTGCCAGTGGTGTTAACTATGATACGACACCATTCTCTTTAAGGAACTCAGCAAACTCAACACTAATATATTTACTCCCACAATCCAATTACAATGACTTGATATGCTTGCTAGTTTGCTTCTCTACTTGTGCTTTGAATTTCTTGAACCTTTTAAAGGATTCACGCTTGTAATTCATCAAGTATGCATAACCATACTGTGAGTAATCATCGGTGAAGGTTATAAAGTATACAAATCCTCATCTTTCTAGTCAATTAAATTGCCCACAAACATCAGTGTGGACTAGCTCCAACACCTCAGTGGCTCTCTAAACACGTCCATCAAATGAACTTCTAAGTCATCTTACCTAGGATGCAAGAATCACAAGTTGAATAAGGATCTTCTCCCAATGGGCCAATAAGCCCTTCTTTCTCTAATTTGCTTATCCTTATGTCTACTACCTAGCATACCCTAAGGTGTCATGGGTACTTGGGATTGAAATCATCCCTTAGACATTTGATTGAAATGATATTCATCAATAGTCTATCATTCAAATTTAAGTAGTATAGCCCATTTACCAATGAGGCAGTGCTAACCAATTTGTTCTGATAATAAATTTAACACCTACTATCTTAGAAAAAGAATTCATAACCCTCTTTTACCAATAGAGGTCCATAGACAATATTTTTCAGCTCACTTGATAAAAAATGGTATTCTCTTAGGCCGAAAACATGGTTAGATGACAATTTGACCAATGTAGTCCCAATTGTGGTGGTTACAATACCAACCCCACTATTAACCCAAATTAGCACTTCTCACTTCTCAAGTAATCTTTTATAATAAAAATCTTAATTTGAAATGCAAATGTGAGAAGAAACACTCAAATCTAATATCCAAGACGTAAAGAACACACCAATTAAATAAGTTGTTTCATAAACAAAGAGTTCCACGCCTCTAACACCATTCTCATGGCCATTGAGGTATCTAGTGCAATTCCTCCTCTAGTGTCCCTCCTTATTGCATTGGAAACTCTTTCCTATATTAGACTTCATGCCCATCCTACTAGCCTTGAGAATTACGAGTTTCCTTCCCTGAGTCCTATTCTCTTTAGTCTCACTGATCGAAGCCAAAACCCATAAGGACAACCTCTTCCTTTGGCAATAGGATGACAACACCCAAGTTATCACTAACTCTCCCAGGATTGAGAACTTTTCTCAAACCTTGAAACTAGTTAAGTATCTTAGCTTCTAGTAACACCAAGGCCTCAATCATTATTAATGACAAGAAGGTATGCATTATTCGAGTTAGTAAAAAATTTCAAAAAATAGACAAGACCTATTAATTTGGTTGTTATATGTTTTACCGTTGTGATTATGGACTGTAAATTAAAATTACCTCCCACTAGATTTTTCTAATCCTACACTCTCTTGAGTAGGCCTAATGAGTGGCAATTCATGCCAATGCATCTCCTCCATGGTCCAATATTTCCTTTAGCACATAGCCCAACAATGTCAGGTCTTGGTATGTTGGGTTAATTTAAGTCACACCCACCAACTGACAACTCATTGGATTTGAACTCTACCCATGGCTAATTGCTCTTACGGTATAGCATCCTTGGAATATCGCATCTAATGCAACTAAAGTCATAAAGTCACTATTGCAATATAACCCCACTAATGTGATGACATCAGACACTAAGGCTACACGTAGCGCCTCAAGCCTGATGGAGGGTTATAACTAACATTTTGCCTTTACAACTTAATATTTGTTTGAGGAAGTTTTAGGATCTATGTAGGTTAGCCTTCACTTTGCACATCATTTGTTTTAATGTATCTCATACATCAATCACAAATAATATGAAAAATTAAAAGTCAACGATTATGGACTTCTAAATCCAATTTGAGCTAAGATTGGATCGTGTACAAGTGTGGGAAATCCTATACGATTACATAAGGATTTCTCAAATGCCTTTGTCTTGGTCATCATGGCTTCATAGGGTCCACCATGTCTTGAAACCTCAAATGGCACCAATTCTTTATCTTTACATGAAAACTAACTCTTGATGTCTTCCTTATTTTACAAATACATGTAGCATACCATTAAAAATTCTATTTTGTGGAGTTAAAATAAAAAACTTAGCTTATGCTCGTGCAACTCATGAAATATTAGTTATACAACCCACAAATATCCAAAACAAAGTAAATGCATTCATCCTCAAGTGTCCTAAGTCTATAATTCAATCATAACATCCGTCAAACAATTATATATCACATGTATAATTACATAATTTCATTTAATGACTATTTCCATGGGCTATGCATCCCATGCATTAGTTCTCATTCGTTGAAAAATAATTTTTCAAAAATAAAATTGGAAACTAATTTTCTACGCACTCAATGCTCAATGCTCACAATCAGAGGAACTATTCCTACAATCACGAGCCCTTTGTCTACAGCCACAAAAGCTGGCTATGATAGAAAACTTACTGCTTTATCAGTATGCCTCTCACAATTGCAAAGCCTCCCATCACAATTGCATGACTTTTCCCACAATTGCAAAATAGGCTTGTGGGATTCATGCAACCCCATGGTGATGGCATGACCATGCAACATAGTGTCTTGCTTATGGAAACTTTTCTGACAACTATAGCTACTAGACATTAGACATTACAAACTTTCTACAACTGTAGTTATTCAATTCGAATTCAATTCTTTTCCAATTTTTGAAATTACAATCACTTCCAAAACACTTTTGAAAGGTCTGTTGTGCATCATATACATGCTTAAAGGAATTTAATGCAAAACTAACATAGGATATGGAAGAATCATTAAACTTTACAGTTTTGCAAGAAAAATAGTGGCTCTAATACCACTATTGGATTTCCATGGGGTTTTCTCATAAAAATAAAAAGCTTAGAATGTAAAAATGTTCTACAGATGCAGCGAAATGTAATAAACAAAACTCACTTATTTTTGTTACAAAACATGTAAGATATCAATAAAACAAGATAAAAGTGAAATCTTGCACCTTTGGAACGTTTCCAAACTGTTTGTGTGTGATCATCAAAGTAATGGCCCTTGAAGCTTAATCTCTAGTTTGTCTACATGATTGGAATGCTTATATGCTCCTCCTACACTTCCACAAAACTTCTTTGGTGAATCTGTAACGTAAACTCTTTGGGTTATGAGGAATTTTTGACAAAAAAAAAAAAAAAGTGCTCAAAAGTGGGTGGCTAGGAGCTGCTCTCTTGGTTTGAAGCATGTGCATGCAAATTAGGGTTAAAGGATGTGTTTTGAACTCTTCAAGACTCCTTTATATAGTTGAAATACTAGGGTTTGGAGTATGGGCTCCATTGGCCATTCTCCATGGATCCTTTTAATTAAAATAGCCCATAGATTTTTATTTATAATCTCATTAATAAATTAGTCTATAAATCATTTAGTTATTAATCTTCATTGATAATTAAAGTCCTTATGTGTTCAATTAATTTAACTTAATTAATCTCATTAATTAATTCAATTGCTTCTAATTAATAATTTCATCATCAACAAGAACCATAACAATTTATTTAGTCCAATTCAATTAGAACTACATAACTCATGTAACTCATTAATTTAAAAGTTGCAATACATCCCAAAGTTATATATGTAACTCGTTAGGTTCATCCTTAATTGACAAAAAGTATAGCTTAAAAGATATGAGTAAGATCTAGCCTATGGCCCATATCGTAGCAAAATTAAAGTGAATTGAATTGAATCATAATAAACCTTTTTGGTCATGATTATTATGGCGTATAAACCTTTTATCTTACTTTGTTCCAACCAAGCGAGAGTCATAGACTTAGCCAAACTCACAAATTTAACCATATAACTAATTGGCATTTCCGCATAAGACAAATATTTCTATTTGAAACTCCTTTCCAATCACACATGGCCTTATCTAAGGCCTTCTATCTCATACAACACAAACTACATAGAACAAACACCTTGCTCACTTGCAAGGAGACAAATTCTTTATTGAACACACACATGCTTCTATACACATTTGGGCAACAGCACGTTAGACTAAAGACCTTATCCCATACTAAGATAGATATTGGCCTTTAACTCTCTAATGGCATATTTTTCATAAACAAAAGAAAACCACTTTATCTTAGGTCTAAGGTCCACATGCATTTAACACGATCACAAAGCACAATGTTAACAGCCAAGAGTGAACTGCATATGTCTGATTCGTTCTACTAATCATTGTCCAAATACTCTATTTCCTAATGGTGCATCCACACACGTATTCTTAATATCTCTTACTGAACGGTATGACATTCATCGTATATATATAAGGTGTGTAAATTGTACTGACTCTCTAATTTCCTTTATAGAGTCTATGACTCATAGACAGGTTTTAGTGATTAAGTACTAAGAAACCTTGTGTCTATATTCATAACTCCTTATAAATAAGGCTTCTTAACTCAAACATATAGGCACACACAAGCTCCTACCTAGATTTCCATGCTTAAAAACTTGCTAGAAGATTGATATGAAAATCAATATTTTATTAATTGTTGAGTAAAAGTACATATATAACCAAAATACCCTTTTAATATCCTTCATTTTCTATTGGTATTAGAGGACATATCACCAACACTCTTGCCACTCTTCTCTTGCTAAAGCACAACAATAAACCACCCATACTACACTTTGTTAAAAAAAATTTCTAGTTTGCTTAAGTTCATCTTTTAAGCCCAAGCTCAAATGGCATGTATCTTCTCTAAATAATCGGTTTCTCTTTAATATGTTTAGTGAGATGTTATTACTTGCATTGTTTATTTATGGCCACAAGTGTTGATTTTAAAGTGTGTGTGTGAGTATGGAATTCATGTTATGTTTAGTACAAGGGTGAAATTTTTGCAATTTACATGATTATCCTTCTAATTTTTGTGAAATTGTTGGCATAAAATTTGAATTGTTAGGTTCTAATGTTGTTCTATTGATGACTTTGGATGGATTGGGTGAAGTTTGGTTGCATTCCGCCATGTTTTTTCCGCAACATATGTCGACAAAATGTCTAAGTGATTATTCCTAGCAACTATGACTTCTTGTGGGTGTGTTGATGTAACTATATATTTTTATGCCTAAGTGAGCTTAGTTGTTTGAAATTTAGTTGACTATATTCTTCTATTACTTGTTTGGTGATCTTTTGATTTTATAGGTATATACTCATGATAAAGGAGCAAACATGGAGTTAGTTCGTATAGAGTAGTGGCTAATTTTAATGAGAGATTTGTGATGGCCAAGGCACAGGATATGTATAAATTAAACATGGTGCATCACTATGTCATGATTGGGCGGGACATTGGTGAGGAGGACACTCCTTACCCACACTTCACCAATTTAGTGAATAGGAGAGGGTGGACCACTACTATGCACAACCCAATTGGGAGATCCTCCTTCGAGTTGATGAGGTAGTTCTATGCAAATGTGTTGGACAAGAAAGATTACACTGTAAGAATTAAGGGAGTCCTAATGTGTTTCAGTCCATGAGACATTAATGCTTTATATGGCTTGGAGTTGAAAGATGCAGAGGAGTTTGAGCACATGGAGCATGGTGGTAGCCTAAATGAGGCCATAAAAGCTAGAATGTGGCCTACTGGGGTTACACAAGTTGAGGTTAATCATTTATTCAACACAAACCCCATGAGTATCTTGGTAAAGGAGTGGTTATATTTTACCTTAGAAAAGATTAGGCCATCCAAACACTTCACTACTTGTTCCACTTAGGCAGTTGTCCTCTCATATGTACTTTACACTAGCATCATACTAGATTTAGGCCATCTTATTTATTCTCACATCTTACACATCACCTTAATGAGGAAAGCCTCCTTTGCCCATTCCCATTTGATGTTCCAGTTAACCCAAAGGATGAGGCCCAGGTAGTTGGTGAGGAGGCAATAGCAGCACAGCTAGAGTTTCAAGGTACTTAGGCTTGTAGGCTGTCCACCGCAAACATGCTAAATAATTTAGAGGGGAAGATTCGTGCCATGAAGAGGGACCACTTCAGAGCTCATGAGAGACTAGAGAGGCACATTAGAGGAATGGAGCAATGCCTCAATCGAGTGGACTATGCTATTTACAATCGATTTGATTAGATGGTTAGTTACATAGAGGACTTTTGGAGGAACACTGCACAGTACTTGCAGGAGATATACTCTAACACCCTATTCACCATGGCATAGGTCCCTCCAGTCTTGCTCTACAAGCCTCATTTGTAGGGGCTCCCCTACAAGACCCAGCAATTGAGGAGAGATATAGCATTACCACTTCAGCCCCCCAGGTTGAGTTTTTCTTTATCTTATCTTTTTTTTAAGTTAATTTGTTTTTAGTTGCATCATGGACAATGTAACATCTAAGTGTAGGGGAAAAGTGTATTTGTTGGCTGGAGATGTTGGTTTGTCGTGAATTTGATTGGATGTACCCATTGATGAATTCAGATGCCCATGTATTGTACCTAAATGATGAATTCATGAAAAGGAGCAAGCATGGAGCTAGTTCATCTAGAGTGGTGGCTAATTTTAATGAGAGATTTGTGATGGCCAAGGTACAAGATAGGTATAGATTAAACATGGTGCATCACTATTTCATGATTGGGCGGGGCATTAGTGAGAAGGACACTCCTTCTATTCTAACACCCTATTCACCATGGCACAGATCCCTCCAATCTTGCTCTACAAGCCTCATTTTTAGCACATGTAAGAGCCCCTACAAGACCCACCAATTGACAAGAGATATACCATTGCCACTTCAATCCCCCAGGTTGAGTTTTTCTTTATATTATTTTTTTTTTAAGCTAATTTGTATTTAGTTGCATCATGGACAATGCAACATCTAAGTGTTGTGGAAAAGTGTATTTGTTGGCTTGAGATGTTGGTTTGTTGGAGAATTTGACTGGATGTACCCATTGATGTATTCAGATGCCGATGTATTGTACCTAAGTGATGAACTTAGATGAAATGGATGTAGCACATGAGAAGGTAATGACTCTTCCTTTGGTTTGTTGTTGACATGAGTTAATGATGGTCAATAAGGCTTATGGCCATTGTATTTAATTTGTGATGAATTCTTTTAGATTTGTACTTTTTGGTGAATTATTTAAGGATTTTTTTTTAGTACAGCAAGTTTTTGGCTTGATTTTGTTACAAGAAGTCCAACTCATTGTACACTGCACCTCCACCCTAGAATGCTTAATTCTTGAAAAGTGCTATCATGTAAGAATGGATAATTGGTTAGGGAACATAATTCTTGCTTTATTGCATTAAGACACCCTTACAGAATGAACAACAGTAATAAGACGGGATAAAAATGATGTAGTTAGTTTTTTTCAAGATCAGAGCCTGCATAAAATTCTTCCTTTGATCAACATATTTGAGACTTGTTGCATTAGTCTTGTTATTGATTGTTCCCTTACTTTTATTGTATGAACTTGGCAAAGAGGAAGGGAAGAAAATCGTGAAGAAAAATGGCTGGAAAAACATTGTCTAAAATAAAGTGAAAAAAGAAGGAACAAAAGAAAAGGAAGAAAGAAATATTGTAGAGAAAATGAGCATATGCATAAATATTCTACTTAGTTGGTTAGTGACTTAGTAATAGGGATTGCACAAAGGCCCTTGTTCTTTCTAATGTAAAAGAGTCATTAAATCATGAGTAATGCTTAACGTCCTTTGTTTGTTGTAGGTTACATAACCGAGGACGTGTGGTGACCTTTGTGCACCTTCACGTAAAATGGTTCCCAACATTCTAGGAAAACATCAAAAAGCTCATTGAAGAAAGAAAGAAATAAATGTGGTAGAAAGAGGAAAAAAGAAGAAGAAAAAGTTGAAGTGAATTTTCCCAAGTTCTAGTCCTTTTCTGCTTGATTCAACATACATCCTAAAGTCCTTTTAATTATCCCTTTGCATTTTTTGAGTTTGTTTGAAAATGGTGAATTGATTTCATTAAGGTGAGTTGTTTCAAGATTAATTGCCTTTACTTGTAATAGAACCATCAAGAGTTAAATGTTTGAAAGTGAGGTTTAACTTCCTTTACTTGTGATAGAACCATCAACAGTTAAATGTTTGAAAGTGAGGTATGTCACACATGAGTTCTTGAGAATGAAATTAAGTTGACACTGTTATACTTTTGAATGATTCTATGAATTGTATGAGTTATTTGTTTTCATATTTTGGAATTAGAATGAATGGCCATATTTTATGTACTCCATCATCAATTCATCACTTGCATAATTTGCATAATTGTCTCCATCAGTCAGATTAAAAAGGGTTGAGTTTGCAAGGGACTAGCAAACGCTTAAGTGTGGGGATGTGATGAAAATAGGATTTATAGGACTTTTTAGCCTTCTTTTAATAGTGTTTTTGCTAGTTGTCCTGCTATTTTGTGTGCTAATTGGAAGACAAATTGATTGAAAGTGCTTAAAAGTATCAATTCGGTGTTTTTTTAGGTTCTTTTTGGATGACTTTTTTTTAGGTTTTTGAGTGTTTTTAGATGAAATTAAGAGAAGTTAGAGCATTTCATATACTTCAAACAATTTTTGGATTGTGCAAGTTCCAATTGCAAAGTGTGTCTTCGCAATAGCAAGGAGTCAAGTCGCAATTGCAAGAAGAAAATGCAAAAATCGAGTTCGCGATCTCAAGAATCAAGGTCGCAATCATGAAATGAGTATTGGCGCACGTGAGTGCAAAAGCTACAGAAAGTCATGTTCTACCACAATCAGCCTTGCAGTTGTGAGAAATAGACCTATGACCACAAGAAATGAATTCACTATCTCAAGAAATGAGCTCGCTTTCATGAGAGGTAGACTCCCAATCGCACCATTAGGGGCAAGAATTACATAACCATCACTTCCAAAACTCGCAATTGCAAAGAAAGTGTCTACAATTGTGAGAGAGGTTTCTATAATTGTGAAGTAGATTGCGAGGAAGCACCACACACGATTTTTCATGGGAAATCTCATCTTTTCCACCACTTCTCAACCTTACATATAAAAGACTGCAGTAATTTTGAAGGAAGGAGGTTTTTAGACGTGAAGAAGAAGGCATTGAGGAAGAAACAAGATGCTTGGGAGAAGATGGAAATTCTTAGAGGTAAAAACACAAAGATTAGGATTGCTTCAATTCTTCGCATCTCATAAACTAAGGATTTCTTCGCTTTTCATGAGTTTTGATATTTCTCTGTCTTGCTAAATTGTTTTCTTGAACCTTGTAATTATGATAAACCATGAATGGATGAATTTTCTTTTGATTAATTTTGTCCATGTATTTGTCATTTGTAGTTGATGGTTTGAATTGTAATTAAAGGACTTGATTAACCTTTTAATTAATTTGTGACTGTGCAAAGAATAACTGAAGTTAAACTTGAGTGTTAGACGTTCAATTGTAAATATTAATTCTATGAGAATAATAGAAATAATATTGTAATATTAGTGTGGACAAACTTTGTTAATCATAAAATTAATAACTTGACTTGATTAGGCTATAGAGAACCCACTGATATCTAGAGTCAAAACTTTAAAAGAGTCTAAAAGGTTATCCCAGAGATTATAGGATTGAAAATTTATAATAAAGCAATTAATTGTTAATTAACATAAGACATTGATCATTCTATGATAATCTCGTTAGAGGGGAATAGATTTCCTAATCATTAGTAGTTGCTTTCAACGTTTAAGTTTTCCATGAGTGCTTGCTAATCACTTCAACGTCCAATTCATTCATTATCTTTCCATCTCATTCTAGTAATTTGAGGAAGCCTAACTAATAAATATTTAGTTACTTCAATCGACAGAAACCCTTTTCCTATGGATACGACATTGGTGCTTACTTAGTACTACCCATTTATTCTTTAATTTACTGGTGTGAGACAACACACATCAGATGTCCTACTTACAGGAACCACATAAAAATGGCCCAAACACAACGAATTTGAAAAACTATATCAAAATATGGCCACAACTAACATACCGAGTTAATTGATACATCATAAATTGTTCCAAGAAACTGTTAAAATAACTTAATTTGGAGAGCAAATTCACTAGGAATAGAGAAACAATCAAGAAGAAGAAATTTATTATGTTGTAAGATCTAAGGTCATAAAAACTATGATAAAATAAGCTAAAGCCCTTATTTTAGTCCTAAGTAGGGCAAAGGTATGCCAAAATCTGGCTAAAAATAGTTTGGAAAAGACTAGGCTAAGTTTAGAAAAGAATCCTAACTAAATTAGGAAAGCTTTGGCTCCAATCTACCATTACAATCGATCTAGAACTTCCTACGATTGATCTCTCCTTCAAATCCATTTGGGTTGATCTAATCTCTCCCTAATTGTAATTCCAAAAGCTATATATTATATATCATGTTGATCTTACTCTTTGAGACCAATCTTAAGACTCGCGATCAATCTTAATATTTGAGATCTACTATATAATCAATTCAAGCTTCTTGAGATTGATCCTCGGGTCTTGAGATCAATTCAAATGTTGATTTGAACATTCTCATCTTACTATTTCACCCACATTTCACACACAATGGATCAGTGTGCTATTCTTTGAGTTCTCAAACCTTCTCAAATGTCCAAAATCCTCTTGAAATATATGCACAACTATTGTCTTGAATTCCTTGAACTCATTTGCTTCAACTTACATATTGAATCCTCCAAATAGCTCTTGCTCCAACCCAGCACTCATGTCATTAACATAGAAGTTTTGTATGGATTGTTATCTAGATTCAAATTTCGGTCACAATTGAAATTTTTTCTATGTAATTCAAAAGCCACAAAACTTTAGTAATGGACTTTAGATTGTACACACAAACTACAACACGAGCAAGGTATCCCAAAATTTCGTGAACTACTTTGCAAATTTCTAACACAACTCTTTGTATTTTTAAAGAATTTTAAACAAGAGAAAAATACATGAGAGAAGCTAAATATATATTTCTCTCTCACACAAGAAGTGGGCAGCTATCTTCCACCCTTATTAGACCGTGTTATAAACATGGTAAAATTCCTTTTTCAATGTTTGTCTAATTAGGGGATATGTAATGGGTTCTGTGGACTTTTGCACGACTCCTTAAAATAATCCAAAACACCTTCCATCTTTAATTATTAGTCTAATTAATGATCAGGTCCCATTAATTTCTTGTCCTTTAATAGAATTAATATAATTAATTAAATGAAAAGCTTATTATGTTTCTTGTTGATGATCTCTTTATCAACAAATATAATAAGAAATAAATAGTTCCTTTTGATTCAACATTATTGCAACCAAATTTATTTGATCATGAGACTTCTCAAGTCTCGTTTAAGTCCCCACAACAAAATTATCTTCTTGCCCTTGTCTTATTCTTATGCATATAACTATCTAAATTTATCTTTAATTAGCAACAAATATAGCTCAAAAGATATGGATAACACTTACCTTGTGTTTTATATTGTCGCCCAACCCAACTAAGATGAAATAATGTGATCACATGATCCCTTCGAATCATAAGTATAATGCAGTAGCCCGTTTTTCTTACTTTATCCCAATTGAACGATAGGTATGAATTTAGTCAAACTTACAAATTTGATCATATAACCAAATTAATATTTCTCAAAAAACTAATATCCATCAGGAACTCTTTTCAAGTTATGCATTACCCTAGCAAAAGATTTTCGTCTCATGTGATATCAATTATATAGAACAAACACCTTTCTTTCTTACTAAGAGACAAATTCCTTATTGATCGTATGCATATCTCCATACATACACATAACCAATGACACCTTGGGCTTTTAACCTGATATCATATTAGAGTATATTCAATGATTAATTTCTTAATAACTTGCTAACAATTATTTGCACAATGTATCCATTTCATCTCAAGTTAAGAACCCCTTGCACTTAAAAAGATCCCAAAGTATACACGCAGAATAAAGAGTAAATTCCACGTGTTTTTAAGTTATTGGTCAAATACATCATTTCCTAAAGGTGTATCAATACACATGTATTCTTAATATCTCATATCAAATAACATAATACTCACCATACAAACATAAGGTAAGCGAGTGGTTTCAATACTCAAATGCTCATTTAGAAAATTTGTGACTTACAAGTAAATTTTAATGATTATGTATTAAGAAGCTTTATATCCATATTTATTGCTTTCAAGAATATGAGTTCTTAAAGCAATCATCCAACCACATGTAAAACTTTATGCAATGTCAATAATTATATGTATGAAAAAAAATTGAAATTATATTGATAAAAGGTAAATACTAATGTTTTATTAATCATATACAACATTCACAACAAATGTCTCTCATCAAATAATTGACGTTAGAAACCATATCCCTAACAAACATGTGAAGAATCTTGACATAATATTCCATCAAAATGAATATTTTAAAGAAGAGAAAAGAGCAAAATTATATATTTTTTCAAGTATATTAAATGTTGGAATCTCATAAAAATGAATTATTTAATTTTCCTTTCACAAGAAATATAGAAATCTATTTAGCTATGGTAAAATAATTTGATGATATAAAAATATATTTGTATTTTCATCATACAATAAAATAAAAATTAACTGAATTATTTTTATTTTACAAAATATAAATATCTTATGTATGACTAATTTCGAAGTTTGAATATTATTCGAACTATTATTTAATTTATTCCACCTCCATTGAAATATTTGGGAATCTTATTCTATAATACTCAATTATTTCATTATAAAAGTTGATATTGTTATAATCTACACATAAAAATATATAAATTACACATAACATAAGTAAAACACAATTAAAGAAAAATAGAGAACTTTCTCTCCTCAAAGAAGAAGATGAACAGTCGTCTTTTGAGAAAGAAAAGCCATTCCCAAATTTCCCTTTTGGTGGCTTGATTGGGCAAAAGATCTTATTTCCTTTTTTTTTTCTATACATGCATCTCTCTCTCTCTCTCTATATATATATCTATATATATATATATAAACTATAATATTTTTTAATGAAGAAAGGTATGGTGTGTTGTTTGACTATTTGGGCTTATCTAATCCACAATAGATATGTTACTAAAAAAGTGATATATTTATTAAAAGGAATATGAAAGGACTATACGTATGGAGAAAATGTAGCTATAAAATTGTACAAGTAAAACATATTTGATTTGATATATCTCAAACAATGGATAAAGAGTTTAAGAATGGGGGGTGGGGGGGTGGGGGGGGCAACTTGTAATTAAATGGAATATTTTTGCAATATTTAGACACAAAAATAAATTGAACTTTAATAAATAATTCAACAAACTAAAAATTTATATGTATATATATAATAAAATATATTTTCATACAAATTGAAAAATATGAAGCTATACAAGTCATTATATTTAAATATGTATGATTTTTGTTATTGTTTCAAAATTTGTTTGTGATGGGGGACAACTTATAATTAAATGGAATGTTGTTACAATATTTAGACACAAAAATAAATTGAATTTTAATTAATAATTCAAAAAACTGAAAATTAATATGTATGTATATATAATAAAAAGTATGAAAATTTCATACAAATTGTAAAAATATGAAGCTATACAGTGACTTTCAAAACATTCAAATTAATCAGTGTGTGTGTGTGTGTATTTGTGTGTGTGTTTAACTTAACCTTTAATAAATTTAAATATAATATAAACTACAACATCAATCATGTAATCAATTTCTTCTAGCATTTTATATAAATTAAATTAAATTAAATGAATATGTATAAGGTTTGACATTATCATAATAAATAAAAATTAAAATACAAAAAATAAATAAATTTTGAAAATATTATTCAAATCATATTAGTACCTTATATTTCAAAATGTGTGAAAGAGTATTGTTGAAAATTGCCTATATATGGGCTTCAAAAATAAAATTTGCAACCATTAATTTTAATTTTATATATTGGTAATGAATTACTTTCTTTAGGCGATGGTACCTACCCCTCCACTGGTGCTGAAACTTCCTCCAACAGTGGAGCTACTAGTGTTGATGTTCCAATGACACCTGTCTTCTTGATTGCTTCCTTTCTTCCCTTGCTTTTCATTCCTTCTTATTGCAAAAAGTGGCAATAAGTGAGGTTTGTAATACTAAAACAAGATGTGAAGAGATGGAAGATATACCAATATAAAAAGGAGTGTGACTTAAGTTATTTAAGAAAGATAGAACTCTTGATTAATTTGAGAGAATCTACGAGCGGTTAAGAATCTAAGACAACACAGAGAGAAGATATGTCATAGGGATTTGACAAGATTTGATTTTTCCACACCCTTCACAACTTTCCTGCTTGCATCCTTCATGGATTGGGCCCAATTTAGGCCTACAATTAAACTAGACAAAGGCTCAGTCTTAGTCTTAGCTCTGATTGTTGGGATGATGATGTAACATTGTCCACTAGGTTCAAGAATGTTGAACCATATTCTTAAAAATATTTAGAGTACTACGATTATTACACTTAATCCCCATAGTGCCTTATAAGACTCCATAATCTAAAAGTACTTTGTTTTATCTGCAAAAGTTGTGCACAACAATCCCTAATGCAATGTATTCAGATTCAATTGTAGATAATAAGATGGAATTTTGTTTTTTGTTGAACCATAAGACCAAATTATTACCTGTATAAAAAATCCATCCCTGGTGTTCTACTAGTCATCAACATTACCTGCCCAATCTGCACCACTAAACAATTAAATCCAAACTTGATCTTTTTGAATATCAAATTCAAAGTTCACTTATGCTATTTATGTATCAAATAATCCTCTTTACAGCACTACAATGGCTCTCTTTGGGATTAGACTGGAACCTTGCACAAACTGCAACATTGTAACATATATCTAGATGGCTTGTGATCAATTATAAAAGACTTCCTATCATGCTGCCTTCAGACTTTTATCAACTAGTGCTTCAACATTATTCTTGGTAAGCTTTATATTGACTGACACTAGTGGTGCAACATGCCGAGATGACTCTGGGCTAAAACGTTTTACCAGATTTTTAGTATGTTTGCTCTATAAGATGAATGTTCCATCATCACCTTGTTTTACTTGTAAGTATAGGAAATAAGTCAGCTCCCTAACCATGCTCATTCTGAACTCCTTCATTACTTCCCTAAATTTGTCAATAAGCTACTTCAAGTTGAATCCAAATACGATGTTATCAACGTAAATCTACAGAATGAGGACATTGGCGTTGCAATGCTAAATGAGCAGTGTTCAACCAACTCCCTCTCTCTTATATTTTTCTTTCAACAAATACTTTGTAAGTCTCTCATACTATACACTAGGTGTCTATTTTAGACTATAAAGAGCTTTGTTAAGTTTATAAATATGGTCAGGATAAGTGGGATTCCCAAACACTTTAGGTTACTCTACATCAACCCCCTCTTGCAACACTCTATTTAGAAATACACTTTTGATATCCAATTGATATAGTTTGATGTTGAGGCAACAGGCAACTGAAATGACCAATTTAATTACATCAAGGTGTGCCACAAGCATGAAGGTTTTATCAAAATTTACACCTTCAACTTACGTATAGCCTTGTGCAACTATCCTTACCTCATTGTATGTTATTGCATCATGCTCATCCGTCTTATTTTTAAACACCCACTTGGCGCCTATCACATTCACATATTGCGATCATTCTACCATTATACAAACATCATTACTTGTAAACTGATTCAACTCATCTTGCATTACGCCAATCTAAAATTCATCTTTCAAGGCCTTGATTACAGTTTTTGGTTCAATGTTAGACAAAACTAAGGATACCCTAGAAGATCTCGATAGCTTATATTTTCAACATTTCTAGTGTGCCTTGTCTCATTTACTCCTCTAATAATAGCATCTCAAGGTGATACTTCTTGATTGTTAGGCTAGGTTCCTTTCTAGACTATAGCAATATTGCATCATCACTGTTGTCTTCACTATCTGGTGCTGGAACATTAGGTTGCTGACTTCCATGCTCTTCAGTGACTCTAGAAACATCTTTGTTATAATCTCTATCTTTTACATGGATGGTATCCTCCTCAAGCTATTCTTTCTTGATTCTTTTTATTTCATCAACAAAAACAATTTAATCATTTCCATAACAACTTTAGTTTGAAGGCTATATGCCTAATTGGCTTTGCTTGTGGTTGAGTAGCTAAGGCTTATTCCATCATCACTTCTTGCATCAAATTTTGTAGCTACCCACAATCATTAAATATAAAACATTTACTTTCAAATTCATGAAAGTATCTGATGTTGGGACATTTTCCCTTCCAAAGTTCACATCTTGTCTTTTCCAACACTAGCCACAGGTAGACACAATTTGATGATGTAACACGTCGTATTCACTACTTCAACCTACCATTTTACCATGACTCCTTTTGTATCAACCATGACATGAGCCATTTCTTGAAGGATTTAGTTTTCCTTTTGCAAGACACCATTCTGTTGTGGTGTCTTTAGGGCTAAGAATTCATGGACAATTCCACGTTGCTCACAAAAATTCAAAAACTCCTAATTCTCTCCTTTCCTTGACCACTCTTAATCCTCATAACTTTTGTTCCCTTTTTAGTCATGCACCACAAGTATAGCTTTTTGAAGACAACAAATGTGTCACTTTTTCCTTGAGAAAATCCACCCATGTGTGCCTCAAGTATTCATCTACACAGACATAAATGTATCATTTACCACCTACACTTGTAACATCAGTTTGTCCCATAATGTCTATGTACTACAACTCCATGAATTTTAATGTGCATATGTGTCGCAACATTGGGTGGTTGTTTTGCCACTACTTTCTGTGTTGACATGCTTTACATGTTGCAACTTTTAAATCTCCTATACAAGGCAAGCTTTTAACTACTTTGGATCTTGAAAGTTTGGTGATATCACAATAATTTGTACATGTAAGGCATCTATGCCAAACTTCGTCATCACTGTTTTTGGTCTTGAGACATGTTGCAATATCATCCAACAGATAACAGTTGTCAAATGACCTAGTCCCTATCATTACAAGTTTGTCATCATAGTTGTGTACACGCTGCATTGGTCCTTTACAAATCTAACAAGAAAATTTTGGTAACACATTTAGCTGATGCTGATTAGAGTTGCCTTTAACGCTTCTACAAGGAGCACATTCTTTAAGGGTGGAAATCCCTCAACACTTAAGAGTATCTTTTCTGATTACTATCTCCTTATGCCCATCCTTAAATGTGATAAAGCCACTTTGTGATCCTTGTAATCAGTTAAATTTGCTTTTTCTCTGGTTATGTGTCTGGAGCATATATTGTCAAAGTACTATATAGTGTTGGAACATGCCTTCAGGGTAGTACAAGACATATAGCACATTTATTCTGCTTTCTTTACCCAAATTCTTCATATAATTTTTTTTCCTTTAAATCTAGCTAAAAACTTATCACAATCTTTTTTTTCCATTCATGAGGGATGTCTTGGCCTTGAACAGTACTCAAAGATGTTGGATTTCTTGGAACATCACATGTCTTCCTCTAATGTTCCAATATCACCCTAGTAGACAATGTATTCTAATGCATCCTTATTGAGGTGTTGTCCTAATCTGATTTTTTGGATACTTTGATTTAGGGAGAAGCTTGTTGTACAAAAGCTAGGGGTGAGATCGAGTCAAGTCGAGCTCGAGTAGTGGTATACTCGAGCTCGACTCGAGAACGTAACGGTAGAGCTCGAGCTCGAGCTCGAGTAGGTGAAATCAATTAATCGGAAATGTATCTGTAAAATAACAAATGTCCAAAATGCCACGGGATGAAGACTTACTTACAAAACTACCATCGAGTTGAGTTACTTGAAACTCGTCGAGTCGACACAGAGTCAACTCGAGCTCGACTCGATAAGCTACTCGAGTAGCTCGAGCTCGGCTCGAGCTCAACAATGCTCGAGCTTGAACCGAGCTTTGAGTCGAGCTACTCGACGAGTCGAGTCGAGTAGCTCGACTAACTCCCAGCCCTAACTAGAGCTCAAATATCAATATTCTCCATCTTTGCAGTTGTATTACCTTCTATTAAGGTAGATGTATTAACATGATCTCTCTTCTGTAAGGTATCTACACAAACTAGTACTACAACATCTTAAAATGATTCCTTTACAAATTTAGTCTTAGTACATGTTTCTATGTCATTTTTTGGATTGTTGAAAAAGCTAACTATGTGGTAATCTTTTGGCATTTTTCTGATGCTAGAGAGGTGTTCTGACTTGGCCTTCCTTAAATTCAACTTGTTAAGTATTGTTTTGGCATCTTCCGCTTTAGACATAGTCATAGCATGATCTTTTTCTAATTTTGATATTTGAACTTCAGTTCCTCATAATCCTTTCTCCAACTCCTGCAACATATCAAAGAAATCGTCATAGGCAACCATTATTATTTCTTGTGAAATCTCACTACTACATCACTATCACTTTCAGTTTCCACTAGTATTACAATACGGGCAACAGAAGTAGGATTCTTCCTTTCTATGGAATTAAAGGCCACATAAGTTGACATGAGTTTTTCCTCCTTATATTGCTAAGAACCATCATCACTCCATGTGGTTGCCATTAATTTCTCCTACTTCTTCAAGGTATTCACACATGCCTAAAATCGCCACACCCATGACATTAGATTCCTTTTTGTTTAATCTTCACTTCTTTACTCTTGTCTAAATGATCATCTCCATGCTTCTTTGTTTCACTGGTTGCCTTGTTTAGGATTCCAATTTTTCTTTAAAAAGTTCCTTAATTTCTATGTGGCAAGAATGACCTCATCCTCTGTGTTGCAACATTTACTGCACTGGCACTTTTGTTTAGTTCTAAGAGCTATTTCCTTTTCCCTTTTTGGTTGAAATAGATTCATCTTGTACAATTGTAGAGAACCCATCAGTTCATCCAACCTTATGTTTTCAACATTTTTGATTTCTCTAATTGCAACCACTTTGGGCAAGATTGTAAAGTTTTTGCACACTAATTTTGCTTTTGAGTACCACTTTTTTAGTTGTTATGCTTGGTTGGCTATATCTCTTAGTCTGCCATTGAACTAGACAATATTTTCATCTTATCCCATTCTAAGATTCTCAAATTGAGAGGTGAGCATTTGAAGTTTCGACATATGTGTAGTGCTCATTCCTTCAAACACCTTGGTAATATGTCTGACACTTCTTTAACTAATTTACAGGTTAAAATTAAATTAAATTGTTCTTCATCGACTCTCATGAATATGGCATTGATGGCCCTTTAATTGCCCAAGGCAGCTTTTCTTCTTTGGCAATCTAGTCCTTGACATCCCTAGGCATCAATTTCCCATTGTTCATGTGGGTGCAAGCTTTCTAATACAAATAATTCAACCCGTCAAGCAATGGTGGATGAAAAACTAAGGCTCCCTCCTTCATACTCATAAGTTAGTCAGATTTATTATGATTTCATCTATTTGAAAATATTTTTACAATATTTAGATGCAAAAATAAATTGAATTTTAATAAATTATTCAACAAACTGAAAATTAATATATATATATATGTATATAATAAAGTATATTTTCTTACTAATTATAAAAATATGAAGCTACACAAATCACTATATCTAAATATGTATTGTTTTCATTATTGTAATAAAATTTGAATAATTTTTTTTGACAATTCATCTCTCAAATCCAAGTGAATTTCAAAACTTTCAAATTAATTAGTATATATATGTGCGAGTGTGTGTAGAATGTGCAACTTAACTTTTAATAAATTTAAATATAATATAAACTACAATATCAATCATATAATGTATTTCTTCTGGCATTGTATAGAAACAAAATAAAATTAAATGAATATACATAGGGTTTGACATTATCATAATAAATAAAAATTAAAATATATAAAATAAATAAATTTGGAAGATATTATTCAAATCATATTCATATCTTATAATTCAAAAACTGTTAAAGAGTATTGTTGATATTTTGGTTTAAAAAATAATATTTGCAACCATCAATTCAAGTTTTCTATATTGGTGATCAATTTATGAATTTTATTATGATAACTTAACTTTTATCTACTTAATTAAGTAATTTAATGGATTATTATTATATGCATTATTGTCAACAAATCATGGATCATCTTAAAATTCAAGTTTGGGTAACTTACGAGAGATGTATTACCATTTTTTGGTGGAACATTTTATTTGATCCAATTTGCCTTTTTAATTTAAAAGTAATATATGTAAATTGTTGATATAAAGATATAGTGCATGCTCAAATTTCAAGAAGATTGAATAAAAGTCAATTTAAGTATATATAGAAAATATAAACATAGATAGAACTAAGTAGAGAAAACATAATATAACTAAATCTTTGGAGGGGCCAAGTGTCAAGTGTACAAGAATCTATATTTGTATGTTTTGTACAAATAAAAATATGAAGGTCAAAATATCTCATTAAATTTTATTTTTCAATATTTTTATTACTAAAAATTATATTTAATATTTTTTAAAAAAATTGAGATTGTTGTTGCTTTCATGGATTCAAACCTTTTCTAAACGTTTAAAAATAGATTTAGAGACCTCAATGGAACCAGAACTCAAGAGCATCGACACCATGAATACAATATTATCTGTCATGGGCGTTACGACAAATTTGATCGTAGGAAAATATCTTTGTCATATACGACAAATTTGATCATAGGAAACTCATTGCCTCTCCCCATTGTGCCATGCCCATGATAATTGATGCCATGATGCAACAAACCTAATCGCAGTGCAATTTTGACTTTTTTTAATTAATTTCAAATTAAATTATCACGTACAATTTAATGCAGGTCTCGAGATTGGGTGTGATTTTCAAAACTAAAGCAAATGTGTGGTTTGGTGTGGTGCATAGTCTTTGCCATTTTAATGTGGAACTTGAATTCTTAAAATTTATTAAATGTATAGTTTTATATTTAAGATTTATAAAAGAGATGCATAAAATAAAATTGTATTTCAAATTTTAAATGATTAAATTTTTAAAGAAAAGAATAAATAAAATAGTAAAATGGCCATTGTATAACCTACAATGTATAATTAAGTAAAAATGCTTTTTAATTGCATATATGTCAAATTAATTAATTATCCTTATTTTAAATTCTTCTATCTTGTGATTCTTTTCTTCCTTGCTTTTCTTTTAGCTTATTATTTTTGTTTGTATTTTCTTTTAAATTTTATATTTTTTTCAAATTCTTGTGGTTTTTAAATTTCTTAATTTAAAAATTACATATAATTTTATTCTAGACTTAAGTTTTTTCATTACACAGTGAGGAATTATATAATTACTCTTATTTTAAATTCTTTTAATTTTTCTATCCATTTTGTCTCCATTTTCTTTTGACTTGTTACTTTTGTTTGTACTCTCTCACCGTTAACAAGAAAAATAAACGAAAAATGTCAAACTTTTTAAAATTAAAATCATATATGTGTGTGTGTGTGTATTCTTTATGCTTTAGTTCGACACGCGAAGGAAAAAAATTAAAGCAATAGAAATTAGTGATTGTTATCAAACTTAAAAATGAAATGTTTTATATGTGGGTGGTACGGTTTATTAACTTGAAAGAAATTGCTTACTGAATATAATTTTTAACAGTAGTTTCCTAAAATCAGCAAGGCGTCGTTTTCAAATTTCTTGATGAGCCTGTAATAGAATCCCAAGCGTCGATACTATGATTCGAGAACGTCCAGCAGAATTCGTTCATACTGTGTCAGTACGTTTTGGCCTGTGATCCTGAAGAAAAATGATAGGATGTGGAGAAATCATTAAGAAGTTGCCCCATGGGTCTCGATGCAAGCTTGGATTTTGTGCAGCGTAGCTCGAGCTATGCAATCTCTTCTTGAGAAGGGATGGGGTTGCAGGGCAGCCAACTTTGTTTTAATGCCAGAAAGCGGAGGCCCCATTTATTGAACCAAAACAAAGGAAAAGAACAGGATCGGAGTAAAAAGTTCTGTATATTACTTTACTTTCATTTTCTGGCACAACGTGTAGCTTCTAGGCAATGACTCTTCAGTTTCTCCAACTTGCACAGCATTTACGAGGTTGTTTTAAGGTTTTTTATGCACACGTCGAGCATCGACCCATTTGCTTTAATCCTTTACTCTTTGAGTGGAGCTTTGTGCATAAATGCACCGCTGTACGCCAGATTCCAAAGCCGATTGATACCCTTTTCCCTCGTCTCAAAGAAAACCCTCAGTCGAAATTAAGACTTCGGATTCTTCACGCATGAAATGTTGTATCTGCTTTCACCTCAGTGGTTTACTCAATGTGACTTTTCCTGTGCTCTTTTGCCTAAAATGATATTTGCTCACCACTAAGAGAATATGGGTAGATCTTTCTTGTTTCTGGTTTGATGGTGCCAAGCAACTTTTGGATTTTTGATAATTTTTCTTACTTCATTCCCATATTTTGTGGGTGATAATGCTGTTCAGAATACATATCCAATAGGAAGATGCTTTGTTTTTGAGAATTCTTTCTGTGGCATTGTTAATGTTGCGACTGGCATTGCAACAATAAAGCTTAATATAGGAAGTCAGTTGCTCAGACACACACATTCACACTAACAGTAATAATAATGCAAAATATGGAACATCAATATTTGGTAATGAAGATCGAAGATTTACTTCTATATTTGTAGGCACCAAACGAGGATTTTATCACTAATTCAGCCAAAACATAGTAAAACACAAGGTAAACAACTCTCACACCTCTCACACAAACACAACCTCTTCTCCGAATGTGGCCAAATAATTGAATGCACTAAAACTCCCTAGTTTTGTACTTAGCCTAACTCTCATTAGGCTCAACTCTAACTCTCTTGGTTAGTTTGTGTATCAATAAGTTATTCACACATTCCAAATTTCACACAAGAATAAATGATCACTCAAGGTATCCAGAACTCTCGTGACTAGAGTTTGGAGACTTCAAAGTTTACTCTCCATACCTCTTATTCATAGTCGATGTATGGATGTTCCTAAATCCATCTAAAGTCTTGTAGATAAGCACAACTTCCTACAAAATCGGATGATCTTCAATTACCTTGGTAATGTTCCAATAGCATCCAGAACATTATAGTCACAGTTTGGAGATAACCACAAATCTTGATGCTTATCGACTTGGCATTTGAACCAATCCAACTTTTGCTCAACATATCTACATTAGACCTTAAAATCTATGGTTTTGCTTGTTTTACAATTATGGTGTGTGTTTAAATATTTTTGCCTCAAAATTTGTCTAAAAGTAAGAGAGCAAAAGAGATATAAAAAAAAAGGCAATAATTGAGTATGTATTTTTGAAGGATGCATAATTATAAAACAAACAAAGTTTATGAATTTTGCTTCCTTATTCAGCTAACAAACCTTATCAAATAATTGGACTCCAAACATTATCCAACAAATTCATCCAACTTATCATCATCCATTAAAACTTCAAGTTTGTGTAAACATCATTAATCAATGTATTCTTTTTTTAAAAAAAAGTTATGTACAAATGTGCCAACATATTTTGGTAATAATTTCCCCCTTTAGCACATTTGTGGTACAACATAAAATTAGCACACAAAAAATAAGACAGAAAGAATTCCAACCAATTCAAGTTCCAAATGCTTTCATCAACAACAAAGCACTCCCCCTATGTTAGACAATCATACTCCCCCTCTCGCTTTGTAACTTTTCTCTCCATTTGCAAGAGGGTAAGCAAATATAAAAGAGATACCAAACATAACTCATAGATGAGAAGGACTGGCTCCATCCGTTGGAGTATTACCACAGGAAAATATTACAGCACTATCAGTACTTACTTCAAAACATTTATGCAATGTTGTAGATAATGTATTAAGTCATAGGTAAGTCTTTGTTGCGATATTTGGTATACAAAATTTTGTTTGCTCCTTCTCGAATAAAGCTCTTTTAATGTTCTCCAAAATTCATGTGTCTATATGAATATCTTTTATAGTTTGAAAGATTACCTCTATTATTAAAAAACCTAATATCCTTTGAAAAGTCATTTGCAAATGCATCTGAGGTAAAACATTTGAACTCTAACATTTTTATCCATATCTACTTTAGGTGACCTCTTTCACTGTTAATATTGTCAACATTAGTTGCAACATTATTGTCTTACAGCATGTGATCAAGCAAAGCAAAACACCTATCCATTATAAGACCTATTTTCTTGCAATAGGAACAGAATTCCTTCAATTTTCTCTCTTTCTTTCTCTTTCTCTAGAAATTCTTTACAACAGATGTTAGATCAAACTTTTGTAGTGTTATCTTTTTCACAAACTTAATTTCCTTTGATTGTTGGGTACTGCTTTCACCTTTCTCCAGAAAACTCAAACCTATTTGATCTTTTGCATTCTTTCCCATAACCAAAACATCTTTCAATTCAGCTTTAGAAGAATTTAATTTCGTCAAAGCAAGTTCAGCCTCATCAGCCATTTTATTAGCCTCATGACAAATAGACTCAAGTCTCTTGTTTTCAACATTTAGTTCATGATTTTTGTCTATTAGATTTTGAACTTCATTATTCGACCTACGTAACTGCTCTTTGAGGTTCTCATTTTCTACGTGGAGTGACAGCAACTTGTCACAAGCCAATCCATAGGCATTGAGTATTTCCTCCTTGGAGTCAGTATTGTTGTACTCTGTCTGAGCTTTTAATGCTATAATATTATAGGTAGTTTTCTGTGGCTTCTTGCTGACAGAGTTTAAGCAACATAGTTACTTATTTGATTCTCTTCCTTCTTGGATTCGTTAGATCCTTCCTCGCTCTAAATGGTGTTTATGAATTTTCTCTGCTTGTTGGCACCTACAACTTGAAGATGGCCATAGCCACCACACTCATGGCATTGCAGTCCTTTCTCTTGTGGTTTTGCCTTGTCTTTTTTCTTAAACATCTTTGTGTTCTTTCTTGAATCCTTTTTAAATGCATCTCCAAACATGTTTAGGTGATTAAGCCTCTTCATACGTAGAAACGTTTCCAACTTCATAAATAGGTAGTCGGCATTTGCATCAATGTTGGAACAATCACTATCAGGGCCACTTGAATCATCACATTGAAAAGCTATATCTTTCTCTATGCTATTAGCATAATTCAAGTTCATCTCGTATGTTTATAGAGACCCATTGAGCTCATCCAGCCACATGTTATCCATGTCTCTAGCCTTCTCAATTACAACTACTTTAGGAGCAAATTTTTCAAGTAAGGAATATAGAGTTTTTCTTACCAAATTTACATCTAAATATTTTTTACCTAGCTGAAAAGCTTGATTAGAAATATGACGAAGCTTACCATTGAAATAAGCAATTGTGTCACCTTCTCCCATTCTAAAATTTTCAAATTCTGATACCAACATTTGTAGCTTAGAATTTCTAACTATGCTTGTTCCTTCATAAGCATTTTGTAAAATTTTCCAAGCTTCCTTTGCAGACTCACAACTGGAGATCAACTTAAATTACTCTTCATCCACACTTGGAAAAATTGCATTAATTGCTCTTAAGTTACCTAAAGCAGCATGATATTCATTAGCAATCCATGTTTTGACATCTTTTTAAACTTTCATGCCTTTGGTTTCACCTCGATTGGTGGTTTCCATTTAATCAATTACACTCCAAACTTTCTCATCTTATGATCTAACGAATGCACACATCCACACCTTCCAAAGAATATAGATAGTTGGAAACATCGAGAAGTGGAGGACGTACCATAGGTGCACCTTTTTTAGCACTCATGTCTGGAGGTCTTTAGGAAACACCAACATCTTACCCATTATGAATCAAGCTCTTTAAGCTACCAGTGTTGTAACAATATAGCTTAACGCAAGACATTCTACAGTGTTAATTGCTCAAACACACGCACATTCACACCAACAGCAATAATAATACAGAATATGAAATACCAATATTTGATAATGTAGCTAGGAGATCCACTCCTACATCTGTAGGCATTAAGCCAAGATTTCTTCACTAATTCAATTAAAGAATAGTGAAACATGAAGTAAACAATTCTCACACCTCTCACACAAACCCAAAACCTTCTTTCAAGATGGTCAAATAGTTGAATATACCAAAACTCCTTAGTTTTGTACTGTACTTAACTTCCTTTAAACTCAACTCTTACTTTCTTGGCTAGTTTGTATATCAATAAAGTTTTTCACACGCTCCAAATCTCACACAAGAATAAATGATCATTCAAGGTAAGTAGTGTTCTCATGGCTAGGGTTTGGAGACTCTAGAGGTTGCTCTCCAAGTTTAGGGATGGCTTCTTATTTATAGTTGATGTATGGAAATCTCCAAGCCCATCTAAAGTCTTGTGGATAAGCACAACCTCCTACAATATCGGCTAATCCTCAGTTACCTTAATAATGTTGCAATAGCATCTAAAACATTATAATCACAGTTTAAAGATACCTACATATTTTGATGCATATCCATTTAGCATTTGAACCAATCCAACTTCTACTCAACATATTTGCATTAGACCTCAAATCTACGAATTTTGCATCTTTATCTTACCAAAAACCTTATCAAGTAGTTGGACTTCCAGTATTATCAAACAAATCCATCCAACTTATGTTCATCTATTAAAAGTCCAATCTTATTTAGATATCATTAATCATTGAACTCTTTTTAAAGAAGATGTGTACAAATGTGCCAATATATTATGGTAACAGTTCATATCGTGTTTTCATTTACATGTGTAGCGAACAGCATGGAATTCCAGATATCTGAAAGAGAATCTTAGCATTGGTTTGATATCTCGCTATGCTGCTCAAGTTGTGGCAATTCGAGATAAGCTTCAGCGGAAGTATGCTCACATCGACAAGTTCATCGTCAAGGTGAAGTCAGTTGATGGGTTTCAGGGTGGAGAGGAAGACATAGTCATTTTATCGATTTTGAGGTCTAATAAAGGTAGATCCATTGGTTTCTTGTCTAGTCCCTGGAGAACCAATGTCGCATTAACAAGAGCTCGGTAAGAAATCACATGATTATTCTCATACTAATGTTTTGTTCTATTGTTCAACGAAGATCACGATATCCCTTTTATTCCCAGACATGTCTCTGGATTTTAGGAAATGAGGAAAACAGATTCAGTTTGGGAAGTAATAATAAATGATGCTAAACGCTGCCACTGTTTCTTCACTGCTGATGAAGATTGTGACATTGGAAAAACTATTATAGATGTTAAGAAAGAGTTGGAACAACTTGAAGATCTTCTTAGTGAAGGCAATATGCTTTTTTCAACATGGAAGCTACAATAATTATTCATGTGAGATAAAGCGAAACTGTGCTCCGCATTTAGCGTGTTAATCCAATATGGGCCTTTCTTTTTTTTAGGTAAGTCCATGCATGCTAAGATATTTTAGAGGTTTTTTTATCTACTCCCTCTCTTGCCTACACAATGCTTTCTTTCTCTTGATCATTTTTTCTATGTATTCCACATTCATATTTATGCACGGAATTTCTAGAGTTTTTCCATCTACCACCTCTCCTGCCTGCTTGGTGCTTTCTTTCTCTAGATCATTATTCAATGTGTTTGATACTCATATATACACATGTGTGTGTGTGTGTGTGTGCAGAAAGGGAAGCACTTGCGCAGTTGACTGCGGAAGTTAAGTTGAAAATTCCAAGGCGAGTGAAACCTTGCTGTTAATTAAATTTTACTTCTTGTCCTCTGGAGCTGTCAATCAGTTGCTTTCTGACGTCGACGGAACAGAAGTGGATCACCCGTTTGAGGTCACTGACGAGGAACGCGAGATCATAAAATTTCATAGAAGCAGCTTTGTATGAGGTAGAGAATGACTTGGAATGTTATTATGCCAATTTTGCAGAAGTTTGGGATTGCACAAACACTGCATTCTGTTTTGGAGAAAAGAAAGTCATGGCTCATGCCCTATCCAAACACAATAACAACATATGTCAAAGGTTTTCTCATCTGATTGATTTTTCTGTATTAATTGCTCTTCCCGAAACCATGTGATTTCAGACTCACCTACCCACGATCTATGTGTTTGTGTCTAATGTTTGTCTAGCAGCGGTTGTTATCAGTTGTAATTGCTGCAATTATTCCTAGTATCCTTCCATTCTTATGTTTTAAGGACATTTGGTAAAATTCGTTGGTGCAACTGTTTAATGTGCGTACGAATCTTGAATCTTTCATCTTTCATCAGCTCTTGTTGTATTTTTTATCATGATGATTTAGTTCACAGATTCCTGAATATTAAAAAAACTTAAAAAGGGATAGCAGAAACCTTGAACTGAATATTTGTCGATTTAACATGAATTGATCCGTGTTTGTTGCTTCTTTTCTATGCCAAGAGAATACTTCTTGTGCCATGTGATTGCAGATTCTGCATCTTATCAATTGCCTTGCTTTTGAACATTCTTCTAAATTTCCCAACAGGGTGAGGATACTTGTGAGAATGTCACACTCCAAATTTATAAATATGACATGACAATATTCACAAACCAATTCAGCGAATATCAAAACTATTATATCAAAACCATACTATGCATCTAAAAATCCAAAGAGTCATAATTCCAACTGAATTTTAAAAAAAAACTTTCTTCTATAAATGTTCATGAATCCTCTATACCTTATAGTAGCGGAAGAACTAAAATATTAATTTACAAGTCTCAGGTGAGCAAACCACACATTAAATTGTATGAATTTACATCCAAATGAGTAATAGCACTAATCTAATTAAAATCGCCTAACTCGCCTTCTTACCAACCTACACCTGTTATCATTCGAGCTCCTCGTTTGCAAGGTGGATTTTAGAAAGGGTTTGTGAGCGAGAGCACTCAGCAAAGGGTTACTCATTTTATGGAAAATGAATAATTAAAAAGCATTTTAGAGAAAATTTTCAACAATCATTTGAATAGATACTTATTCAATAATAATTTCAAAAAGGAATAAGGTTTTCCAATAGCATATCATGCATAAAATGTTCCTTTAAAGCCTTTTGCCATGAATATGATGGCAAGTACATTCATATATTTAAACTTGTTCATAGTCAATACGTTTATATATTCAATTCACTAATAAGGATCTTATCTACAATCTCAATTAAAGAGGGTCATGTGCAATCAAATAATCTCACAACTAATTTGACTATCTTAATTTATAATCTCGATTGAAAGGATTACTTAAAAGCTTAATCCACACCCCCTACTGAAAGGATCACGTACAACTGAATGATCTCTCAACCAACCTCAATTGTCTCCATCTACAAACTTGAGTGAGAGAGCTAGCTTGTTTCTTAGCTAAAGGGCCCAAATCTCATAATTGCTAGGAGAGGTGGAACTAATTCTATTACATTACCGAACTACTAATGAGCCTTCTTACTTAATACATTTTCCAAATCATTTATTCACTACGAATTTAATAAAAATTCATAGAATTTTCGTGTTCACGTTCAAATTATTTTCAACAAAATAACTTCCATTTTGTATAGATAACATTTTGATAGGAATGGTAAAATACGATATATACAAAATATTTTCTAAGAAGACATGAGTTCAAGAAAGCATAATTTGCAAACATTTAGAGGAAATATAAGTAACCCACAAACTTCTTGTTAGTTGGCTTAGTCTGTGTTCTCTACAAAGTTGACCCTTTGATTGTCTATTCATATCGAGGGCAATTGGTTTACTTCAAGGTCATAATAACTGAATTTCTCATGTCCCAAAGCACAATTTAATTCCTAGTTCTTTATTGTCTCGATTTAGTTTAATTTCCGCTTTTAACTCCCTTAATGGCTATGTTTCTACAACAATTATTAAGATATGAAATATTTTATCGTGAGGATAAAGTATACTATTTGTATGAAAATTTACAAATATATTCATTTGAATATAATATTATAAAATACATTTAAAAATATGATAAAAAATAATTCTTTATGTAAATGTTATAAATATGACAATTCATAAAAATGAAAGAAAAGTTGAAAAGAATAATCAAATTTAATACTTAACTAATTCACTTTGATATATTATATATATCTAATTAAATATGTAGAAAAATATAAAATAGAACACAATAAAATTAATGTTACAAAATTAATGCTAAACTTAAAAATTAGTATAATTTAATATCTAGGTAATTCACTTTAATATATTCTAAATATGCTCTAATTAAAAATGTAGGAAAATGTAAAATATAACATGAGAAAATTAATGTTACAAAATTAAACTTAAAAATTAGCATAAAAATGTGAAAGAATGATGTTTAATCATTAATTTAGATAAGTGGATTTATGGTAACTCAATATAACTGCATATCAATTTTGTAATTATAATCATTCAAAGAATACAAAATAAATTAATGTGTTGAAATATAAAAAATAAATACATAATTACATTACATAAAAGTAATGATCTATGTTATAAATATAGATATTTATTTAAGATATCTAAACAAAAAGTATATTTATTCAAGAAATAAACTATAGTTTGAAAAGAGAAATAGCAAACAAATATTAAATAGTTAGATAATTAACTTGCAAGTAAATTTCTATAAATTTTATCCAATTAAAATTATTTATGAAGAATCCAAAAAAGAATGCATTCATATGGTAATTGTAATACAAATATGAGAATTTGAATAAACAATACACATTTAATAAAAAATATTAGTAAATACATAATGATAAGATATTAGAGGAAATATTAGAAATAAATTAAAAAAATTAGAAATGCATAAATGAAAAATTGTTATATTAAAAACTATATTTTTATATGCAAATCTAACACAAATTTGCCCTATTTGTAGCTTTATCAATTTTAACTAAATAATTTGACATATAAATAATGGATAAAAATAAATAAGAAAAATTTATTTCAACTAGATAATTAAGAAAATGCATTATGAATTTTAGAAGCAATTATATATTTATAAAGAGGATGGCTTGAAAATAATTTAAAGCATGATTTCTTAATTCACTCAAATCTAATGAAGAAATTTATATGATTATAACATTATTATATAAAATTATTATATAAAACTTTTGAAGACACAAATTTGTCAAAATATTGTAACAAGAATACACACGAACACATTATTTGTTCATTTTTGAAATATTTTCTTTTGTAAGTATCATTTGGGAAAATATAAAATAAACTAATTCGTTAGAATATAAAAATAAATAAATAAGTATAAATGGATCCCATTATTATAAAATATTATATAAAAATGATTAGGCAGAAAGTCGAAAAATGATCCAAAAAGACTCTGGCTTTGAGTCCGTTACCTCATCCATGAGGACTTGAGCTCAAACTTAAAAGGGCGCGTGTGTGTGGTAAAGTATGTGAGTGGAAAACAAAACAGTAGTTTGAAATTTTTTAAAATTATATTGTCATAAATAAATATACTTTTGTCTGTATAAAATAATTGGATTGTAATACGAATAATATATCTATAAAACATAAAATCATATGCAATTATATTAGTAGCAGGAACCTTTTTTTGGGATCAATTTACTAATATAATAATTTAAAAATTTTTGGTTTAAATTCAATCAATTTAAATGTAAAAGCTATTGGAAAAGTAAATTAGAAAATAGAAGAATTATAATGCAATAAAAATAATATTAAAACAAGATTTAAAGTTCTATCTTGAATTTCTCATAGAACTAAGATGAACAAATTATAGACTAATTAATTTGAATTTAATATACAGTATTCTCCATGTATTTTAATTTCTAGATATAGATTATTCTTTTTGTTATGCCATAACATAGACGTAAAAATTTGATTTAAAGGTATATACTAGGTAACAAAGAAAGTAATTTTAATTCAAAAATAGTATACAAGGTTATTTAAATATATGAACTATGAATTTAAAATGTAAAAAGTAATAAAAATAATTCAAAAAATATAATGAATTTTTCATATGACAGTGTAATGCAAGGAGTTTAAAAAAAATAAGTATATATATATATATATGTATGTATAGCATTAATTTTA
Source organism: Avicennia marina (assembly GCA_019155195.1). Lineage (NCBI taxonomy): Eukaryota > Viridiplantae > Streptophyta > Magnoliopsida > Lamiales > Acanthaceae > Avicennia > Avicennia marina. The sequence continues at coordinate 7,591,825 of CM032767.1, forward strand.
AGTAATTATTATTGGTTGGGTCATTGTTTTTCAAACATGAGTTTTGAAAACACAAAAAATTTTTCAAGTCGAAAATATTATTAAATTCTAAAAAATCTCACTTTCCCCACAAATAAAATAAATTTGAAAATTTCTTCATGCATTTGTACAAATCAAAATTTAAACAATCTTTTGTCACTTTTTCAATTTAACCAAATAGCTACAAGATGGTAAATAAAATATATAACTCTTTTTTATTAATCGAAATTCATTCATATAAATTAAAATTTAATAGGCCTTTTCATTATTCATTATTTTACTTAATCAGAAGAAACAATTAGAAACTATTTCTTATTATTAATATAGTGGTGTGAGTAACTCCAATTGGTAAAAATTAAAATTATAACATCTTATATATTTATTTAAATAATTAATCTATTTTTAAAGATAAGATATTAATATTATTTGTGATATGATAAATAATCACGTATTGTTTAAAAGACACACGCATACAAGTATGTAAAGATTCAAGGTAATATATTAATTGATAATTAATTTAAAACTAAATCAATGTGTTTCAATTTTTTTAATATTACATATCATAATTAACAAATAATTGATTTTGTAATTCCCAATCATAATATTTTCTTTCGCATAAATGTGGTATACGTTCAAAGCATGCTAGGCAGTCCCTTCTTCTGAAGTGAAGGTAGGAGTTGCTTGGCTTCGTCTTGGTCTCCGATAGTACACACGGGGGGCCAACTTTGCTTTAATCGCGGAAAGCAGAGGCAACAATTATTGAACCGAAACGAAGAAGAAGAACGCGATCGAAAAATTCTATATGTTAACCATTGGGGGAGGGGGGTGGTAATAGAAAAAGTGAAAAGCGAAGACCATATCCATATGAAGTCAAGCCATCGCCAGAGCGGGGTTGGATGCCATACTTTCATTTTCTAACGCTACCTTTTGCTTTAGATACCAACCCCGTTTTTCTAGGCAATGACTCTTCGGTTTCTCCAACGTTTTCCATTTTCCAACTTGCACAGCATTCTTGATTGCGAAATTTTCTGTCATGAGCTTTCACATTGACTAGTTTCTTTAATGTTTTATGCACACGTCGAGCATGGACCCAAGTGCTTTAATCCTTTACTCTCTGAGTGGGGCTTTGGGCATAAATGCACCGCTGTACGGCAGATTCCTAGGCTGATTGTTACTCTTTTCCTTCGTCTCAAAGAAAACCCTCAAGACGATATTAACACTTCGGATTCTTCATGCATGCAGCAGCTTTTATAATTATATATGCTCAGAGTTATCTTCGTTTCTGTCGATAATAGCAAGGACCGTCGGAGAAAGTGACAATGGAGGAAAGTCGTTCGGGCGCCAGCAGGAAATCGTGGCCTAAGGATGAGTTCACGGATTTGGTGCTGTCCTGGTCTCTTCAAGAGATTGCTGATGAAGATCTGTACAAGTATCAGGTCTTTTCCTCATAGTTTCAGCTTCCTTGTGTATATTGCAGTTGGTTTTCTTGGATAATCAGATAGCGCGGTTATAATTTATAGATTACTGTAGGCCACAGTAGCTTGTCGTTGCCGGTTGGGCAACATGATTTGGTTTCCATCGTAACTGTTTTGCTTCCCTTGGTTTCATCATCTGTAAATGGTAACAATCTTTTTAACTTTCTTTCTTCAAAGTCATAATCGCCTGATCGCATGTTGCTTATGGTTGTTCGGATGTTATTTTCTTTAGGGTCCTAAACGTTATAAAACAATGGGACTTAGGTTTCTGTTGCCTGACATGCTAATAATCAAAATAAGAATAAAAGGGTGTGCAGGTCTTACACATTGCTTCAACCATTTGTAAACTGGTCTCCCTTGCTTGCTTCATCCATTCTAATAAATTGATGGAGGGAACTGAAAAAGAAGAGACCAGAGGGCGAAAGAAATCTATTATAATTCTCTTTAGCAAGTAGAAAATGTAAAAAGTTTTTGAAAACGGTGAAGAAAAGTAAGAATTTGGTATGCAGCGATATATTTTCGCATAGCAACCAACCCAAATATACTCGTAAGGTTTAATTTCTAGTGATTGATTACCATGTTCCATCCCCATGATTTTCTCAGCATGTTAGGTAATCATTTATTAGTTAATCAACTTTAATGTCCTTTTGGATGTAGGTTGAAAAAATTCCGGATTCGTTTGAATGTGTTGACGATTATCTTGGTTCATATGTCTTCCCCTTGTTAGAAGAAACACGTGCAGAACTTGCCTCCGCCATAGAAACTGCCCATAAAGCACCTTTTGCCGAAGTAACATACTTTGGTGAGTCAAAGCTTGGCACATTGCTATATGATGTTCAAGTTGATCACTGGAGAAACAGAATAAGCGATCGAGATGGGTTGCCGTACAGAACCTTGCCCGGTGATGTTGTTCTGCTGTCAGATTTGAAACCGGAAACTGCCTCTGTTATACAAAATGTTGGCTGGACATTTACTATTGCATCTGTAAGAGCAATTGAGGATGGTAAGGATGATGAGAATGGTATTACATCGTCCTATTTCAAAGTGAAAACAACAGAGCACATTGAAGTTGAAAGTACCCAAAGCAAGCCTCTCTTTGTTGTTTACCTGATGAACATAACACCACACAAAAGAGTTTGGAAGGCACTTGGCATGCGTCGAAATATGAAGATCATCGAGAAAGTACTGTGGAAGAATGACTTGGTATGTTATTATGTCAATTTCGCAGAAGTTTGGGATTGCACAAATACTGTACTCTGTTTTGGAGAAAAGAAAGTCATGGTTCATGCTATATCCAAACATGATTACCACCAATTTTCAAGGTTTTCTCATCTGATTGATTGTTCTGTATTAATTGCTTTTCTTGAAACCATGTGATTTCAGACTCACTTACCCACAATCTATGCGTTTGTGTCTAATATGTGTCTAGCAGCAGTTATTATCAGTTGCAATTGCTGCAATTATTCCTAGTATTCTTCCACTGTTAAGTTTTAAGGACATTCGATTAAACTCGTTGGTGCATCTGTTTCATGTGCATACGAATTTTTATCTTTCATCAGTTAGTGTTGTACTTTAGACCATGATGATTTAGTTCACAGATTCCTGAATGTTAAAAAAAAACTTTAAAAATAGATAGCAGAAACCTTGAACTGAATTTTGTCGATTTAACATGCATTGATCCTTGTTTGTTGCTCCTTTCTATGCCAAGAGGATACTAGCTGTGCTATGTGATTGCAGATTCTGCATCTTGGCAATTGTCTTACTTTTGAACATTGTTCTTAATTTCCCAACAGGGTGAGGATACTTGTGAGTTTTGCCCTGACAAATGCCATGGTGAAATGGAGGAGAAATATGGACCAACTTTGTTGTCCAATTTAAATGAATCACAAAAGGAAGCAATTTTGTCTACTCTAGTCAAAATTGAATGCAATGAAAGGTCTTCCGTAGAATTGATCTGGGGCCCACCTGGGACAGGAAAGACGGCGACAACAAGTATTTTGCTCTATATACTCTTAGGAATGGGGGTAAAGACCCTTGTATGTGCCCCAACCAATGTGGCAATTACAGAACTGGCCTCCCGGGTAGTAGCACTACTGAGAAACTCTGTTGAAGCTGAATCCGAGCAATGCTTTGGGGTTTGTCCTTTAGGAGACATGCTCATCTTTGGGAATAAGGATCGTCTGAAAGTTGGCTCAGATATTGAGGAGATCTATTTAGAACATCGTGTTGAAAGGCTTGAGAATTGCTTGCTAAAAGTAACTGGTTGGAGGCCTTCAATTGTGTCCATGCTTGATTTTCTGGAAAATTGTGTTTCTGAACATCAAATCTATGTAGAAAATGAGCAAATCAATGCAAAAGAAAGTCCTGAGCATGATATGCAGCATTCCAACTCTAAAACCCTTCTGGAATTTGCTAGAGATCGCTTTGTACATTTAGCAAAACCTCTGAGAAAATGCATGTTAACATTGTTTACTCATTTACCAAGAAGTTTCATTCCTGAGCTGGACTATCAAAGCATGCAGCGGCTCATAACTCTTCTCGACAAAATGAAAGTTTTGTTGTTTGAAGACAGTGGCTTGACATCCGAACAACTGGAGAGTATCTTTATAAAGAGTGGAACGATTGGTTCTGAGTCGCTGGTTGATACATCATCCTTACTGTATATCAAATGCCAGTGTTTGTCTATTCTAAGATCTCTTCAGGCTTCACTGAATAAAATTCTCAGTGACAGGACTTCAACTTCAGAGTTCTGTTTTAAAAAAGCTTCTCTAATATTTTGTACCACTTCATCCTCGTATAAGCTACATTCAGTTGATGTGGATCCATTTACCTTGTTGGTCATTGATGAAGCTGCTCAGGTAAAGGAGTGTGAGTCTGTTATTGCTCTTCAGATTCCAGACGTGAGGTATGCTATTCTGGTTGGTGATGAACAGCAACTAACAGCGACCGTTAGCAGCAAGGTAAGCATGGAGTTATGAACTCTCCAAATTGCACATCTGATTTTGCCTCACTGTTATTTACGGATGAGTGGACACTCATAGATAATGCATGCCTATGAGTTTGTTTTGACCTAGCTTACACGGATTTTACATTTGCAGTTGTCTGAAAAAGCTGGCTATGGGAAAAGTTTATTCGAAAGATTGAGCTTGCTGGGTCATTCTAAGCATCTGCTGAATATGCAATACAGGATGCATCCATCCATTAGTCAGTTTCCAAATTCAAATTTCTACCACAATCAGATACAAGATGCGCTTTGTGTGCAGAGTAAAAGCTATGACAGATGCTATCCTCAAGGGAAGTTGTTTGGTTCCTATTCATTCATAAATATACGTGATGGAAAAGAAGAAATGGATGATGTTGGGCACAGTATAAGAAACTTGGTTGAGGTAGCAGTAATAGTGGAACTAGTACGGAAACTCTTCAAGGGTATGTTATGAGTGTGCAGCTGATTTGATTCAGAAACAAACACCGCCATCAGGGGGTTCCTATTTTCTGGTTGTGACAACCCCCCCCCCCCCCGCCCAAAAATGTCTAAAAATTGCATCAGATCATGGTGTCTTATATATCTCTTAGAAGTTTTCCTAGGCATTGAGAAAGCATTAATGGGTTTTATTTTATGAAGGATTTCTTCTGAATGAATTCAAAGTCCTTAAATTTAGTTTAAATACCATTTTTCGACTGCATAATGTATCCCTTTGATCTATGCAAATGGTAAAATAGTTTACATTTGTTGAGAGGATCTATACTCTAAAAGATGATGGATCAATGATTTCTAAAAGAATCCTAGTAAATAATGATTTTTACCGGAATCTAGACACATTATTTGTTAGTATGTATTTTTACTTTCTTTGGTCTAAAATCATTCAACCATATGAACTTTATAACCTTATGCTGATTGTATGCATAGATCAATAATGTATGTAGATTTGCATGAAATGTCTTATCTGCTTTCATCTCAGTAGTTTACTCAATGCATTTTGCCTGTGCTCTTTTGCCTAAAATGATATTGGTTTACTACTAAGAGAATATGGGTAGATCATTCTTGTTTCTGGTTTGATAGGCCAATCAACTTTTGGATTTTTGATAATTTTTCTTACTACATTCGCTTTATTGTGGGTGGGATTATGAAGGATGAAGCTATTTAGAATACATATCCGATAGGAAGATGCTTTGTTCTTATCATGTTTTCATTTACATGTGTGGTGAACAGCATGGGATTCCAGCAACCCAAAAGAGAAACTCAGCATTGGTTTGATATCTCCCTATGCCGCTCAAGTTGTGGCAATTCAAGATAAGCTTCAGGAGAAGTATGCTCAAATCGACAAGTTCATCGTCAAGGTGAAGTCAATTGATGGGTTTCAAGGTGGAGAGGAAGACATAGTAATTATATCAACTGTGAGGTCTAATAAAGGTAGATCCATTGGTTTCTTGGCTAGTCCCCGGAGAACCAATGTTGCATTGACAAGAGCTCGGTAAGAAATCACATGATTATTCTCATACTTATGTTTTGTTCTTTTGTTCAATGATGATCATGATATCTCTTTTACTTCCAGACATTGTCTCTGGATATTAGGAAATGAAGGAACATTGAGGAGAACAGATTCAGTTTGGGAAACAGTAATAAATGATGCAAAACGCCGCAACTGTTTGTTCAATGCTGATGAAGATTGTGACATTAAAAAAACTATTATAGATGTTAAGAAAGAGTTGGAACAACTTGAAGATTTTCTCAGTGAAGGCAGTATACTTTTTCAAAATTCAAGATGGAAGGTACAATAATTGTCCATGTGAGATAAAATAAAACTCTGTTTTGAATTTAGCATGTTAATCCGATATGGACCTTTCTTTCTTTTAACTGAGTCCATGCATGCTAAGATACTTTGGAGTTTTTTTTTCCAAGTTCCTTTCTTGCCTGCACAATGCTTTCTTTCTCCTGATCATTTATTCCGTGTGTTTCATATTCATATTTATGTACAAAATTTTTAGAGTTTTTCCATCTACCATCTCTCCTGCCTGCATGATGCTTTCTTTCTTTAGATCATTTTTGTCTTTCATATTCATATATATGTGTAGAAAAGGAACTTCAGATTCTTATGTACCATTTGCATATCAGTGTGAGTTTTGCTTTTCACGCTTGTGCCATGTGCACTGAACTTATCAAATTAGTGCCGACTATTGTCTTAACATGTGTTAGCCAGTGAAATATTTTCTTACAGTTTATTGCGTGTTCCTTCAGGTTTTCTTCAGTGACAACTTCCGAAAATCATTTCAGAAATTGAAACCTTTAAATGTTAAGAAGTTGGCCGTAAATTTATTACTCAAGCTAGCAAGTGGTTGGCGGCCCAAGAAAGTAAATCTGGACTGGAAATGTGAGAGCTCTTCGCATATTGTTAAACAAGTTAAGGTTGAAAAGTACTATATTGTGTGCACCATTGATATAATTAAGGATTCCACCTACGAACAAGTTTTGAAAGTGTGGGACATATTGCCTATGGCGGAGACCCAAAAATTGTTGAAACGACTTGACAGCATATTTTCTACGTATACGGATGATTTTATCAGCCACTGCAATGAGAAGTTTCTTGAGGGGTATGTAATTATTGCTATCTATTTCTGATTCCAACTTTTTTGTGCTCTAATGCCGTTAATCTAGTTTAGGAGAAACACTGTTTGGAAAAAATCATGAAATGGAATGAATACTCAACTCTAGAGAATTTAGATGTTTCACTATACCATGTGCTGCATACACAACCTGTAAACCAGTATTTTAAAATTTTCTTTGATAGTGTTGTAGACAAAAATTAATTCTGTTAATTTCATTTTTATTTAGAACTTTGGAGGTGCCAAAGAGTTGGTCAACATCTAAGGATGTAATCCGGTTCAAGGATCCAAATAACAACAAATGTACCACTAGTGGAAGCAGTTGCACAATTGACTGCAGAAGTTATGTTGAAAATTCCAAAGTGAGTGAAAGCTTGCTGTTAATGAAATTTTACTCCTTGTCCTCTGGAGCTATCAAGCATTTGCTTTCTGACCTCGATGGAAGAGAAGTGGATCTCCCATTTGAGGTCACTGATGAGGAACGCGAGATCATAAAATTTCACAGAAGCAGCTTTATATTAGGTAGATCTGGAACCGGGAAAACAACTATTTTGACAATGAAACTGTTCCAAAAACTACAGCTGTACTGCATGGCTTCACGGGATACTTTGGCTTCTGATAACAGTGAGCATGTCAGTGACAAAGTCAGTTTCAGTGAATACACTGGTGAACCTAGGGAGACCATGTTGCACCAGCTTTTTGTCACTGTAAGTCCAAAACTCTGTTATGCTGTCAAGAAGCATGTGTCACAGCTGAAAAGGTGCGTTTGCAGATCCATTATATTACTATTTCTTGTCATTCCACCAAACTTCTCATCAATCTCATGGTGCAAGTCTGTTTGTCTCTCTTAAGAGTGCTCATTGATATTTAGTTGCTATGCAGTCCCTTTTGCATGTCATATGATGAACAATTTTTGGGTAGCTTTAGCTACCAACCTTTTGATATTATTTTATTTTATGTGGGACACAAAGAAATAGAATTGCAATGTTAGTAGATGCTTGCAGACATGAATGTGAAGATAACCATACTTTTCCAGTTATCTTGGAAGTTGCATACTCGACCTTTTCTTTAAATTGAAAATAAACAAGTGAAAGATTGGTAATCCTGTTCTATTTGGATCAACAAAATGAAGTTGTCCATTATTAGATATTTACTTTTTTATGCACAAGAAAAACTTCTGCTTTAGTGATGTTATGAAAATTCCGTGAATACTCAAAGCAAGATTGTTTTATGTAGTGGCCTGTACTGTATGATAGGCTAGCTGCATTCTCAGAACTCAGAAGAACGTACAGCCGCTTGAGTTTTCATTACCCGAAAGCTTGAAAATTTTTCACTAATGTGGCTGTTTTGGCCTTTCATTTCCTTATGTTCAGCCTAGTTGAAGACATAGATTACCATCCATTATAATAAGTAATAGGGGGTGCTAATTTTCTTTTTTCGAATAATTGGTTTCTTTTGTTTGTATTATTAGAATTCAGAAGTCTACGTATTCTGACCAGTTCTAATTGCATACCCTGTTTGTTTTCACTTCAATTCAACAGATCCTTTGATATTTTGTGAACAATATTTTATCTTTCTATTGCTCCACTGACCTGCTCTTCACTTTGATGAAGATTTTCATGTCCTTGGCATCAATACATCGTTCATGGCCTTTTTGAGAGAATGTAAAGCTTTGTTCTCATTCTGGTATTATGTTTCTAAACTTTCAAATATGTGCAGCTTTGCAAGTGGAAATTTCATTGGGAAGAGCTACTTCACTGATATCGATGACGTAGATGAAATGGCTGAATTTAAAGATATTCCGGACACATTTGTAGGCATTCAACCGGAAAAGTATCCTCTGATCATCACATTCCGTAAGTTCTTAATGATGCTCGACGGTACTCTAGGTGGTTCGTATTTTGAAAGGTTTCGAGATGCAAGATCTTCCTTTCAAAATGAAGGTAGAAGATCAGTTGCTCTGCAGACCTTCGTAAGGCAAAATGAGGTTACTTTTGACCGTTTCCGGGGCTCTTATTGGCCCCATTTTAATGAAAACCTGAAAAAGAGTCTTGACCCTTCAAGAGTGTTTACTGAAATAATGTCTCATATTAAAGGAGGTGTGCAAGAAGGGGACGCCTGTGATACGAAGCGAAGTAGGCAGGCCTACATATCATTATCTGAGAGTAGGGCGTCTGCTTTAAGTGCGAAGGAGAGAGATGTGATTTATGATATCTTTGAGGACTATGAGAAGAGGAAATTGGAGCGCGGTGAGTTTGATCTTGCTGATTTTGTGATTGATGTTCACCACCGAGTGAAAGAGGGGAATCTTCTTGGGGACAAAATGGATTTTGTGTACATTGATGAAGTGCAAGACCTCACCATGAGGCAACTTTGCCTTTTCAGGGATATCTGCAAAAATGTTGATGAGGGATTTGTTTTCTCAGGCGATACAGCCCAGACAATTGCACGAGGGATTGACTTCAGGTTTGAAGATATTAGATCCTTGTTCTATAATGAGTTTTTCATGAAATCTAGGAATTGTCAATTCCCTGGGAGAAGGGAGAAAGGACTTATATCAGATATTTTTAGTTTGTCACAAAACTTCCGTACTCACACTGGAGTACTTAGATTAGCACGGAGTGTCATTGACCTTATTTCCTATTTTTTTCCGCAATCTATTGATACGTTGACTCCAGAGACTAGCCTCATATACGGTGAGCCTCCCATTGTTCTCGAGCCTGGCAGCGATGAGAACTCCATCATATCCATTTTTGGGCATAGTGGAAGTGCTGGCGAAAAATGGGTGGGTTTTGGTGCTGACCAGGTCATTCTAGTACGAGATGATTCAGCTAAAAAGGAAATTTCCAACTACATCGGTCATCAAGCTCTCATTCTCACTGTAGTGGAGTGCAAGGGCCTCGAATTTCAGGTCAGCAATGTCTGCTGTTGTTTATTTCTTCTTTGATCACTGGCGCTATGTTTAGTTTTGTCACATGCTGCTTGAATGTCTCTTTTCTTTTCGTTTACTTTCCAGGTGATGCTGGCATATCTTTGTCTCTTGTAATGTTATGATTCCACTGCAGGAATTGTGTTGTCATTGCGTGTGCGGTTGTGGTGTGACGATTGCTGGTGTTATATGCTGTTTTAGTAAATGGAAAAGAAGGATAGTGGTTTTGTGATTTGCTTCATGTTCGAGCTTCTACCTCTTTTTTTTTTTTTTTTAAATAATAATTTATCTATGAAAATTCTTTGCTTAGAATAGACTATATGTTCCTCTAAATCCCTGATATACTGGTCTCCGATTGTGTGCTACAGGATGTACTACTGTACAACTTTTTTGGTTCTTCTCCCATGAGTAGTAATCAATGGAGAGTTGTGTATGAATTCTTGAAAGAAAAAGATCTGCTTGATGCCGACTCTCCCAAGTCCTTTACAAGTTTCAGCCCGTCAAAACACAACATCTTGTGTTCTGAACTCAAACAGTTGTATGTCGCGATTACTCGGACAAGACAACGATTGTGGATATGTGAAAACAGTGAAGAGCTCTGCAAGCCAATGCTTGATTACTGGAGGAGATTGTGCCACGTGCAAGTGAGAAAAATAGACCAGTCCCTCGCTAAAGCCATGCAAAGGGCAAGCAACCCTGATGAGTGGAAATCACAAGGAAAGAAGGTTTGTTTGGTTGCCCTTATACCCCATTTTCATATTTCTGTCACTGTTACTATCTTTTGAGTGAGTGTTTCGTTTCTGCAGCTATTTTGGGAAAAAAACTACGAGATGGCAACAATGTGCTTTGAGAGAGCAGGAGAAGAAACTTGGGAGAAGAGGGCCAAGGCTTCTGGGCTTAGAGCTGCTGCTGACCATCTGCGGGGCTCCAATTCCAAAGAGGCACATGTGATGCTTAGAGAAGCTGCAGAAATGTTTGATTCCATTGGGAGAGCTGATTCTGCCGCAGAGTGTTTTTGCGACTTGGGGGAATACGAAAGAGCAGGTAGTTACCCCAACACTCACAATCACAATTACAATTGGCGGTTCTATGGAATGACATTTTTTGCTTTATTATGTATGCATAGTGAGTAACCAGTCCGGCACTGTTATTGGTAATGAATTCTTTCCACTGTGCAGGAAGGATTTATGAGGAGAAGTCGGACCTAGGAAAAGCCGGAGAATGTTTTGGTTTAGCTGGACGTTATGAAATAGCTGCCAAAGTGTATGCCCAGGGAAACTTTTTCAAGGAGTGCCTGTTAGCTTGCATCGAAGGAGATCTCTTTGACCTGGGTTTGCAGTACATTGAGTCCTGGAAGCAGCATGGCGGAGTCATGGCAAGGTTTAAGGAGATCAATAAAATTGCACAGGAATTTCTGGAAAAATGTGCTTCGGATTGCCACGCCAAAAAGGATAACGAATTGCTGATGAAGTTCGTTCGAGCTTTCGATACCATGGAATCCAAACGCAACTTCCTCAAGTCGTTAGACTGCCTTGAAGAGCTTCTAGTGTTGGAGGAAGAGTCGGGGAACTTCGATGAGGCTGTCGAGATTGCAAAGCGCCTGGGAGATGTTCTACGTGAGGTTGATCTATTGGAGAAGGCACAGCGGTTTGCGGATGCTTCCTCGCTCCTTCTCTCTTACGTGGTATCTCATGCTTTGTGGATGTCTGGAAGCCAACGTTGGCCTCAAAAGGACGAAATTCTAGAGAGAGTGGTGTCGCTTGCACGCGAGCATTCTGAAACGCTACACGCATCGGTTTGTGCCGAGGCCAAAATTTTGTCGGGCAAGCAGATCAAGTTGTCTGAATTGATGCAGTGCCACGTTGATTCGAAGCAGGGCGATAGTCGGATGGGCGAAGTTCTCTCAATTAGGAAACTCGTAGACGCGCATTTTCAGATCCACCCAGCCAATTATGAATGGGAGCGCGAACTGCACCTCGATCCAAGGTTATTGAATGAAAGAATTTTGAGGAATCGAGTGTCGAGCGCAACCCTGGTTTACGTTTGGAACTTGTGGAAGGTGCAAAGTTTGGAGATGTTAGAATGCCTCGACTCTCTTGACAGCCTCGACTTGGTCAAATGTGAAGGTGCTGCCAGGTTCTGTCTTAGTTACTTCGGAGTGAGGCTGCACCATGATTTGAGTGTGAAATGTGTGCTGTTGAACCCCAACGCAACATGGGTCAAGAGAAATGTGGACAAGAGGTTCGTTCTGTGGAACCGAAAGGTGGCGACTCTTGATGCTCGCCATTTTGCGTCGGCTGCACGAAAACACTGGCTTCAAGAATTACTTTCTGTCGGACTCGGAGTATTGGAGGCTCTTAGATCACTTTATAGGCATTCCACGGCGAGGGCGAGGCCCCTGTCCAGGTATTGCCAAAGTGTCTGCCTAACTAGCATTTTTGGCATCGCCAAGTTCTTCACCGAGTCCGAATCACTTGATGTAAAGAAAGCAGATGACAAGAAGCTGCACGACTTTCTCCAACTGTCAACTGAATACTTCGGAAATGTTTTCCCTTTGGATTCTCGGCAGTCCTTATCAGAGAGCATCATCTTACTGAGGCAAACAGAAGCCTCCAAGAACTTGCTTGAAGAAATCATATGTATGAATATCGATGCAGGAAGGCAACTCACTTATGGGCAGATAGGACGTGTGGTGATGATAATGCTGGGATCGGGCAAGCCAAAACGTGATCTTTGTGATAGAATTGCAGAAAGGTTTGATGGGACGCCATGGAAGTCATTCGTGAAGAATCTGATGGGAATCACGGAGCCAAATTCCCCGGGAGAATCCAAGTTGGGCAAAGGAGGCGTAGTCTCAGAGCCACCGCTGAGTCATATTTTTTACCGGGCATTGGAAGAAACTTATAATACCAACTGGAAGGCAGAAGACTATATATCTCCCGATTGTTTCTTTTATCTTGTGGAGAGGCTTTTGATTTTGGTTCCTCACTCTCGGGGCTGCTTTTTCACTACAAAATCTTCATTTGTAGAGTACTTATTAAGTCAGCACCCAGATGCCCATCCAAGTGCCGCATTAGTTGCTGAGAAGAACTCCAGTGCTAGAAGCATCATTAACTTTGTTTTTCACTTGGTCAGGCAATGTCTCAATGACACAACGACTACAGCGGAATGGATCAGAGTTTCACGTCTTGATTGCAAGTATTATCTTCCGGTGCTGGTGCTGAGACTGTTTGTGATTCTCTGTTTGCTGTGCCTCGACTCAGAATTTACCTTCAGCGAAGTGTTTCGGCAGCTGCGGTTACCTGAAGTCAGGTCTTATCTGCCAAGAGAATTTTGCGAAGCTCTTGGGTGGACAAAGAAGAATGATCAATCACATCTATCTGCAGTTGCGGGCGCATTCAAAGTTGTCGGGGATCCGCTGATGATTGTATCAATAAGTGAGCAGAGTCCAAGGTTTTTATGCCCTGATGCCATTTCTCTCGACTTGAGATCCTACTCATGCAGAAATGAGGTTATGGAAGCACTGTTTCCTAGTAGCCTTGAAGGAAACAAGACTAAATCTGGCAGCACGAATGATCTGGAACCCATCCCCTACAGAGATCGCGCCACTGAACACAAGAAAGCCGAGGATTTAGCTGTTGCAGCAGACAACTCAAGCAACGAGGCTGCCGAAAGCAGTCAGGGAAAAGGAAAGAACAAGAAAAACAACAAGTCAACAAAAGGGAGAGGAGGTCGAAAAAATTAAGCCAACTTCATTTCCTGGTCAAAAGGAATGCTTTCTAGTTTGCAGCAGTTAGGTAAGACCTCAAAATGGGACAGTGGGAATTGTTAGCTAGAATGTTTGTCTGAGGATGCTTTTGTATAATGCTGGTTCCCCTTTGTATGCCCCCCAGCATAATATTTTGACATTGTACTCTGTCTACTTGATATGTTTTGCTTGGCCTTGTCTTGTGTTTATTACCTTCATTACATGCCAACTAAGAAACGGTGTTGTTATTTGATGGCAAGGTAAGTTCTAGTTTCACGGCTCTGGTAAGAGTCCCCTCATTTCATATGATTTGCCACTCACCACTCACCACTCACCAAACCCCGTTCCTGTGATTCCTGTATCCACTTCTCGTATATTTTCCTAACAAAATGATAAAACGAGCTTGCGCTGTAATATGCTGTTATAAATAATTTGTTTAGTGTTGATATTTGATGTTTTCTAAAATCTAGTACTCTAATGTAATTAAATCATATGTAACAAATAATTAATGCTAATTAGCGCTACCCTAACTAGTTGAGGTAGGATTATAGCTCTCGATAATTCAACATTAATTCTAACATAATTATTGTTTGAAAATAATATGAAGATGTGTATGATTAGGAGAGGGGCTTTTGTTGGATATTATGTTTGTTTGAAAAGAAGAGTGTGATAGAATGTACAATATGATTTATTTGAATATATGTATAAATATATAATAATGATTAAATAGTGTTATGGTATATAAGAATAATAATTTGGTTTTTATGGTATAAATAAAATAACTGTGAATATATGTATAATATATATATATATAGGTATTGATTTAATTATAAATAGGTATAATAATTGAAAAAAATTAGTTAGTTATATACGTAAGAGAAGAAAATTTTGAATATAAATTTGAATAAAAATTTTATTAAATAATATATTTTGTAGTGTGAAGCTGTAGAGGGAGATTTGCGTGTAAAACTTAGTTTCCAAACATAGTGTATATGTTTGGATTGGATGAACTATTTAATCTCTTTATATTTATTACCCATGTATTATTTTTCTTTGCCATTATAGACCAACTTCACATAGAGGGTCTTCTATAAAAGTTGTAGGAAAAATATGATATTAAGTGCAAAAATATAAATCAAGGCGAGTTATAAATCAATTTCCATTGACTGATTATTGATACCTTTATGCATCATAAATCTTTATTCTCGTTTACAGGGTCGTTTAGCTAAGTGGTAAAAAGGATGGATTTTGTGCATATGAATATAAATTAGTAAATAATTTTTCATATATAAATCAAGGCGAGTTATAGATCAATTTCAAATGACTGATTATTGATACCTTCATGCACCATAAATCTTTATTCTCGATTACGCGGCCATTTATCTAAGTGGTAAAAAAGATGGATTTTGTGCATATAAATATAAATTAGTAAATAATATTTTATAATATTTACAGAATAAACAAAAATAAATTAAATTAAAAGAGAACATTGAAAAATATAATAAATCAAGTTTAAGGGAGGTGAATAAAATAATATAAAATTTGTTTGTGTGTGTGTGTGTGAGAGAGAGAGAGAGAGAGAGAGAGAGAGATGTTAAAAAAATAAAATTAAAGTAAAAAAGTAATTATACAATGTCAACCGAAATCCCATGTATCATGTGAATAAGTGTCAATGAAATTCATATCATGTAATTAATTGAAAGGTCAGCGTATAAGTCGAGAGCATATTCCTTGTGACAAATAAATAAAAAAAAAGAAAAAACAAGAATTGTGTATAACTATGTTAAGGAGTTATTAGAAACAAGAAAAAGAAGAAAGAAAAAATGACATGTTATTATGGCATTAATAATCCACGAAATTTGTTTTGCTTATATAGCATGGTTAGTGGTTTAAACATCAAAGTAACATAAGTACTTTGCTCATTAAACGTAGAGGGGAGACAGAGGGCAAAGCAATTTTATTTCCTGAAGTAAATGTAGCAAGGAAGAAATTGTTTAAGTTTCAATGATCGAAGCTACTTCTAAACAAACTCGGATCTGACAAAAGTTTGTGGCTAGAAGTTGTTAGAAAGTTTTTGACTTTTTAAGTTTGAACATGCTTGTAACAATCCGTTAATGCTTTAGTAAATTTGTCTAGTATTTTGACATGCAAAAAAACAAATCTTAATTTTTTTATTTTTTTTTTCTGTTTACTTTAAAAAAAATCTAGTATATTTATTCACTCGATCCCATCATTAGAAGAGGAAACTTTTTCTTTGACTCAATGAATTTCTAATCAGCATGTTAGTTGAAAGAAAGGTCCGATTTGATGCAGTTCGCATAATAAAAAAGTTAGTTTTTGCATATTAATGGTGCCCTAATATGTGTCCCCATTTACCAGTTCTTATCACTCAAATCCCATTTCGATTTGAAAACTTATTGGTGTAATAAAGTAATTAAAATATTGAAAATGGTGTATCAATATAATAGATACAAGAAAATTATGAAACGTGAATAGGGTTTTGATTATTTGAACTTAAAAGTAAGTTACTAACATTTTTATAAATTAAGGTAGTGTTTGGCTCACATATTTAAATCTGATTTAGATTCAAAATCATTCACTTGAGAGAATAAAACTCTGGATGCGTTCACCAAAAATTTAAAAGATATGACATTGGCAATAACCACAAAAATACAGGTAAAAGGTGGAGAAGGAAACACATAATATACGTTGAGAGGGTAAAGTAACTGTTACCTTTACTATTCCTAAAATTATTGGAATCAAAGTGAATATTTTCTTCAAACCAAATCAAAATCTGAGAACTCAAAGTTCAACTCTATAATTGAAACTCAAATTACTATTTCCTTAACTACTAAAATCTAGTGTCCATCGATATTATATTATTAAAAGTTAATTTGATTGTATTAAATAAAATTAGGTATATATATCCCATTTCAACTTAATCTATACTATAAGTATTTGAAATTATTTTGGTTACACTAAATAATGGCAAAGTTATGTTTTTGGTATTTTTTTGTCTTTTCATTTTCTTTTCATTTTTTAATGATAATGTTTTTTGCATGGGTGTACTATAAATATTTAAGCAAATTAATATATTCTACAGGTAAAATAAACTTAATAATTATTTAAATTTTACATTATATAAATTTAAGCATACAATGTGTGACAAAGATATAACTAAACCAAACCCTATCTTTTACATGCAAGAGCATACATATTCACCAACACAACATGCAAGTAATCATAATTGCTTTTGATTTAAGACATAAGCAACCAATGTGCCATCAACTTCAATCTATCCTCAAAATTTTGGTTAGTAAGAAGAAAGGTCAACTTAATGCATAAGCAGTTATGTGAAGGATTCTTCTCACCAAAGCCCATGACACGTTCTGAAGTGTACATTTTGTACCCATTCGATATGAACTCATTATAAGCACAAGTGGAAGTGAGATTGGCCTAAACTTAACTTAGGATGGTCCAGGAACTTCTCCTTTGTCGATGTGGGATGAGAGTCACAGGATATCTGAAATTCAGTTTAAATCCATTCAAAAATTAACATGCCTGATATGATACATATAAAGTACCATGTGTCATATCTAAAACAAAAGAAAATTAAATTTAGTTCCCGTGATATACATCCCCTAAATGACATGGCAAATCCAGATAGATAATAGATGCAAACATTTTCAGCTGCCATCCATTTCTTTGCCATTCACTTTAGAAGGTTCCTTCCCTCTCCAAACTGCTAATACTTCATCCGTTCTGAACCGCTGGGTAAATGTAGATCCCTCAAGAGGAGTTGATATGCCATGGGCATAAGCAAGGAGACCCGTGTAAGCAATCATAGCCCCATTGTCAACACAATAGCGGTCATCAGTTGCAAACAAATTTCCACCCCTCTCGGAGCACATAATTCGCATCATCTCCTGCAACCGCTCATTACATCCCACCCCACCGACAATTAGCACATCTTTCTTGTCACAGTGTGCCATTGCCCGCTCCGTAATCTCCACCAGCATTGCAAACAAAGTTTCCTGCAGTTTCCAGGAACACAGAATTCTGTAAGACAATAGCTTTATTACCAGACAACAGCTGAAATGGATGGATACTGTTCGTATTAGAACATATCAATTTATAAGCAAACAGAACAATTCCACAAATTACCTGTAGTGAATAGCACAAATCTGCAGGGGTGCATTCATTATCTTTAAGCTTCTCTTCAGCTGTGGCCTCAATATAGCTCAATATCCCACTAAAAGAAACATCCATTCCTTTCACAACATATGGGAGATCTATAAATTTTTGCCCGTTCTTTGCAAGCTGGTAAGAGGTCAAATGATCAGGCCAGACTCACAAGTCATTCTTTCGTATCATTTAAAAGCATTTGTTAACCATATTTTCATATACAAATATTAAATGAATCAAATCAAATAAAAGGTAGTAAAAGAACATGAGAAGATGGACTCAGCACTGAAAAACAAATTAAACAACCTAATGTACTTGTAAAAGATCAACTGAGCTTGATTTATAACTTCACTGAGAAAATCAGAACATTGCATACAACACAAAGCAACTAATATGAAGACAAGACATCAGCATAAAAATCAAGTAGGGAGAAGCTAAAGGCCATCAGAAAATCAAGCCCTATGAAGAACACTACGAGGATAATGAAGAAACAAAACTAACTCAATAAATCCACAACTCAAAGCTCATAGGGCTTGTTTCAACTTATCTAGAAGCATCCTTGAAGTCGTAAAGATGCATCAGACTAAAAACATTAATGATAAAATGCATTGGCAGAAACTTTAAGATACTTCACCAAATTTTCGTTTTCTCACTGATATCATTGTGGAGAAAGAACAGACCTCTTATTTCATACAGTCTGAGGGTGGTTCCCATATATAATGGGAGGTTTACGACACAAACCAAAAATATGTAAATCTTCCTACCAATATTAAAACAATCAAAATCAAATCGTGATCAATCACAATCAGCCTGTACAGGGAAGGTGGATAATGTATACAATGAGTGAGGCGTGAGTATAACAAAAATTCTAACAATCTTGGATTTTTCATGCACTTTTGAATTATTATTTTGCATGCTACTGACTTCAAGTTACCATTTATTAGCTCCATTGCCAAACCATACCTCATGAGCAGATCACCAAAGCAGAGTTCCTAGTTCAACCTATACAAGGAAGGTGAATAATCTATACAAGGAGTGAGTATAACAAAATCTTGGATTTTCATGCAGTTTTGTATTAGTATTTTCCATGCTACTTACTTCAAGTCACCATTTCTTAGATCCACTGCCAAACCATGCTCCATAAGCAAATCTCCAAATGAGAATTCCAAGTTCAACATACTGATCCATCATATTGATGATTTAACCACACCATTCTTTCCACTATCTATCAAAAGGATCCATAAAAAATGGGAGGTGCAGCAGCTTAATGTGAAAAATGAAATCCCAGAATAAACAATCTGCACTCCAGAAGGTCATTTATGTATTGCACCATTCATTTTCTCAGCAGAAGAAAGGAAAATCTAATGGCTCTGTTTATTTATTTATTTATTTATTTTGGCATGGTGTGTTCTTAGGTGTATTTTCGTAGTGGGATTGGCAAATGTGTGAAGATAAAAATATGTGGATGATTTGTTAAAAGTTTTCAATAATGGTCTCAAATCTAATTTCTCTAAGTACGATTGTAGAAAACGATTGGAAGATTTAAATATTTACTGCATATTAATGTAACATTAGATAAGACAAATATATATTTATTGACGTAATGAATTAAATATGCATAAAGATATTTATATAAACAATATGAAAGAATTAGTCAGTTAGTGCACGAGTTACATGTATAATAATGATTAAATGCTTGAAAAAATTTTGCATGGGATTTTTTAAGAGAAAATTTTGATCCCCATAAGTGAAAATGTTCCCTTCTCCAAGAGATGAAAATGATTGGGTAAGAACAACCCCATACATGCCATAAAATATGCTTTATAAATTTATTTAAAAAAAAAAAGCTTTTGGCACTCATCAATTTGCTCTCGTAACCCACGGATCCCAATTTTCTATTCTGTGTATTATTCACAGTTTTCTTACGTAGTGTTAAAATCTGGGTATTCTAAGGTGCTATGCATTGTCATAGAAGATGCTAATTCTTTCAAAGATCCTTTCTTCTCTTCTTTTAGCTCTGACATGTTTTCTGGGCTGAACAAGCTTGCCTTAGCCTTAGTACTCAAATCATCCACGGCAGATTAAATTGAAAAAGTAGTTTGATTAGAGAATCAAAATTCCGAATTGACACTATATCTGAGGGCTGATAGCGAATGAAGATGAGAATAGCGGATATCTTGAGAAGATTGAGCATTGAGACGTCCATTGAGTCAACATTCAATTTTGCTAATCTAGTGGTGGGCATTTTCTCCTATTCAATATCAATCCTAGTGCAATAAGTCTCATGTGACTAGAAAGGCAATATTCTGACTTAAAACTGAATTCGAAGAATGAAATGGCAGTATCATCTTAGAGAATTAGATCTTGTTAAGCTCACATAGTTATCTTCATCTTAAATTTAATTTCCAATGAGAATGGCTTATATGAACGCCTTCCTCTATAATTGTATAAAAGTGCTCTTGCTTCAATTAAAAAAGTAGACAGTGTGAGATAAGAAAGATTGAAACTATCATTACAAGCTTAGATGACCCATATTTTGGCTTGTGACATTGAGCATTCTTCCTTTCATTTATTTTTGAAGTTATTCCTTATGGTCATGCAGAAACACTAAGAGTAGGAAATTCAATTAAAGTTTCTACACAAAACTTAACAGACATTGTGCAATAGCAAAATAAAAATAAATGACATAATGCCAACAGCTCCAAAAACCAACTTTCTAATTGTCACTATACCTGCTCAATGTTGTAGCCAGGGCTGGGATCATTAGACAGCTTGAGTACCCTAGCAAATCTGTCCAAGCAATTGCCAACAGCAATATCTATGGTCTCCCCAAATATTCGGTACCGACCTTCACTGTAAGCAATAACCTGAGTATTCCCCCCACTCACATACAACACAACAGGATCATTGGCCCCGGTCACAATCCTCCCCATTTCAATATGTGCTACACAGTGATTGACTGCAATAATTGGCTTTTTCCAAAGTTGTGATAGGATGCGGACCACCACAGCTGATACCTGTAAGGCAATACCTAAGCATTAATTTTTCACCAGCACATCAGACACCAAAGATCAGACTCAAACTTTCAGTCCCCAAAATTTTTCCACCAGTATTTACATCTTAAATTACAATATATATGTATATATATATGTATTAAAAAAAGAACAGAGCAGAATGCAATACTGCTACTCAAGGAAATCAAATTTATCTTGATATTTGAAGCATGTTGTCATAACCGTAAGAACATTGTAGCATAATTAGAAACATATTGGTTGGAACTCAATAGTAAAAAGGTCCTGACACCAATAACTTTCAAATAAATATGCAAGACCAACCAATGTGAACAAAGTAATAATTCAATTTTGGCCAACACAATGCAATTCTACCTACTAGGTCTGACAGCACTATTTTACAGGGTTTATGAACTTCATGACTATCAGTAGTATAAAAGGAAACGGAAAAATGGATTTCTCAGGGAAAAGAAGAGGCAAATAACATGCCACAATAGAAATGGTTGCCTTCATACAACACAAGCAGTGACATTTTCAGCCTTTAAGGGTTTTATTCAGATGTAGAAGATTTAATGCCTTCCAATGAAGAGGAAACAAGTAGACAAAATCCAAGCCAGTGCAACTTTTGCCAAAATGCAGCACCAACTTATAACTGTAAATCATCAAAACTATCAGTACAGCTTGCATATTATGCTTTGGTTGTTGCATTCATACAATTAATCTACAACAGATATTTTTCTAGTCAAAACACCAAATTCCTGCAGACATGTGCTTATATTAGAGCACTGATTAAACTGTATCATGTTACATGTTCTTAATCTGAGCAATGGTTAAAATGTATAATGTTCCTTTGGGAACATATGAAAAGCATAGCTACTAAGATAAATGAGATTCACCATGTATAATTAGGTTGCTATTAAGCAAAAAAATAGGTGTTCATAAGATTCAAAAGATTAACCTCCACCAGCCTGCCGACATGTCCTTATATTCAAGAATTGATTAAACAGTATCAAGTTTCTTCAGGAACATATGAACAGTCCCAAAAGGGATGCCCTAGTGGATTTGAGCTCGATGTGGTTCAAGAACATATGAACAAGCATAGCTACCAAAAAAACACGAATTTCATCATGCATAACTAGCCTTGAAGTAAAAGTAATGGCGATTGGTTCAACCAGCTCAACTCGTCTTTTAACCATTGCATTAACATCTCAATAACACAAAGTACTGAATTGCAGACCATTTGGAAGAATTTTTTTATAGCCCATTCAGAAGAATATTATCGTAGCCCCCTTGAAAAAGCTCAAGCCCACTTAAGGGCCCTAAAGGTTGGTGAAGGAACTCGGTTAACAAACTTGTTGAGGTTCATAGAGTAGGCGAGAGGTTAGGGGGAGATTGAAAACAATCAACCTCAACCGTTGAATATTTTTAATCTTGACTGTTAATTCCTTAAGGAAGTTAGTATAAATAAGAGCTTTGTCAATGTGTTGTAATCAAGTTAGAATTGTAAGACTAAGAGAGTTTGATTCTAAGAGAGTTAGAGAGACTTGTGTAATTGTCATTTAGTTCATTAAAATGTCCCAACATAAAGAATACTTGTGTCTTCCACAGGCGAAACACATGAATTCCAACCAAATATCAGTAAGGTTTCAGTTTCATTAAAGGGAGCCCTTAGAGCCTGTTGAAACTGCTATTTCGCCCGGAAGGTCACTACCTGAACCGCGTAAGGTACAATAGCAAAGAATTCCACAAAAAACACAGAAAAGACAAAGTAGAAAACAGCTAATTAAGCAAATGAGCAAATGCGTATAGTCTTCTAATACCTGGAGTGGGGCGCCCATGCCTGGGCCTTTAGTGTAGCAGAGGCAGTCAACCTCGTCAGGTGTAATATGCGCCTCCTCCAACGCCGACTTAACGAGCGGAAGCACGTGCTGGAGATGGTGCTGCGCGGTCTCTCTGGGGAGAAAGCCTTGCCCCGGCGGAGTAACGTAAGTGTGGCGCGGATTGGACAGTATGCTGCCGTCCAGCGTCACCACCCCCACCCCTATTTTGTTGGCGGATCCCTCGAACCCCAACGCTATTGGCCTTTTCTTCTCCGCCATAATCCCGTGCCGGAGGCGTCTTCTAGGGTTTTGAGGGTTTGATTTCAGATGAGGCTTTCAGGGACTCCAAAGTCTCAGCAACTGTCGTGTCATTTATCAGGCTTGGATGATCTATTGTCAGCGTTGTCCTTGTCTCTACGCTTTGAAATTGGATTAAGGCCTAAACCCGCTTAATTAATTCAATTCAAAAAATATATATTTTTAATTAAGATGATTAATACACATACACCAAATGGGCCATTGATACTAGGTTAGTCTTAATGAGCTGCGTCCGAGGTCTTGTTCAATAAACATGGATTCGGACTCGGTAAACGCAAAAAGGGTAATAAAATACAGCGCTGACCCCACCCCATGAACCCTAGCGATAAACGTATTTACATAAATTTCTGCTCGGACTATTTTTTATTTTATTTTATTTTATTTTTTTGTCTACTCCCGTACTATTTTAACGAAATTAATGACACTCAGTCTCCTCCATTTTTCAATATAAAAAAAAGGTTTTATTAATAAAAAAGGAACTCTCTCCATCATCAAAAATTAAATAAAAAGTTAACTTATAAAAAAATATAGTATTTTTTAAATTTTAGTTAATTTTCTTTTTATGTTTTTTATTCTTTTTATATATCTATGTTTGATTATTGTTCATCCATAAGGATGTTCATTTTTGATGTGATCTCAAATTATCGTGCCTCGGTAATTTTGGAAGAGCCTAAAAGACATAATTTGATTTCAAAATTAGGTTTCAATGTTGAACAAAGTGGATTTGGTAATTAAAAGAAGCCAAATGATGAATTTTGGTTTCAATTTTGGACTAAAGAAGGCAAGAGAAGGCTTGGAGGGGCTAGAATTATGATCTTGACCACCCTAAATCGATCGCATGGTGTTTGGATCTATTTGGGCACATTTTTGAGCTTACTGCATTTTTGATCGCATTGCATAAGATCAACCGCGAAGACCACAATCATAAATACAAAAAATTGGATAGGACAATTGCGCGCACATTGGATCATAGCAGGATTGATCCTTAACATGATAAGGTTGATCTAATGGACATCTGAATCAATCATAACGGGTGAGAAGACCAAAATTTGACCTCTATTTTTGAAATTTTGGCCATCAAAACAGAATTTTATGGACATTTTAGTCATTTTAGACTCATATTTTTAGATTCAGAATGCATTTTCTTTATATATCTTGTGCAAACAATTGTAAAAAACAATCTTCCTCTGAATGAAAATGAATTGAAGAAGTTTCTTTTTGTTTCTCCATACTTTGTGTTTGAGTATGTTAAAGTAATTTCAATACTTTAGCTCAAGTATTAAATTGGATCATTCGACTTGCTTTCGATGGTTTATGACCAACAACTTCATTGTATGATTGTTTGGATCTTTAGTTGTTTTCATTTTCATTTGTTATAAAGCTTTGCTCCACATGAGATACGTTCTTACTTAATAATTTGGATTCAATCTCGCCATTTATCATTTTATATTTGCCTTGTTATTTTTCTAGTTTTATTTTTCTTTCATGTTCCCAACTAATCTTCGATCCTTCTACTAATTCACATCAATTGGCATCAAAAACAACTTACTTGGCTCTCTAAATCTAATTGGTTGGTTGGGATCCATATTGTTATTCTCCATATTTTCTATTTTTACTTCTTCAACTTCTGCCAATTTCTTTTAAAATCTAAAAATTAAAAAAAAAAAGGACTATTAAGGCTTGTTTGGATAGATTTTTGGTTTTGGTGGTGATGCTAAAAATTTGAGAAATATTGTGGGATGAATTTTCTTGTGTTTTGTGCTAAAAATTGTGATATTTATATTATTGAGAGTGAGTGTTATTTGGACAAATTTTTGGAGAGTATTTTATGCAATTTTGTGTTGGTATTATTGTTGGAAATTTTGTGGTTGGAATGTTTGTTGAGAGTTTGTGTATTTTTGGGACCAAAAAAAAAAGCAAAAGAAAAGAAAAGAAAGCATAAAAAAATAGTACAAAAAGAAGAGAAAAATAAGAAGAAAGGGAATTTGTGGATTTTTGTATTGTTTGAAAAAAAAATTGCCCAGATTTAGCATTAAGATCAATTTCGAAAGAAGGTTGGATCAAGCACACAACCAAGATCCCTAAAACCTTAATTGTCGTTTAAGACTCGCAATCCATCGCATGACCATCTACTCGATTGCGTTGCCTAATTCTACCAAGTTTGTGCACACGGGCCAGGGTATGATCGCGCACACCTTGATCACTCATCACCCAATTGATCTACCACAACCAAGATCGAGCACATAACCTATTTTCTTCATCTAATCAATCCTTTGGCATCTAGATCGATTCTAAAACCTATTTTTCTTAATTTTTACACCCATTTTGTGGATTTTCGTTGGCCTTGAGCCTAGGGACCACCTCGAATCATCCAAGACAACTTGGAGATGGATTGGTAAGAATTATTGAGTGATTTTTTTATTTTTCTTGTTCATTTCTATATGTATGAATTTGGACAAATGCACCTTGTGCTTTCACCATTTCTTGCAATGTTACATAATCCAATAGGTTTTTGCAATAATGGGCATGACATAAGGACCTCACTTGAACATTTTGCCAAAGAATTGAAGTACCTTAATCAAAAATTGGGTGGCAAGTATGAAAGGCTAAATGGAGTTGAGGAAGCCGACCATGTACCTACCAGCCACTCAATGGATCCAATTATTGTGTGCCTCAATTGTTTTAATGGGGACACTTTATAAACAAGTATCCAAATGAAATGGCAAAGATTTCTCTTAAGCTTGGTGGACATGTGAAGGCCAAATTTGTTCTACATATGGAGTTGTCGCCTTTAAATGGAGAGATTTAAGAGGGGAAATTTGAGCAAGAAAAATCTAAAGCAACTAAATTAAGAGTCAAGAAAGTTAAAGAAAAAGGAACAAAGGAAATTGAAGAAGAGGATGCCAAGGAAAATGATACAATAGTTGAGGTGAAAGAAGCCTTGGGGGTTAATGTAGATGATGAAAATATGCACATGAATGAAGGACAAGCAAAAGAGTGAAAACTTAAACTTCTACAAGGTCATGTGTATGTTAATTCCTTTAAGTTTTCATAGCCATCTTCATTTACATGCAATTCATAGAACTTGGATTTCTTATTAGTAATAGGACTTTCATATAAATACACTGTGCAAAACTTTAAAGAATTTTGTAGGCGTCCATGTCATCTATCACTTGCATATTATTTTTGTGGGAGTTTCATCTTGGAAAAGAAGGTTTGCATGCTTGTGTTTAATCCAGGAGGTCAAGATGTTGTTAGGTTTGATGAGAAGAGTGTTAAGAATACGTTTGGAGGAAAAGGCATGCTTAATTTGCTAAATGTGGAAGTGCCTAGTACTACACTTTGCAAGGAAGCGAATGATGATCAAACCTATCTTTAAGGCCAATGTAAATCAGAGTTAGAGAGAAGTGGGAAAGAAAAGGAAGAGTATAAAGGAGAGAATTGTAACTTAAAAATTCATGAGTGTTTGATAATTAAGGAGCAAGGTTTGATAGAAATTGTGAAGGAAAGAGCACAATGAAATCATGGAGTTGCAAAGAAAATTTAACTATTCATGAAAGAGTCACTTTTTCCCTCCTCGAGTTTTCTGTCTTTTGAGTAGGAAATTGCAAACATACATTAGGTTAAGTGGCAAGCTAGGTTTCTACTGCTCTATGACATAGGAAGACTAAGATGGAAATGCACCAACCCCAAACGCCTAAGAAATCTTGGAGATTGTGGAAACATCTTTAACTTTATTACTCTATGGAATGATTTTAATGATGTTAAAGTTGATAGCTCATATGATGTACTTGCTTTCACCCCCATTTTAAATTCCAAATTGATGAACTTTGAGCATATATGTGATTTGCTTGAGCATTTTGATGATTTTTATAACTTGTATGCTATAGTTCATCTTCCATGTTATGACACATTCTTTTCTTTTGGTATTCACTTGTGTGACCTTGAGTATTCAATGCATGTACTAGTGGTTATGGTCAACAAAGATTGTGGGATATTAGAAGTTGTGTTTACTTGTCTATTACATGGCATATAAATCTTTTGGGATGTATTGTGCACTTTAAATTATTGTACAATTCTTGCAAAATTTTATTTGGAAGGTGACTACTGGCATTTGGTTAGTAGTTCATTTGCTTATCAACATTTTGGGTGTGAATTGGTTAAGTTGGGTGAGTTAGCTCACAACCTTGAATGGTTGGAACACTTTGGTATCGCCACAAAAATAAGTTTTTAGACAACTATTTTAGCTAGCTTCAATTTAGGGAACATGAAGCTTGGAAGAAACTTGTTCTAGAGTTGGAAACTTTGTTGAAGATTGCAAAATTGAGGCCTAAGCAAATTGGCCATCCAATTCGATGATTTTATAATTTTATATTTGACCACAAAGGACAATACTTCAAATTGGGGACAATTCACCTTCAAGATGAAGGCTTTGATGTGATCTTAAACCAATTAAAGGTGCTTCAAACTTGGGGCATGATGTATTTTAGTGCCACGGTAATTTTGGAGGGGCTAAAAGATATAATTTAGCTTTAAAATTAGGCTCTAGTGTTGAACAAAGTGGATTTGGTGATTGGAAGAAGCCAAAGGATCGATAGTGGCTTCAATTTTAGACTAAGGAAGGCAAGAAAAGGCTTAGAAGAGGCTATGATTGTGATCCAGGCTTGCCCAGATCAATTGTATGGTGTCCAGATCGACCTGGGCACATTTCTAAGCTTACTGCATTATTGTTGCAAGGTGATATGTGTTGATAGAACTCACCTATAAACAAAGTATCAGTATAAGTTATTAATTGCTATTGCGTTGGACGCTAATCACCAAGTTATACCTCTATGTTTGCATTAGTGGATGAAGAGACTTCTTTGTCGGGGCAGTAGTTCTTGGACATGATCAGCAAATATATTATAAGAGGGGTTGAGGGTAATTTTTTGATTTCAAATCGACAAGCAAGCATCATATTTGCAGTGCAATTTAATTGTGATTTTACAGCCCCTCAGGGTGTTCACCATTTCTGTCTTAAACATTTGTATTCAAATTTCAACAAACAGTTTAAAAAAGTACAATTGAAAGACATGTGTTAGAGAATAGGCGCATAGAACCAAACTCATAAATTTGATAGGATTATGAAGCAAATCAAGGCAATTGAACCACGAGCAGCTAAGTGGTTATTTGTTATTGAAAAAAGTAAGTGTGCACTAGCACATGACGATGGATGGCGCACTAGTATATTAACAACAAATATGAGCGAAAGCCTACATGGAGTATTTAAAGGAGTCAGATGTCTCCCAATTTGTGCAATAATTCAACTTATATTTGAGAGAGCTATCAATATATTTTTAGAGAGGTAAGAAACAGGCTTTGGTATGCGAAAAAATGGGCAAGAGTGGTCCAACTAGCTTCATGCAAAATATGTCGTGGCTAAAGAGGAATCTGTCCCCCAAAGAGTGCAAAATATTTGACAATAGAATGTTATCGGTGAATGTAATCATCGAGAATGGTAGATATGTTGTGAAGATTATAAGTGAAAAATGTTCATGTAGGCGATGGGGGGACCTATGGAATACCTTATTCACATGTGATTGCAGTTTTTTGAAAAAGAGGCTTGAATTCTAAAAGATATGTGAAGAAATTTTACTACATTAGGGCTTATTTGAAAACATATGAAGAGAGATTTGAGCCAATATATGGGGAGCCTATGTGGGTTACCCACCTTTCCAATTAGTGCCCAATCCAACCCATAGCAAAAGGAAGAGAAGTGGGTGAGATCGCACAACACACATCGAGAATGAGATGAATTGGGCACAAACTCGTGCGAGGCAACAATACATGAGAGAACAAGCAGGATTCTCCTCTCGACAGCAGGCAGCACCCTCATCCAACAGTGATGACTTCATTAATTATTAAGTTAACATTGTATTGTTTTTGTCCTGTAAATGAATACCTAGTGTATGTTAGAATATCTTATGTATTATCCATTAGATAGTTTTATTTAGTGGTATTTTAATTAATGGTATTTTATCCTTATGCTGACAATTTTTTTTATAAAGTTAGTATAAAATCAAGAATGATTTAATTGAAACTTCACATAAATGATTAATTACTGATAGTCCATTATTATTCCAAGAGAATGAGAGAATGAAAATGATAGATGCTTAAACTGATATTTTTTATTATAGAATTGAATTATTGTGTAACTTTATGCTATAAAATTTTTCATATGTTACTTTTCATACTTTAATGATTTGATTAGTTTTCATACTTTGAATGATTTGATTTTACATAAGGGAATAATTAATGCTTTTTCGATTTATAGAATAGAGGTTGTTATAGAGCCTACACTAGTAGATAGTACATTGTTGTGGAAGCAGGATCATCATAGGTCAGAGAAAGTATGGGCCATCAGTTAGATTTTGTGATACAGGTTCGCTACCTTAATAGAGCATGCTCTATGCTAGATGATTTGCTAGCTCTTGTGGTATGGATTTTTCATGATATTGGATTCCATGGAATATTTAGGTGTTGTCACCTATCACCGGATTGGCATTTGATCTTGGCTTTAATCGAGAGGAGACAATGTACGACGCATACATTTCACTTTGTGTCCAATGAGGCCACTGTTGCATTAAAAGGCGTGGCTATTATATGGTAGCTACCAGTTATTGGTAAGCCAGTTATTGGGACTAACCTTACAGGGAATAAGATAGTATGGCAGGTGTATTATGAAACATTCGTAGGCATCCGACCCAATCTATCGAAGTTTTCCAAGGGTGCCACAATCCGATAAATTACACTTGCTCAATACATACGGGATCACTGCCTAGAAGATAATAGTAATGAGGTACAGATTGCATAGCATGCCCATTGTTGTGCGTTGTTATTTTTGAGGATTAGGATAATGCCCGATGAATCGGGCAATAGGGTTAAATTGCTCTATTTACAGTCATTGGACGATTTGAATAAGGCTGGTTGCCTTAGTTGAGGTTCAGTTGGGCTTGCACGTCTGTACCGTGAGTTGTGTACATCATCAGTAGCAGACAAAAAATGTATGGGTGGTGCTCATATGCTGTTATAGGTATATTTTGTTGATTTTAATGGTATCATTATTTGAGACACGTCTACTTATTATTTGTGTATGTTGTACATGTAGATATGGGCATAAAGTAGAATTCCTGGCGTAACTCCTATCTTAGGTCAGCATGAGAGTCTTCACACAGGCTCGCTTCAAGTGCTCACTGAGGAGTTTCTAGCTACACCCTATGGTGCATGGCATTAAAAATTATACCTTAATAATTTTTCAATATATTTAAATAGAGTATGTTATTCCTTCCCAATTTAACTTGTAATGTCTTTTTTGTAGATGAGTTAGTATAGTGCACTGATGTCTACATACTAAGTCTACCAAACACTTCTTACAACTAGACGCCAATTACACTTGGTTAAGCCGATTATGTTCCTCTAGTCAGCACCGATGTACCTACAGATCTTCAACTAGGATTTGAATTTATACCATTTCAATCTTGATACACAGTCCCACTAGAATTTCATAACTTTGATGCATCGGCCCATACCAACTCCATATTGCTGGTCACAATTAACAATTCATCATTTCTGGTGATTTGAATTCAGTGGCTAATAATCTTTCTTTTCTTTTTTATTTCGAATTCAAATATGGCATAGCATCACATTTCATTATTCTTTAATTGATTTGAACATGTGGAATTTTTACTCCTTTTTTTTTAACATCTACACATTTATGTATTTTGTCTTCGAATTGAGTTGAAGATGTCATTTCAAATGGTGCGTCAATCTCTCCCTTTTTTTATTAAATGATACATTTGACACATTTTTAGAAGACTTTGAAATGGAATTTTCCATCTAATTATATTAAAAATAACATAAAATATTATTTTATTATATTTTTAATTAATTTATACAATTAAGAGAGCTCATGTTTTTATATATACAAAAATAAATAATTAAACAACGGGCACTTAAAAAGCACGCGCAATATGTTAAATTGTTAATGGACCATCATAATTTCGGGCCCAGATCGTTAAGGGTTTCAAAATTTAATGTATTGAGTTGTCTTCATTAAATTTTCCATGACTTCATTTATTATACTTATTTTCGTTTCATCGTAAAAAGCTCACAATTTCGTGCTATTAATTGATAAGACAGCATTATTTTCTTGTAAATGTTATTTAAATTAATGCATGTGTTGGTTAACATTCATTCTAAGAATACTAACTACATAATCACACTCAATGCATGTGCATTTTTATCTAATAACACATGATATTTTTTTATGCGTAAAGTTATATTTTCATTATATAAATATGTCAAAAATATCACACACACAATATATATTATTTTATAATGAATCATTTATATGGTAAATACTTTTTTTATTAATAACAATAAAATGTAAAACTGTCATACTATAAAATTTTTAATAATAAAATTAAGTTTTCAAAAAGAAAATTACGTTAGACAAAATGAGGTAGAAAAAAACACGAAGATAACAAAATAATAAGTACAAATTAAACAGAGAATATATATATATATATATAAGTGGAAAGCAATAAAAATATGAAAATATATTTCAGTAAATTAACATTGACAACTAAAGGTAATTGTTAATCACCCCATGCACTCAACAGAAATATATGTTTGACTTTCTCCTTCCGAACTATGCGAACCACATATAAGCAGTAATATAATTAGTCTTTGTTCTTTAATGGAGATTTCTGATGTTTGGGTTGGTGTAAGATAATTTCTTGTATTAAAATTTCTTTAACCGAGAAAATTGGTATAAATTGAATCAAACAAGCTTTATAAGTACGAATATTTAAATTCAATCATTTAATTCTTCTTTAAAAAATAAAATTTAAAACTCGAACAATTTTTTAAGAAAAATTTACTCTTCGATCTCCTTTGAATCTCACTAGATCTTCAATTAACAATAATTCATTAGCTAAGTATTATAATTTCGAATCAAATGTTAGAATTTAATAATATTGTACAAAAAATATCTTAACTTTAGAGATGAATGCTGTGGATCTTCTTTGGAAAAAAAAAAACAAAAACTTGTGAGAGAATTATGGAACTATTCAGAAATCTAATTCTTTATGTGACTTCCATTATTTTATTCTCCATAGAATTTATTCCTATTTATCTTGTTAAAAGGGAGTTTTGCTATATCAACTTGCTAATATGCCGCAATTCTATTATCTAATGTGATTTGAGACTTATCATGAAATTTAATGATAAGCCTACACTTATCGAAATCATCATCTCTCATGATTTGAGAAGATTTCTCCACTTACACAATTTGATTAGCTAATTAAAATAATAATTATCTATTTATTTATTTTAAAAATTATATTCATTTAAATTTCAAAATATAAATAAAAATTATTTAATTGACATTCTAATATCATATTTTCACATTTTCCTATTTGATTGAAGAAGAAATTTTTACTGTATACAAATACTCGTTCGAAACTTCTTTTTTAATTTTTTTTTTTGAATGAATAAGTCCCAAAGCTTTGTATTTCTTTTTGATTTTTAGCATTTGGATATCAGTTGCCCTTTTTAATTGTTGGGTCATTTTAGGAGGGCAGCCCAAAGTCGTGTGTTATCCCTGCCCTTAAGCATTGTTGGACCTTGCTTAATCCAAGACACTGGCTTGGATATTGACTCCCCTAACCATTTATTCTTGAGGCTGGTTTGACTCCTCCGAGAGATCATGTAGCCAGCATAACCCCTCACGTGACTTCCCCATTTTCCTTTCTTTCGGGTCGTACAGACGTCATGCAAATGCAGAAATTTCAACTAATCAACATCTATTTTTAATGTCATAGCACTCGTGATTGTCCACATAGAATTTTCCTTCGTTCCAACATTTGTAATTCAAAGAGTTCGTCTAACACGAGAATTCTTCGAAGCCATGGCCTCGAAGCACTGATCTGGTTAGTCCCTTTTCTCAAAGTATATGCTGATTTCCATATAGGTATTGGCTAAAATCTGGTAGACGACATGCTTCAGCCCTCTCTTCCATTTGAAATGTAAAAGGAGGGGGAAAGTATGTGTGTATTAATGTGTTGTGAGAGTACATAATTGTATTAGACAGTTGTAGCCTAATCTAAGGAAGAAGAATAATTATAAAATTGTATCATATGTACTACTCCGAATATCTATCTTAATACTTAGTTAATATACATTATTCATACGTATGAAAACTTTGACTTTTCAAAGTATTTTTCCTCAAGTTGAAGTATAAATATTAGTCATGCCTAATTTGTTATAAATATAATTAACTCATGGTCTATTAAGTGTTTTAGTTAATATATCTCCCAACTATCCTCTAATCTTCACGTGACATATGAAAATCAAATTTTCTTGTAATTTTTCTAGAATAAGATGAAAGTCAATTTCGATATATTTGGTTCATTTATGAAATTCTAAGTTAGAGGGTAGCTTGATTATTGCATCATAGGTGGTTGGCATAGACACTTGAATACCAACTTTGCATAGGAGTTAATAAATTCATTTTATCTCACAAACTGATTTAGGTGTAGCCCTATACTTTACCTGTGCATTGGATTTAGAGATAACATTTTGCTTTTGCTTTGCAACGAGACTAAATTTCCTTTACCGAAAACAAAGTAGCCAATGGTGGATCTCTAATCAATTTTAGAGCTTGCTCAATTTGTATATGAGAAACATTCTAGTTGAGTGTCAATTATTTTTGTACAATATTCTTAATCTAGGGACTCGCTTTAAATAATACAAAATCTCTTTTAGTGCTATCTAATATATTCTTAATAGAATATATTATATGAAGGCGAGTCATTGTAAGATAATTCACTCTTCCTACTAATCTTTGGTATTTTTTTGGGTCTTTAAATGGATCTCCCTCTTTAGTGAGATGTTGATTTGGTATGATGAGAGTACTATATAATTTAGCCCCTAACTTTCTTGTTTTTGCTAGAAGATTAAGTACACTATTTGCTACAAGAAAATTGATCATTTGCTACACCATTTTTCCCTATACCTAAAAAATTGTAGCCATTATATTTTTGCTTATGCTTGGTACTACATAAGTATTGGATTATTAAAAGAACGCTTTCCTTGTAAGAGTGTTAGCAATAAATGCTATTGCTTATGTTTTTGATACTTTAGGCAATACATTTTTTTACAATTGTAGGCAATATGTATTATTAGTTATGCTTATGCCATAGTAAGCAATGATATTTGTTAAATCCTACA
The DNA here is from genome assembly GCA_019155195.1 of Avicennia marina. NCBI lineage: Eukaryota > Viridiplantae > Streptophyta > Magnoliopsida > Lamiales > Acanthaceae > Avicennia > Avicennia marina. The sequence goes on from CM032767.1 coordinate 7,626,201, forward strand.
ATTTAAAAGTAAAAGTAAAGGTAAAACTAATATAATGTGTCAAAAAGAATGGACATTAAAGTATAATTTCTTTTGTATTTGTCTTTCCTTTATTTTTGGCAATTTATTTAAAGCTATTATATTATTAAAATTAAAATATTGTACAAATAGATTAAGTATCAAAAAAAATTTTCATAACAAAAATTCATTTGATAATTAGATTTATATAGGGGATATTTCAATTTAAATTATTAGAAGGTAATTTACTTGATAATTTATGCACTTATCAAGGAGCTTTATATTTGATTTGTTTCATAGTTTTATCAAGGGGTATTTGAATTTGAAAGTGTATAGGATGTTTAACTGATGTTAATTAGTCATTAAATTGGAACTTTTGTATACAATTTTAACTTGTATCAAGAAGTTCTTGAATTTGAATATTTATAGACAATTTTAACTCGTGTTAATTAGTCCTTAAATTTGGATATTTATAAACAATCATGTTAAGGAATTATTGAATTTAAAAATTTGAAAATAGTCTTAACACATGTGAAGGAGTTGTTGAATTTGAGAACTTGTAGATAGTTTTAACTCATATCAACAAGCTAGTTAATTTGAGAAATCGTAAATAATTTTAACTCATATCAAAAAGTTGTTAAACTTAAAAATTTATAGATAGTTTTAAATTATATCAAAAAGTTCTTGGATTTGAAAATTTGTGGATAGCTTTAACTCATATTATGGAGTTTTTGAATTTGAAAATATATAGATAATTTTATCATGGAGTTCTAGAATTTGAAAATCCGCAGACCATTTTAATTCATGTTAAGGAGTTTTGTTGTGAGGATTTAATTTAAAATTTTAGATAATTTATGCTTATATCTAGGAGCATTTGGAGAAAGTTTAAAATCTTTTGGTCTTTTTATGAGCAACATATTTTCTTTTTCACTTTTATCCATTCTGTAGGGCTTATTAGGCATTATCTCCACCTCCATAGATTTGCCACTTGTGTTTCAAGGGAAGACTTCCCTTTTCAAGTTCTTGAGACCGTGAATAAGCTGATCCTCATTAATTGAGGGGCATGCAATCTTCAACTTGTTCATGATGGGGAACTTCCTAAGAGAGATCAACATACTCATAAGCCATGTTGCATATGACTTCATCAACTTAGTCATTATTGTTCATGTCAATTTCAAAAGATCTAGTTGTGATACTAAGAAGATTTACAATCACTTTTCTTCTTTTAGTGAGATCACTTCTTTACGAGCCAACTATATAACTTTATCTTCGAAGAAAACAAAGATTGGACGCTCTATTAGACGATAGTACTTGCAATATTTTGGGTCATTGGCCTAGCTTTCTAGGTTACTTCATTTGAGAGAGTTAAATGAGATTGGCCTTGAACAAGTCATTGAATATCCCAAAAACATCTAAGTTAAGGAATAAGTATTTCTTTTTGCATCTTCTTTAAATTTAACTTTCTTACCTTTGTTCCTCGAGTAGGATCATTCTTTTCTTTAGTCTTATTTCTCAGCAGTTTTATGGGCATAGAACTCACTATCATGAATTCTTTACTTGAAGTTTAACGAGAGGGCTTGCCCCCAAACTTAGCTTCATGCTTACCATTGATCTTGACAGGGTCTTGGATAGGTAGGCCATTAACTCTAAGTCATTCCCTGAAGTGGCCAACTCGTCAAACATTTTGAGTTAAACCTCTTTGAGGATGTACCTTAAGCCCCACTATATTTTTAGATGCACATTTCAATGACTAAAATTTCAAATGGACTACCCTTGCAATTCAAGATCAAACTTCTTCAATTGTTGATCTAATCAATAACGGGCTCATCTTTTTGATGGCAAGAATTTATGAGTTCGATCATATTACCTATCATTTAGGTGCTATAAAAATAGTTGAGAAATTCTTGCTCTGATTGTTTCTAACTGTCTATAGACCTAGTCAAATGTATTTCCTTTTTAGAATAAAACAAATTGCTTACAAAGGTGATCATTGTGAGTTCCAACATCATTACATGTTTCAATTGAGTAAGCGACATGTTGCTTCGAGTTTCCCTTACTATCAAATTGTTGAAATTTTAGAGGTTAATAGCCTATAAGCATCTTTAACTTATCAATTCTCTCAATATATGGCTTTGCATTAGTCAAAGATGACTTAGGGGCACTTTCAAAATTGTCTTTATGGTTCTTATGATAAATTCTTTTAGTTGATGAATTAGCACCAAACAATCAAAAGAGACTGGAAGTTCTTTAGGGGAAGACTTCTTGCTTTTGCTTAGTTATTTTATAGATGTTTCAATTTCATCATGAGCTTCAACTTTTTGTTTGCCTATGACATGATTAGCTTCAAGGTTTTCCACTTTACTCATGAACATTGAAATTTTGAAGTCTTACTTTTGAACATATTGGCAAGACTTTCTATGGCATTAGTTAGGCTTATAATTTGTTCTTCCATGTTTGTGGCATTTGTCATTATAACAGGTGTGATGTTAGAGGGGGATTAGTGACTTGACATTGAGTAAGGATTGTATGGGAGAGAGTCATTCTTCCATCATCTTCACTTGACTCAATGAGATGAAGTATATGCTTCACAGCTATATGTGGTGGAGGGGTCATCATAGAGTGCGCTTTTTGTGGCTTGCTGGACTCTGATGCTTTTAGTGGTATTGTTTGAAAAGTTTAAGGTAGCTACCTTGACTGTCTTAAGTTTGTTAGCAACTATCATGGTACTTTGAAACTAATGGAATTAGATGAGAGGTGGAGCGGTCTTACTGGACATGCCAAATTGAATTTCAATTTCTTTGTATTTGAATTTTATTAAAAAAGAAAATTGGTACAAATTGATTTGAATTAGAATCAAATTGACTTTGTAAATATGAATTTGTAAATTCAATAAGCTAATTCTGCTTTCAATAATAAAGTTTAAAACTCAAACAATTTTCTTAGGAAAACTTGCACTTCAATCTTACTTGAATCTTGCTTGATCTTCAATTAGTGTTGATTCACTAGCTTAATACTACAATTTCAAATTAAACATTAAAATTTATTATTTTTCATGAAGAATACTTTGAATTTGAAGATAAATACGATGGATCTTTGAAATTTTGGAAAGAATTTGAGGAGAGAATTTTAAAACTCTTTGGAACTCTAATTCTGTATGGGACTTCAATTATTTCGTTATCTTTAAAAACCACTCCTATCTATAGTGTTAGAAAAGAGAAATTTTGTTGCATCAATATGTTGACATGACACAATTCTATCAGTCTTAATAATTTGGGACTTATCATGCGATTTAACTTGTAAGCCCAGACTTATCGGGATCATCCTCTCTCGTGATTTGCTGAGATTTCACCATTTACTCAATTTGATTAATCGATTAAAATATTAATTACTTATTTTTTTATTTTAAAAATTATATTTATTTAAATTTTAAAATATAAATAAAAATTATTTAATTAAAATTTTAATATTATATTACCACTTACCAGTATTTGAGTTATGTATTTGAGTTATGTGTTAGCAGAAGTGAAGTCTGGTAAATTTAGTCAACTCTTAGTTTGATCGTCACACTCGTTCCAACTATAGCTTTATGGGCAGAGAGCACAAATTCATCAGACAACTTGGCCGTGGATTGCATCGAATTAACATATTGCCCATCTCACTACTATTTTTTTAATACAACTGATGAAGCAATACTTTAGATTTGAGGATATAATGTTAACCTTATGCACAAGAGTCAAGACAGGCAAATCAAGAAATAAAAAAATAGAGAATATTTAGATAATCTTGACCGTACAATTCACTAGAATTACACCAACTTAGGCCGTATTTATTTTAGATAATAGGCTGAATAAAATATCCATTTCAAAAGACAAAAACACATATATAGAAGGTTTGACCTAAAATAGTCAACATATTGAATAAATAATCTGACCTAGTAATTGTGATGGAATGATCATTAACAATATATTTTTAAAAATCCTAATCTCTAAAATGAAAACGAACATGGATTTAGAATATCAATGAAGATGGCAAATTTGTCACCTTCAAAAAGATTACTAAATGTGGCACAACTACATCATCTCATCATCAAAATGTAGTTTAGGAGATATGCAAGGTGTATTTGCACCAAATGAAATGACAATTTTTTGAAAGTTACCAATTGCATTTTATTATGTGTTACTATATACACCCCTTATTTACTCACTGTGGCATTTTATTATTTGGTACGCATCCCAGTTGTTGCAATGGTCCACACGTTTTCCCATCATCTCACTGCGTTATTGCTGTTTTCCTTTCCAGCTATGAATCTGCTCCAATGTCTTCCCTTCATCAGGTGCATGTAATAATGCCCTCAGTACAACTAGGATATGTCAAATAATATCCACTTAGCTTTGTCTTTCTCGCAGTTGGTAAGTAGCAAATCCCTCGCACTGAAGTTGTTACATAATTTCTTTAAATATTTCGTGGGAGGCATTCGCAAAGACCAGAGGCAAATAAAAGCAGTAGCACGAAGTAAAGGTCAAATCTTTAATCTTTTTGAAGAGTAATTGTATCACTGGTATTAGATAATTATTCAATATATACGTACACACACACACACAGACAGATATATATATATATATATATATATATATGCATGTGTGTGCGTGCGCACGCTGTTAAGTTAAAATGGGTTTGAGTGTGGCTATGTTTGTTTGGATTTTTAAGTGTTCTTTTTTAAATATATATTTTCATGAATTGTATAAAAGTAGGATTGAAAAAGTTAAAAAAAAAATAGAAAAATGTAGGGATTTTTGTGTTTTTTTTAGTGGTATTAAAATTAAAACAAACATAGCACTTGTAATTAAATCATTTAGGGCTTTAATTGGTACAGATTGATTTCAAACGGGTTTGGATTTGATAAAATTTGACTAAAAAGCCATTTAGTTATATTATCTAAAAATTAAATAGTGTATTTTGCACAGGATAACAATGAATTAGTTGGTTGAGGGGTTGACTTGAGACAGGTGTGTTACATGTAAACTATCAATATATATTTAACTAATTTGTTTTGTGGGTTATTTTTTTTGCTTGAACTCAATTCATTAATTTCAAAAGCTATCCGTTTCTAACCCATCAATTCATGACTAAAAAAATATTTTAATCAAAATAAAGATAGAAACCAGTTTTTATATACTATAATTTTTTTTTTTAGTTTCTATACTATTGCTTCAAAAAATAATTTTAAATGTATTTAAAGTTTGAAATTTTCTGATAGTCATTTTAAATTTTGTTAGATTAAGATTTCGTAGAATAAGTATAATCATGCAAATGGAAAAGAAAGAAAGATGGAAAAGGAATACAACAATCCAAAATAGAGCCTTACAGACTTGCATGGGTAAAGGCATGCAACATGGATGGTGCACTGAATTCTGATACCCATAATGAGAATTGAGTTTGAAAATATAGATATAAAATTTAGTTTAATATAATATTTAAGTTTGAGTTTTAATATATTTATTATGTTAGTATGTAACTTTATTTGATTAGCTAAAATTAATGTATTTGCTTTTGAGTTTATCAGTTCGACTTGATTTTAACCTGTATCCACGAAAGTTTAAATCAAATCTATTAATTTTATGCTATTTTTGTGTCATGTTTTTGCCACTCTAAATTGTGCCTTCATTGCATATCATGTATGTAGAGTTAGTGATAATAATAATTGGTAACAGTGCACATTCATTAATGAAAAATTCATTCAATAATTTAATAGAATTTTAATAGTAATTTATGATGAATAACATACAAATATCAAACTTAATCTATTCAAACTTTAGTGTATATATACGCAAAATTTATGTCATGATTTTTTTAATCTTTAAGTGCAAATATAAATACAAAAATACACCATAATTAGCATTATGTTGTTATTATATAATATGTGTGCGAATGTTTGTCCGAATGATAAATAACCTTAATTTTCATAATTAAAAATGAATTATCATAATATTAAAAAAATAAAAGCTACTGATTCTCAATCTAAATTTGAAAAGAAAATAAGGTGAGTGGTTGATGTTAGTTTTAACAGAGAAATTAGAGACATAATTATAAAATATTAAAAAGACTAAATGTAATTATTATATGCAAATTTGCTATGAAAGACATTTTAAAAAAAATATTAAAAGACCAACAGAGGGCTTAGCAGTAACACTCTATATGTGTTAAAAAATTCAAAAAAATAATTAATTTGTTGATATAATGATCTTATGAACTTATTTTAGCTAATATTTAATATAAATATAAAAGGTTTAAATTGTGACTTGTTATTTAAATACAAATACAAAATTATACTTAAAAATAAAATTTATTATTTTTATTATATAATATGTGTGAGTGCATGTGCAAAACATAATAGTTTTTGTATTTTAATAATTAAAAATAAACCAATAGAGATTAACAAATAAAAGTCATTAATTCTCTATTCAAGTTCGCCAAAAAAAAAAAAAATGATGGATTTGTCAGTGTTAATTAATTAAAAATAAGGATATATTTGATAAATCATTAAGAAATAAAAGATACTTATTATAAAGGGTGCGAACTAATAACATAGTATAGATTAATTGAATGTAGAAATACAATTGGTAAAACATTAAAAAATCAAATGATGGTTATTATAGTGTTAGGAACCTAATAATATGATATAGCGTATCTAAAAAGGGTATTTCTGAAAGACGGTTCAATGACAAAGTTTTAAAAATAATATAGCAATATAAATAATATACGCATGAAAGGTGAAATATATAAATAAGAACTTTTCTTGATCCAATGGGAGAATTTAAAATCTAAATTCAACATAAGAATTATTACTTACATTGAGACAAGACTCCAGAGCTAGACAGCGTTAAAGGCTTTGGGGTTTTGTCCTCTAAAACATGGAAATAGTTGTCTCAACATTGCTGGGTGTTTAACTTTAACATACTAATCTCATAATTTACTTTTAATTATGTCCAATTAGTTATTATTATATTAATTTGAAAATAAAGTCCATAGCCAAATTCATGGTCGTTGTTTTAGTGTGACCGTCACCCTTTACTTGGAACCAAAGCCTATGGAAGATGATGAAATTTTACCCCACAATTTTGAGTGGAACGATCGATTATTATTGTCACCCAAAAATTAAATAAGCAAAAAGGGTAAATAAAAGGTAATTGTCAATTTGATCCCCACTTTTTTTCCCCTACCCAGCTCACAGAGAAACTTCCACTGTGTTTGGATGCAAAATTTACATAATTCTGGTCTCTGCAAGTGCAGCTCTCCAAGCAAATTATTTATTAGGATGGCTCTCTCAATATCTCTCTCTCCGTCCTATTTTTACATTATTGTTTCTTTTTTGGTTAATTTTCACACCAATTTTACTCGCAAATAAAATTTGGATCCAAACATGGCCTTCCTTCTTCTTTCCACTCTAATTCTACTTACCCCACCTCCCACATCACGACTCTCCCCTATTTTCTATATATACAAATCTATATCTCCATTCGCCATCTCCCCCTCTCTTCGCGAGTGCACATAAGGTTGCTGCAAATTCTTGTGTTTCTTCTTCTTCTCCAAATCTAGTATAGCAATGGCAGCGGACAACGGCAGCTCGAGCGATGGCCTGATCGTCAGTTTTGGTGAGATGCTGATCGACTTCGTGCCGACGGTGTCCGGTGTGTCGCTGGCGGAGGCTCCGGGATTTCTCAAGGCTCCTGGTGGCGCACCCGCCAACGTTGCCATAGCCGTGGCCAGGCTCGGCGGAAGGGCCGCCTTCATCGGCAAGCTCGGCGACGATGAGTTCGGCCGTATGCTCGCCGGGATCCTGAGGGAGAACGGCGTCTGCGCCGACGGCGTCAACTTCGACAAGGGCGCACGCACGGCGCTGGCGTTCGTGACTCTACGCGCCGACGGCGAGCGCGAGTTCATGTTCTACAGGAATCCCAGCGCTGACATGCTGCTCACCCCCGATGAATTGAATCTCGAACTCATTAGATCTGTAAGTGCATACATCATCACCATCATCTTCCCTTTCATCTTCATCGCACGCGCGCGCGCACGCAGCGACATATGCACGCATGAGTGCATTTATGGGTACATAAACACGTATCTATGAATGGATTAGACTTAATTTGGCAGAATCTGAAGCAGAGTTTTTGTTTGTTTGTTTAGATTTATTATTTTCACTATCTTTTCTTCTGATTTGTGCAATTTTTTGGTCTCTATTGGGGGGCTGTGAGTGAACCCCACGCGCGTTGGCATTTTCGCTGTACCCTCGGTCGGGGGTCATAACTTGACTGAATGTTTTATTTGGGTCAAATATTTCATTCAATTTGGTTAATTTGAGTTGGGAATTGGTCACCGTAGTCACAAAAAACACATCGAATCCAGCGAGGATGGGTGGTCCCATCGTTGGCTGAATAAATTTTATTTTTTGTCAATATTTTCTGTAGAAATTGCGTAAAGTGTAGGTTTTTTGGACGACCTATATCTATATATTTTCTCCTGTATGACTAGTTCTTTGACTGAGTCGGATTTATTTAGGTTTGATACCTCTTGAATGAATGGGATTACGGTTGACAATAACGAACCTTGCAAACTATTTCCCGAAAACGAGAAGAATGTTACTTGTTCAAATTGGGAATAATTAATGTTTTTGATTCATTCGTAGAAAAACTCATAAAGCGTGCCCGTAATGACTAAGGATGTATATGATTTATCTAAGCCAGATGGAACTGCTGACTAACTTGTGTGCAGAATACATGGATGATACCTTGCATCAAAGAGAAATATGTGTGGAGGATATATGAAAGTATATTAGTTGGCATCTATAAATTTCGGTGCCAACCAACACACGGATTCTTCCGATGAAAGAGATTGGCATCAAGTTCTGATATTTTGATAAAATCTTTTATTTTTATTTTTATTTTTTTTAATTATATCTACTTTCACTTATTTGATATATTAAAATTAATAATGGAATTATTTGTTTAATTTTTTTTATATTAGACCAGATATATAGTCACAAAATACTGACATGGTTATGGGGTTTATCTTGACACAGATTAATTTTTTTAATCTGATAAATCAAATGAAGTAGAATTTTATGTGAAACCTACATGGTGCGGCCTTCATAGCTTTCGGTGGTTATCAGATGGGCTCCACGCTTGAATTATTGAGTATTCTGGAATCTGTATCTGGATTAGCATCTGTATGAATTCGATCATCCTGTTTTTGACCCTAGCATGGAAAAAGGGTAATGGAATTTTATCTTCAAAGAAAGAAGTTTGTGATTGTGGGGGCGTGATATTCTACTGATTTCCTGTCTTCCGGGTGGGGTTTGCCTCATAAATAAATACTAGTATCTGCCAATGATTATTCCTGGCTTTTTTAAGTGAGCTGCTACCTAAGTAGGTGAAACTTTATGTGGAGTTAGTCGCCTCCACAGTTAGTACTAATAATCACTTCATACGCATTTGCATAATGAACCCTTCTCAGCACTTCATTGGCTTTGGACCCCAGCAGATTAAAGTAACAAAATTTACAGAATTCGGTACAAGCATCAAGTGGTCTATCATCTTCCTTTTCTTGCTGTCTGACGTTTAGTTTGTTTTTTTGTTAGTAAGCCATGGAATGGACTTGTATAGATTCTCTCAAAATTTGAAATTGAATTGATGTTTCGAATTAGTAGTTGATCATCGAGTGTGAAACATATGTACACATTTATTTGATGCGTGCAGGCTAAAGTGTTCCATTATGGATCAATAAGCTTGATAGTGGAGCCATGCAGATCGGCGCATTTGAGGGCGATGGAAGTGGCCAAAGAAGCAGGGGCATTGCTTTCGTATGATCCAAACCTCCGGCTGCCCCTTTGGCCGTCAGCTGAGTATGCCAAAGAGCAAATAATGAGCATTTGGGACAAAGCAGACGTGATAAAGGTCAGTGATGTCGAGCTCGAGTTTCTCACTGGGAGCAGCAAGATTGATGACGAATCGGCCATGTCCCTCTGGCACCCCAACTTGAAGCTCCTCTTGGTCACCCTTGGAGAAAAGGGTTGCAGATACTACACCAAGGTATGTGTGTTTTCTGTCACTCTTATCTTATTTTATTTATTTATTTATTGATTTCTTTTAACATTATAGAGGTCTGATCCAATCTAATCCTGCAATGGTTAGATAGGGTGGGTTTCTTGGAAACAAGTAGTTGAAACGTGGGTTAGAGCTAGAGGGTGATTAATTGTCTTAATAATAGTTGAAGATGAACACGGATCTAGTCTCACTGCATATATTAATATATATATTTGTTAAGTTCTTTTTAAAATTTTTTTTTTATGAATAAAAATAGGAATAGAGTTTAAAGCTAGGGTTGATTGTTATGCATGAAAAATATTGATACGGACAAGTAACTTGGGGTGAAAGTATTTTTTGTCGATTTTTAGAGCAATAAATATGTGTAAACAATAGTTTTTTGATCCAAACTGTGCTGGTGATTTCAGCAACATATTATAATCATTTAGTATAATTTATTATAGGCAACTAACAATGCAGCACGAGGATTGGCGTCGCTCCACTTTCCACCCTTTTTCTCTAAACGTGGGGCGACTTTAGAGAATACTAATATAATGTGCTTTTTCTCATTCTTAATTAAATAAAAAATACTAATCAAATTCAACTAAATAAATTAATATTTCGCATCCACGCCTTGAAAGGCGGGATCCATGTGACTTTCTCGTTGTCTGCTGACTTCTGTCTCCTCGAGAACTCTTTAGGTTTAGGATGATCCTTTTGAGGCTAGAGATATTTTTTTTATTAATAAAAATAAGAATAAAAAAGATACCACCAGATTGAAAATAAATCACAAATTTGCGTTGAAATTTTTATAACACCCTTTTGCCCAATTGAATAGGCATGTCCACTTGATTCAGCAGCTCCGCCTCCTAGCCCTTATTTACGAGATCAAAAAAAAAAAAAACCCTCTTGTGTATGCGACCAACGTTTTCATGACAATGATGGTATTTTGTGTGGCGTTCAGCATTTCCGTGGAGCCGTGGACGCCTATCACGTCAAAGCAGTAGACACAACTGGGGCTGGTGATTCCTTCGTGGGAGCCCTCCTTGGAAAGATTGTGGATGACCATGCCATTATTGAGGTATATTCCTATCATAATAATAATAATAATAATACCAATCAACCCACCAACATTTACTACATTAAGGTTTCCGGCCGTGGAGGATCGTACACGAGTTGAATGAATAAAATAATACTAAGGAAAGGTGACTGTGTGCGTGCAGGACGAAGGTAGGTTGAAGCAAGTGTTGACGTATGCGTGCGCTTGCGGAGCCATAACCACAACCAAAAAGGGTGCTATCCCAGCTCTACCCTCGCACTCTGAGGCCTTGGCTCTTCTCAATAATGGAGGAGGACCACAATAAGAGGAAACTCTCAGCAAATTTTCTTGTGTCTTTTAACCTAAGCCAGCTTTATGCTTGCATTTCATCTCTTCCTACTTTTATTCTACGCTTTGTAATGATGCTGAAACGCTTTCTAAATTTCAATCAATAAATCGTGATCTCCCACCATACCAAGTCTGACCCATCTGGTGCGGCAGACGTTGCGTCCACGGTCCTATGAACTTCAGTATCACAGTGTACCATAATCGAATGAGCTTTTCTTACATGTTAATATGCGTCGACAGTACTACTTTTAATGGCCAGAATTGCAGTGAAATAGATTTTGTTAGCACCCACTTGTAAGCAAGACACAACAAATATTTCCATATGCGCGTGCATTAGCTTTTTAGACTCAAAATGTTAATACTATGACCGCAGCAGCGAAGTGACACGCACGCAGCAAAACTATAAAGCACATTGATTTTATTATTGCAATCCTACACGAGTCTAGACTTGTGGCAAAACCCTAGAAGATGGAATTCATACATCGTCTGGCAACAACCTCAATATCATCGGGAAACATATAATCTTCAGAATCACAAGTGATTGAGAATGTACTAGAAAAAAAAAATAAAAATCAAAAACCAATTGTCAACAGGTTTTTAAACACGGTAACTTATAACACAACCCCAACAGGTCTTGGGTTGAAAAATCTAATGACATGATGTAACTGCAATGATGCGATCACATAAAACCCAATGATGGTGATGACTAATAAGAGCACTTAAGAATTTGATCAGCTTTGGAAGGACATTGAAAATTTCAGATGTAATTTTTTAAACATTAAAAAGTTGAACTTAATACGAACAAAATATCAACAAAAGTACATCTCTTATTCAAACATTATTTGAAGACTTCAACAAATCTTTCTGATGGTTGCACAAGTGAATAATACTTGAACCAATTCACATTTTATCTTTAAACAAAAATTTCAACTTCCCCAAAAGATACTTCACAATGTGTACCTTCTATCGTCATAACACAATTGCCTGTGGATAACAACCACTAACCTCCATGTGCAAAGAAGCCCAAAAGTGCTTGCAGTTCTCCAACCTCCCTTGCATATGAGCCAAAAATGACCTTGCCCATGCTTCCTTGCCTCCCTCCAAGCTCAAGTCATGAGGCACAGTAAAACTGTTATAAAATCAAATCCATAAGTGTACAATAAGCCAGTTCCAGTTTAAAGCATTTTGTTTCACTAAAAAGACTGAAACACAGAACTTGACTCAGTAATCTTGCATACATGTAACTTGAGTGATGCAACAAGCCTATGATGGGTGCCTCTTTGAAGCCCAGCATGAATGAATGACCAGCAAGAATTTTCTTCTTGAGTTCTTTAGATTGCATGAATCAATGATATGCCACAATTAAGAAAGTGAAAAAACGATGAGTAATTCTTGCTCTTGATTTTGCCAAAATTCCACAACATTAATGTCTCCCTATAATTGTAGTTAAAAATTTTGTACCATAATATATTTGTATTTCTTGGTCAATGACCGTGAGCTTTAACGAGGTTTACGAACACCTAACTTGTGATATGTCTAATTACTTTTCTGTCCCTAAAACGAACATTCGTTGGCCCAAATATTTCAGGTAAATGGCTCATTTGCCCTTCACTAAAAATTACAAAAATCTCCATTGAGTCCTGTCAAATATAATACATGTATATTTCTCCAAGCTGATCAAAACACCAAAAATGCTAAGCATTCAAAGGCACATTTAGCCTTCAATTACTTACATCGAATATAAACACATATCTAAAATCAGCTTGGTTACATCAATGTACTCACATCCAAAATTTACTGTCGATTTATTGACTTGTTTTTTTTTTTCCTTTCGTTTTCCTTTCATCCACAAAATAATCATTAGTAGGTGATCCACACAGCATTAACTACAAATGAAGGTGGGAATAGACCTTCTAAGTTGCAGTTAAAATAACAAATTTAACTAAACTATTATAAAAGCAGTTATGTGCATTTCACTTTTTATTTGGAGAATATGCACATTTTCCTCATTTTTCTTTTGATTCATGATAGTCAAAAAATAAGGTCATTTCAATTTAAGAAATAGCATGACAGTAAATATAAGCATGTCTAAAAAACATTAAATTGCATAATTTAAAAAACAGACTTGTAAAAATGTAGAGTTTGAAAAACATGAGATTTAAGTTGATTTTGAAATATTGAAATAGTAAAAATACTTCAAAATTAAATTATCTATGAAATGGAAAACAATTTCAAAACTATAACAAAAAATAACAAATATTAAACCACAGAGGAGGATGGCATATGTTGGACAAACTTTAAGGGGTGTCAAAAGATATGTTTTTCTCCAAGTGCTGTAATGACGATTTAGTATGTTTCTTGATGCTACGAAATTAATTCTCATTTGTACAAAATTATGAAATATTAATTGTAAAATTACCAAAGAAAAATCAAAATTAGAATTTAATATCTACTACTTATTTTACAAATTACATCAACTACAATGGTGTTTTGGGGCCATGATATGACACCCATAATACAATTGATCCTATTAGTTAGGAAATATAGATGACCAATGAATGGATGTTTGGGAAAATGTAAAATAAATTGATAATGAAATGCTCATACATGATGACAACAACTTGGTTTATGATCTTGCAAAAGCTTTCAAAGTTGATGAAGATGCTCATGATTTTCAATTTTAGCCTACAAGGCACCATATCATCTTCAAAGGCAACAAAGAAATTTGTTCTTGCGTGTTTAACTTGATTGATCAAGGGGAAGAAAACCTTGATGAAACGAATGAAGAGTATAGATATGAAAAATATAAATACAATTTTGTAGACTTAGATATTTAAAAATTAGAGGCTTTGTTTTGTTTAATATTTCAACAGAGTTTGCTACATTGTTTGCAATATATTTGATTAGACATTATTATTTTTGAGATAATTAGTAGTTTTTTGATTATTTGTTTTATTGCTCAAAATTAGAAGATGAAGGTATTTTTGTTTTGGAGTTTATTCTATTCAATCTTGTTGATCTTTTACCCATTAAGGATACAAAGTGTTTGATCTCATTAAATGTCCAACTTGGGGGCGTGCGGGAAAGTAAAACATATAAGATAACAATATAATCGATTTGATTAAATAAAATTCTATTATATCTGCAAGATTAAGAGTAATATTTGGTATGATGTGATTTTGTTAATTTATTTCCATTATTATACTTTATATCTCCCAATAAATAGGTGATTATTGTAATACATATATAAGATAGAATAAAGAGACAAAAAATATATTGAAACCTAAAATTAAATAGTAATTCATGAATGAAAATCCAATCTCAATTTATAGTGTAAAGTTGAGTACAAATTACAATTGTTACCAAAACAAGGTAGAAACTTAACATAACACAATCCTTATACAAAAAGAAACAAAACATGCTAATCCTACAAAATCAGAATCATAATATACCTAGAATACAAACTAGGTGATAACTATATATATATAACATTAAGGATAATATTTTTCGTCAACACTACCCTTAAATTGAACATGGAGATCATAAATGTTCAGTTTACATTATCTTCAAGAGTAAATTGTTACAAGACGATAATCAAATAATTTCATAAGGTGAAAACAAGTACTTGCCATAGACCAATAATTGAATTGGAGTCTTGAGAGGACACTTTGAGATAGACGATGTAATGTGACGCTTGAATAGATGTAAGTTGACACTGAAAACTTGAAGAGGTGCTGTAAGGTGACTCTTGTAGAGAGATATCCTAAGGTGACACATAAAAAGTTATCGTAAGGCAACTAATAAAATAAACTAATAGACAACAATTGACTTTTTAAATTGACTAAGGATAGTCCCTAGTTGATAAACTTCATCTAGAAATTAATAAAGGCCCAAGAAAAAAAACTCAAGGAACGCCCTCCTCCCTCTTTTTTCATAGCTCAAAACTTTAGAAAAAGCCCAATTTAATAAACCACCCTAATAGCTAGCTCAACCTAGAGCAAGAGAGAGACTAAACCAACAATACTTGTTCTTTAGCCCAAAACTTTAAAAGAAGAACCCAAGCACTTATTTATTTATTTATTTACTAGCTCAATAACATAGCCTAGAGGACAAAAGCTCAACATATTTTATCTTAGCCATTGCATATTTGAGTGCATAGTAGCCCCAAAAGACAATATCCATCTAGTTTTAGATACCTAAAATTTTAGGCTCATCAAAAACTGCCCACTGAGGTTTTAGTGTTGGCTATGGAGGCAATGGTGAAGGCAGAGGCTCTACTACTTTATAGTTCATAATGCTGAAGTAAGCAACTCAACGGATGCACTGGCTTGGGCTTGGCACATACAGAGGCATTAGGACCTGCAACCTAAATTTTCTTGTGACAAATAGGTAAAATGGCATTAGATTGTGCAGGTCTTTGTTGCACTTGAGGCTTTAGATAGGTTCTCAATTTCAAGAGAAGCAAAGATGGCGGGTGGGCTTTCAGGTGGCGGGTTTACAAGAGTGGCTTTAACAAGAGACCCTATAATAGTGTGCCAACAGGGAAGAGACGTTGCAGTGGTATTGGTTTTCTGGTAGGAATGTTGCTAAAGTGTGATAGGCTTAGGCTGAGCTAGACAAGACATTAGATTAAGGCGAGTTTAAGGCATAATAGGTAACTAAGGAGGTTTAAATCTAAAGATGCATCTATGCTTAATTAGATTTGAAAGAAACACACTTTATATAACTTGGTTGTCTACCTTTTGATTCACATTTGCGAAGAATTTGGGCGCATATTACGTTTATAGATGATCCTCTAACAAAGTTATTAGCTAGTTGGGAAGATAATACATCTATCACTGATCAGATCAAACCAAACTAGATGTTGCTGATAGCGTAAGCAATTTTGTTGCCCTGATTAGTCCTACTTTGTTTTGTTGCCTTGAAGTGCAATTTTGGATTTCGAGTTCCACCCACAGATTTATGAAAAGTTTTAGGCCTATTTTAGTGTTCCTTGTACTCATTCTTGTTGATCTCTTATTAATTGAAAGTATGAAGAACTTTTCAATCTCTTACAAGTGTGTTACAATGGTCATCTATTTATAGGTGAGACTTATAATGTAATAATGGAAAGAAATTAATAAAATTATACTATACCAAATATTCTTGATGTAAAATATATGATAAAATATCACCTAATCAGATCAAAACTAACCAAATCAAACCTAATTAAATCTATTAATAACATGCATGATTTTCTTTACAACATTATTGTAATCATCTAAGCCAACTATAACGTTCTTTGTGGATCTATAGCCCAGAAATAAACAAATGATGACTTGTTTGCCAAGGTTATTTTTTTCAAGAAAAATGGGCCATGCTCTTAACCAATGCAGGTACGATAACCAGAATCAAACTTAAAGACTATTGAGATATGGTTACCAACTATTCCCAATTCCAAATATTTAGATATCCATAATGAAAATGACTTGATGACCCTATAGAGCTTAGGAAAAGGAAAAGGACTTGAACATAACACCCCTTCCAGATTTAAATGACCTATAACAAGCAATTCCAAAATATAATGACTTTCTCACAAGCCCTCGCACTATCATTAACAAAACACTGCCCAAAGCACTTGGAGATGAGAATTAAAAGACTACCATGAAGGTAGAGATGGAGGACAAGACGTAAGATTAAGATTATCGAAAGGAAAAATCCAATTGAGCATAGATGCATCTTTAATGGGTAACTAGGGAGGTTTAAGGCAAGTTTGGCTGCTAAAGGTTATAATCAAACCCATACCATATCTTAAGACACTTGCTATAGTTGCAAAAAAAGAACACCACGAAAGTGTTATTGTCATTAATAACTAACCTGGGTTGAAGATCACATCAACTGATAGCATATTTTGAGACATTTGATATAGTTGCAAAAATGAACACCATGAAAGTGTTATCATCATTAGCAGCTAACTTAGTTTGAAGATCACATCAATTTGATGTCAAGAACATCTTACTGCATTTAGACTTTGAATAAGAGATCTACATAGAAGTCCCTCAGGTATTCAACTCTACAAATGCATAACACATAGTTTGTAGATTGAGAATGAGCTCAACACTCTTCAAAAGCATGGCTTGGAAGATTTAGCGTGTATGTGTTGTTAAAACACAAAGACTATATTTTTTATTACTTGATGGATAATACAAGAGGTATCCTAACTTCATACAAAGAGTTGGAATGGCGTAAGTGGATGGAAGATTCAAGCACTTATTTAAAAATACAACAAATTTCTAGGAAATTAATTTTATATTCTAAAATCCTACAAATTGAATGTAGGTATTTTATTACAGAGTTCAACACGAACCATTTATAGAAATTGTTCACCATCTATGATAGGCAAACAGAAGTAGGTAGTTCATAAGTAGAAGATAAGCAAAAGTTAATAGAAATTGAGATTGAGTTCCACAAGTAACAAATAGAGTACACTAAGAGGTTGTGATTCATGAGCAATAGACAAAGGGTTAACAAATATTAAAATTAGACAATTATATGGAAAATCACATTTAGCATAATATAACTTGGATGATAATGCTCACATTGATAACATTAATAACGAGGGGTTAAAATATTAAAATCCAAGTTATTCACCCTATAGAAAAACAGGGGCATGAACAATGAAGAAATTGAGAAAGGCAAATATTTGAGATTTCAGGCAGAGGTTAGAGAGGGAAGGGGAAAATGGGGACAAAAAATTTATGAAGAAAGACTTTTTTTATGAATATGGGACAATCACAAGTAATATAGAGATGACAAATGCTAAGGAAATATCGACATGTTTTAGGTTCATCAATTTTGAAAATACTACTAAAGCTATTGAATCTTTCATACTATGTTAAAAAAAAAAGACTACATTTTTTATTACTTAATGGATAATACTAGGGAGATCCCCCCAATTCTATATAAAGTTGGAATGGAGTAGGTGGATGCAAGATTTAAGACACCTAACATTCTATTTAATAATACAATAACTTTCTAAGGAACTTATTTAATATTCTAACATAGTCTAAAGAGTCTAGGTAATCACACCTTGTTTGTGAGACATTCAACTCTAGGAATCAGGAGTCATGATATTATTTATATATTTCAATGATATCACATTAAATGGGAATGAATTTTTTTTAAAAAAATTTAAAATAATATTTAATGAAAGAGTTTTGAAATCAAAGATATTGGATAAGTTGTTATAGAAAGTGGCTTATTCCAAACAAGGACATTTATTTTTATCTTGGTAAGAGTTATGTGATTGGTCATTTAAAGAAGACATAAATTAGAGTGTATACTAATTGACATGCCTATTGAGTTCAACCATAAGTTAGGTGTGTTTCAGATGCAGAAATTAAATGTAGTTACCAGTGCTATGTTTGTTTCCTTATTATATACCATTCACACCCACTCAAAAATTTTATAAACCAAACATCTTACCATAAAAATTTTATTTAAATTCAAATTC
The DNA here is from genome assembly GCA_019155195.1 of Avicennia marina. NCBI lineage: Eukaryota > Viridiplantae > Streptophyta > Magnoliopsida > Lamiales > Acanthaceae > Avicennia > Avicennia marina. Next base: position 7,645,156 of record CM032767.1, read on the forward strand.
CAAATTTTCTCTCTTACCTTTTATGATTAGCTAATAATTTTTCAATCATTATACATATTCACAATCAAATCAACACTTATCTGTATAATTTTTCTACTCACCTTCATGTTTTTTATTACTCTACAAATAAGTATACTATCACATTATCTAATAATTATTACATATTAAATATATATAAAAATAATTTTTTTACTTATCAAAATTTTACACAAACATAAATGTTCCTGTCACTCAAATCAGAAAAAATTTCTTACCCACCCTAATAAGAAACCAAGCATATCCAAAAGGGTTGTTTGAAAAGTAATTTACTTATCACATAAGATACAACACATGATGCTGGTGTAGTGAGCCAATTTATGCATAATTTTAAGAGAATAAAATATAACGTGTGATTTCTATCAGCTATATATTGTCATGTATAAGCATATTTCTGTCTATTAACTTTTGTTAGCCTACCTATTACAAATATGCATGACCTCTATATATTTGATTGTTATGGATGACACAACTTCTTTCTATACTATCTTGAAGGTCCAAGTTGAGCATTCCAATTAAACCCTTCATGTTCAACTTGTGACGGAGTGTTAAATATTAAATATAGATTGTTAGAAATCAAATTAAATACGATAAGCCTAGCATTACATGTGATTAAATTATACGAAATCAAATCTTATTGGTAACGTTGAGCATATCGAACATGATATGATTATATTAATTTGTTTTCATTATGAAATTTTGTATCTCATGCATAATATATATTTGTACTTCATTGTCGGTCTTCACTTTTTAAATTTTAATGGTACGAAAGTACATTGAATTTGCATTGTGATAATAAGTTGATATTTCACATCATCCAATACAACATGATCACACAAAGCATGCAGAAGTTGACAAAGTTGACTAGCATTTTATTAAGGAGAAACTTAACAGTGGCTTAATTTGCACTCCATTTATCTCTACAAAGAATACACTCATTGATATTCTTATAAAGGAGAATTCTAGAGCAATATAGTTGACAAGCTTGGAGTGGACAACATCCATGCATCAACTTGAAGAGAAGTGTCAAAAAAAACATGTTTTCTCTATTTTAAGAAACAATGCATAGTAATGATGATTTCATAGTAAGTATGTTTCTTAATTCTATGTGAATTAAATTATGATACGTAATATAGTAGATTTTATGTTTTGATTTTTATTATTTTCCAGGTTAGTTTTTACAATCATTACTATATACATATACAACCCTAATAGTAAATATAACTTTATGATTGGTATATTTTGAGGGAGCACTGAGTAAATTTACCATTCACGTGATGCTAAGGGTAGGATTTACAAATATTAATTTTAGGTGATGTGATCTTTTTCATTAAGAAGACACAGGCATAATGAAAGTTAAAACTTGCAAAGATATATTTCAAACCTCAAAGTAATTGCAATTGATCATGTAAAGGGAAGATGTCTATAAATTGGACAAACCTCAAGGAAGGTCCTATAAATTAAACTTTTCTTATATTGTAGCTGTATGCTCACCTTATGTTTCAATTAATTAGGTTATGCTGTCTAATTAAAAGGATGAGAACAAACAAGCTATTTTCCCATGCATTAAACTAGAGTAAACAAAAAGGCAATTTATTCATCATAATTCATATGTTTAACTGAGAAAAATACTTTCCTTTCAATTATTCTCAGTCTTCATAGAAGGCAGCATTATTTTGGTAGAATCTTCTTCTATAAGTCTATTAGAAAGATTGATCTTACCCATTATTAGTAAACCCTAAACCCTAATCTGACCCATTATTACTTATCATGGTAAAAATTTAATTTCTCCTAAATTCTACAAATATCAAATGTAAAGAGTGGGATAAATACATAAAAATATTAACTATACAATAATGCCTTCTTCCTAAAATTTTTGGACTATTAATTATTAGAAAATATAATACAAATGAAGTGAGATTGAAAATATAGATTATATCCAAGAAGATAGACAACATTTCTTAATAAAAATATTGTTAATTATACTTGTTATGGTTGGTAAATGTTTCATGACAAATGCTTAGCAAGCCTACCTGGTTGCATAAAGACAAAAGTACCACTAAAAATATTCTAAATAGTTCACAATCACACAACTAGCCAGAAAATCATCAATTTTCATATAGTACTCCAAATTTCCATCCCACAGACTAATCTTGCAGATGAGCAACTTGAATCATCTGATGCTATCTTGCAAGGTAGAATACAAAAAATAAAAAATAAAAAGAAACAAAACAGTAAAAAGAGATAAATTGGAGTCATGGATAATTTGAGACCAAAGCCACCCATCAAGAAAAATATTCTGGTCAACAATCATCAACTAATTTGAAACTGAGTTACATGTTTTTGACTTCTAACATAAGACATGTCATCAGGATTATCCTTTCAGAAATTCTCGTTATAGCCAACAGAACAAATAATCATTGAAGACATGCAAAATTAAAAAGCACACCTCATCAGTTCTTCCTTCTGATAACCTTCGCTGGATGCACTAACCCTACACCATGATTTTCAGAAGAGATGTGTCATTAATATTATAAAACATGGAAAATGAATAACAGATGAACAATAACACTATAGCATTATCTCTATTTGGATTTATATCAGCGTTTGTGAAGTGATAGATAAGTAGATTATCAAGAATCTGGATTACATTTTTTGAAACTAGGACACAATCAATAACGTAAAAGGATGTTTTTTCTGGACATGGTAGACAATGCTCCTTAAAACAGATGCCAATCAGCCGTATGGGATTCAGATTACCAAAATTACAATACAATGAAGTAACATGAATAATGAGTTGAAAAAGATCCACAAGAATCATTATAAAAATTAGAGTCCAATTTCTAAGCATACCTGCTAACAAAAATTTGATAGATATGAAGAGACTTGGTTGAGAGATTATATACAGCATGCTCAATGTAGTCCTTCCCAAATAAATATATGACTGGGTAACCTAGAAGCCATCTGTGGTAACATTGTGGTTTCCGTGAAAATGACAGTGTCCAAGAAAAAAGAACCAAAGTGTTTAGAAGCATAATTATCAAAAATAATTTAAGGAATTTATCACAAAACAAGACAACAAAGGATACATAATACATGATTCAAGATTAATTCAAAGTTTCTTAATGAATCAATCAGGCTTATCATGCTTTGCAAAAAGATGTGCAGCTTAGTGGTGGACTTGAAAGGCTACAGATTTTTAGGAGAGGACACAATTGATAGGGCATCAATATGCAGGAACTAAAACATTGGATATTAACATTTTCATAATATAACCGTTGGGAACTAAATTGTTTTCCCCCATTAATGAAAGTTCCAACACTTTATCTAATTTAATTACAAGAGGGATAAATAAGTGACTAAATTGATTTCCACCATTAATGAAAAGTTCCAACACTTTATCTAATTTGATTACAAGAGGCATAAATAAGCAAGACTTTATCAATTAGAATCCTAACAAACTAAACAATATAACAAATAGGTACTAAGCTATTAAACCTATTTTAAATTAATTCAGACAATTGATAGATAAATGATTGATAATTAAGTTATATCTAATTCTTCCAACACTCTCGTTCATGTTGAACATAGGATCTTAATCAAAATGTTCATTTTGTGCTATTGAAATTTCAGTAGACCAACATTGAGACCACATTTCTTTACTGATACCATGGCATGACACATTGTATACGGAAGGCCATCCATGAGATTGCTACCAACCATTTTCTTTCTTTCCCATTCCATGCGACATGAGGCTTGACATTCACACGTTGTTAGACCAACAACATTATTAGTTAAAACAGGCTTCTAATTAAACAAATTAAGGTAGACCTTGACATGAACAGACAAGTCCTTTTATTGAACCAACATAGGTATAACAATAGCAATACAAATGCCAGTGTTAAATTGGATAAGACATATTGTAGCATTGAGTAGCAGCACTCTGGACAGAAGTATGCGGGAATCTTTTGCAGGAAAGTTACTGTTCCATTGAATTTCTTGATGTTCCAGGACAATGCATGAGCTGAGCTGTTGCTCATTGTATAAATGAACTTCTGACGTTTATTCTAGGTGTATTATAGCACTTGATGTTAAGCGGTTCTAATTAGTTTAGTTAATGGAAGTTAATATATTAGCTGGTAGCTTGGGGAGTTACTTAACAGATTTTGTGAAATGATCATTTTTCTTCTTGACCAAGTAAGGGCAGTTTCTTGATTCTCTAATGGAGTTTTTCAGTAGCCAAACAAGCTCTCATCATCATCTTTTAACAAGGTATCAGAGCCCAGCTGGTTCAAGGTACTCTTCATCTAGGCATCAGGATTAGTAGTCATCAATCTCATCTTCTGCTCATCTCTTCTTCATCATCCTACTCAAGTCACCAAAGTGGACAATCACCTGTTTTCTTGCAACCTGAATATCCCAATTCACCTTTCTTTGTCCATCCTGTGGACAGTGACAACACAATAATAGCACAACCAGAGCTTACAGGGAAGAACTATGCAACATGGAGTAGGTCCTTCACTCTCTGTCAATCAGGAACAAGCTTGGTTTTATAAATGGAGAAATCAGAGAACCATCGAGGGATGACCCTTTACATCATGCTTGGACTCGTGCAATGGTTTGACCATTGCGTGGTTGTTGAAATCAATGACTCCATCACTAGCCTCAACAGTTTTCTACATGAATCACGCACATCAAATACAGGATGTGCTGTCAAAAAGATTTTCACAACCTATGACAATCAAGCGAGCAGGGTGCAAAGTGAACTTCAGGCTATGAATCAAGGAGGAAAGCCCGTGGATGCATATTACACGGAATTGATGACCATTTGGGAAAAAATAAGATTGTACAGACCTCCACCACATTGTAGCTGTGGCAGGTGTAATCAGGCATGTGTTCCGAAGTTTGTGGAGCTACAGGTGAAAGACAGTTATAGATTCTTGAATGGTTTGAATGATACATATTCAGCAAATAGACTTCAGCTTTTTAAGGCAGAAACCCTTTCCATCCTTGGATGAGGCCTACAATGCTGTTGGGGTAGAAAAGCCACAGAAAGGAGCAAGGGCATCAAATGATTCATGGAAAGATGCCTCAGCCTTATCTCAATGTCAGAAAAGAAAGATAAGAGGCAAGAACAGGTCTGCTCTCACTGTGGAAAAAGAGGACATGTGAAAGAGAAATGCTATAGGATTGTTGGTTTTCCTCCTAATTTTAAATTCACCAAGAACAAGAACAAACCTTCTCAATCTGGGGTAATCAGACTTTAGTGTCTGTAGCATTGGGTGAAGGAAGTGGAAGTGGAGAGAATACTGGAGGAGTCACTTTGTCGCAAGAACAGCTGAGGAAACTCATGAGCTTGTTAGATTCAGATGAGAATGGCCAGTTGAATATGACTCCATCACAGAAGATGCAGGATCAAGCCTTTGTGCAAAAACAACCTGACCACAAGTGTCTTCCGACTCTGCAGGTGAGTCTTCTTCTGAACCTTACCTTCACATTCACAACCTATTTGATACAACAGAACACCTTTCATTCACCTCACTCAACCTATCAACCCACAAGAAAAATGACATAAAATCAGTCTCACATAAATGGATCATAGACGCTAGTGCTTTAGATCACATGTGTGGGTATCTTGATCTATTTGATTCCTATTTTCCAAACAACACCAAAGTCCCTGTAACACATATAGGTACAGTAAGACTTTCAAGCTCTTTGATCATAGATAAAGTTCTATTTGTTCCTTCTTTCAAACTGAACCTGTTCAGTTAGCAAACTCACTCAAACTCATAGTTGCTACTTCAAATTTGATTCAAGTTCATGCTACATCCAGGGCCTCTCACTATGGATGAGGATTGGAGTAGCTGAACAAAGTCATGGCCTCTACATATTGGACCAATGGTGCCCAAAAACACACTTCATTCAGACTGCATCAAACAGAATCCCTCAGTCCATGTATCTACCTCAGAAACACTTGATGTTAGGCATTTTTTGCTTGGTCATGTTTCTCATAGTGTAGCTGACAGGCTGCATGACTTGTATCCTCATATCACTACTATGCCTAGAAAATTTTGTGAAATCTATACCAAGGCAAAACAAAAGAGGTTGCCTTTCCCCGTACAAGAAAAATCAACTTTGAAACCTTTTGAACTTGTCCATATTGACACTTGGAGACCTTATTCCTTTGCTACTATTGGTGATTAACATTTTTTTCTTAGCAATCGTTGATGATTTTACTATATGCACATGAACATATTTAATGAAACATAAGGATGAAGTGCATCATATAATTCCTATGTTCTGCAAATTGATTTGAACTCAATTCAACCATTAAATTCGAATTGTGAGATCTGATAATGCCCGTGAACTAAACCAAGAGTCTGTTCACTGATCTTGGGATCATGTGTCACAATATGCTTGTGTTGAAAGTCCACAGCGTAATGCTTTTGTGCAGGGGAAACACCCGCACATCCTTCGTGTTGCTAGAGATTTCATGTTCTGGGGTGATGCAATCCTAACAGCCACTCATATCATCAATAGGATCCCTTCTAAAGCTCTCAATTTCAAGACACCATATGAGGTGCTATTTGGGAAACCAACTAACTATAGTCATTTAAAAGTCTTTGGTTCTCTTGCATTCTGCTCCACACTCAAAAGAACAGATCCAAATTAGAACCTAGAGCCAAAAGACGTGGGTTCATAGGTTACCCAAGTGGAATCAATAGTCATAAAATGTATGATCTCAGCACACATGAAGTTATTATTTCCAGAGATATTATATTCTTGGGGTACATCTTCCCCTTTGATGATTAATATCAAAAACACCTAAACAACCCTAAACCTAGCCCAAGTCTACCAAATATGACCAGTATAGATCAGGAGCTTGCAATTTGTGATCTGAATGCACCTAGGGATGGCCCTGAAATGGAGACTGAAAACCATCACCAAGAGCCTTCACCACTTGTTCACTCAGCAGCAGAACACATCAATGAGACTCAGAATAATGTTTAGCCACCCTTCAGAAAATTAGCCAGAGTTAGAAATCTGACCAAATACCTTGATACCTGTGACTAACCTAAAGGAACCTAATCAACAACCACCACCTAAAAACAATCCAATCTCCAATCACCTAATCACCAATCAATTGTCCAAAGAAAACACTTGTTACCTAGCCAAACTCAATGATGTACAAGAGCCTGAATCATTTGCCAAAGCTACGCAGAAGTTACATTGGAGGCAGGCCATGGTTAAGGAGTAGCATGCTTTGGAAGAAAATGGAACCTGGGATGTAATTCAACAGCAAGAAAGACAACATATAACAGGATGTAAATGGGTATACAAAACAAAATTAAGGGTAGATGGGACAACAGAGAGATTCAAGGACAGATTTGTAGCTAAAAGGTATAGCCAAATAGAAGGTTTTGATTTTCCATGAAACATTCAGCCCTGTTGCAAAACAAGCAACAGTTAGAATGTTCTTCTCACTGGCTGTGATGAGGGAGCGGAAACTTCGGCAACTAGACATGCATAATGCCTTCCAAAATGGAGATTTAAAGAAGGACGTGTATATGAAAATGCCACCAGGATATGAATTGAGGGGATCAAAGGTCCACAGTGACAGAAGGATGGTGAGTAAGCTGCAAAGAGACCTATATGGTCTAAAACAAGCTTCGATGCAATGGAATGAAAAGTTTACAAACACTATTGGAGAGTATGGTTTCAAGCAATCCATATCAGACAATTCATTGTTCACAAAGAAAACAAAGGAAGGAAGCACTCTTGCACCGCTACCCTATGTTGATAACTTGATCATTGGCTGCAAAGATCAGAAGGAATTTGATGCAGCAGTACAGTTCTTCAATCCAAACTTAAGGTAAGAAATTTGGGAGTTCCAAGATATTTTCTTGGAATAGAAATAGCAAGATCCAATGAGAGAATGGTCATGTATCAAAGAAAATACACTCTGTATCTTTTCAAAAATATGGAATGTTGGGGGCAAAGACTGTGGCTACACCTATGGAGATGAATCAGAAGCTTACCAGAGAAGATAAGCATACCTTGGAAGACATGACATATTAGAGAAAGCTCATAGGGGAGCTGATTTATCTAACTTTTACACGTCGTGACATTTACTATGCTGTGCGAGTCGTATCTCAGTTTATGAGCAAGCCTGGAAAGAGCCACCTTGAAGCAGCAATGAAAGTGTTGAGGTATTTAAATCTCGCTTCAGGAAGAGGTGTTTTCTTGACCAAGAAAAGCAGCATAGACCTGCTTGCATACACTGACAAGGATTGGAGAGCCTGTGTTGGTACAAGGAGGTCACTGTCAAGTTATTGTATCTTTACTAGAGATAACATTGTGAGTTGGAAGTCAAAGAAGTAGAATGTGGTTGCAAGGAGCTCCACTGAAGCAAAGTATAGAGCACTGGCCTCTTGCACCTGTGAAGTCATGTGGTTGATCAACATGTTAAAGGACTCTGGGGATAGCTGTCAAAGTCCAGTCACAATTTACTGTGATAATCTAAGTACCTTACAAATTGCAAGGAATCTGACCCACCATGAAAGAACAAATCATTTCAATCTGGAAATACATTTTGTGACAGAGAAAGTGAAGGATTAAGTTATCAAGGTTGAATATGCCAGAACTCAAGATCAGCTTGCAGAATTGTTAACCAAGGCTTTAACTTCAAAACAATTCAACAAACTGATAACCAAGATGAGCCTGAAGAACATTCAAGCTCAGCTTGAGAGGAGGTGTTAAATTGGATGAGTCCTATTGTAGCATTGAGTAGCAACACTCTGGACAGAAATATGCAGGAATCTTTTCAGAGGAAAGTAACTGTTGTGTTGAATTTCTTGCTGTTATATGATGATGCTTGAGCTGAGCTGTTGCAGATTGTATATGCGAACTTTCTGATGTGTATTCCATGTGTATTCCATGTGTATTATAGCAGTTGATCTTAGGCAGTTATGGTTAATTTGGTTAATGGAAGTTAGTTTAGCTGGTAGCTTAGACAGTTACTTAACAGAGTTTGTGAATTGATCAATTTTCTTCTTGATCAAGTAAGGGCAGTTTCTTGATTCTCTAATGGAGTTTTTCAATAGCTAAAGAAGCTCTCATCATCATCTTTTAACAACCCGTGACAGTAAATAACTAACCACACAAATGTCACTAAACTTATTAAACAACCATACGGCTCAAAATTGACACTTTTCTTTTTCTTTTTTCTTTTTTTTTTTCTTATCAACTCTAAATAACTCAATAGCATAAAAAAATTGGGGGTGGGGGGGGGAGGGGTGTATTAGGCTCAGTTTAAACTCAAAAAGAGAAGAACCCAAATCAAACTAGCCTGCACTATTGTGACTGAATAGAACCCAAACACAAACTAACCCCAACTATAAGAAACCAACCCACAAACTTAATCTAACAAAATAACCCACTAACGCCCAATTGGATAAGAGCCCAGAAAACTTGAGTTTTCCAACTGCTGAAAGGGGCATAAAGCCATGCACTGGGTTGTGGTGATATTAGGTGAAGAGTGGCGATAGTTGCACTAAGTATTGTGCGGATCCCAGTGGCAAACTCCCTTTGGGTTTCTGAACAAGGCAGTGGTGGAGTGGTGGCATGAGACCGGCATTGTTTTTGCAAAGATGCTTAGAGTTCAGTCAAATTAAGGTCCGCGACAATGATTTTGAGCTTATTGTCTGATGGTCTTAATGGGTGGCGCTAGTGCAGCTATTTCCATTGCACACCAAGCTATGGCTAGATTGGTGCACCAAGTACAAAAAATTTAGCACCCTTTCTTCTTTTTTTTCTTTCCACTCAGTGTTCCTTGGTGCCGCTGTACTAGCAGCACAAAGGTTGCACGGACAAGGTAATAATGGGCGGTGCTCGCAAGTAGACCAGCGACAGACAAGGACTCCAGTGCATGTGAAAATAGTGGCCTAAGGTTTCCAACAACAGACTAGAATTAATGTTTCAACTTTTGGTTGGATTTACGTATTTAGGTCTTTGATGAATCCCCCTTTCCTTATTTTGATTGAGCCTTTTACTAGGAAATGAGATTAGGATATGGGGGAAATAATTTGACATATGCACATCGGGTGCCCAAGGCATTATCACTTAGATACCACGTTAAAAACTAAACCAATTTTCCCCATTAACTAACACTATTTCTGGAGTGTGATTATAATATTCGTAAATAAGCAAAACTTCATCAATTTGAATCCTAACAAGCCGAACAATCTAGTAGATGGGCACAAAAATATTAAACCTATCCTAAATAACTAATTTAGACAAATGTTTGATAAATACTTGATAACAAAGCCCTATCTAATTCTTCTAATATTGATAATATCCTAATGGAAACAACAGGAATTTATTATTAACTCAATAAATTTTGAACTTTTGGAACTACTAAAACTCCAAAGGGCAAAATTCTTAATGAGAATGCATCGAATATATATTTGTTGAAAATTAAATACTATTGATTACCATGTTTGCAAATATCACAAAAATAAAAGATCTACTTATATTATTAAATCCAAATTCACCGTGCCTAGATACCTAGATTAAATGTTAGTTAGATACATTAGTTTGGTATGATTTTATATGATATTATTCCAAATTTATCACATATGTAAATAAATAGGTGAACTTTCTGCTAACAAACTAAGAAAGAACATTATTGTTACTATATTTGTATACTAAATGGTTTCTCTCTCCATTCTTCTTAAAATTTCAACATTGATGGCCATGGTAGTTTAAGGAGTATTCTCTATTAGATACACCAACCTAAGTAAGAAAACCTTGTAAGCACCAGCCAGCATGATAGTCATCTTGTAGATTTCTAATGTTCTTAGCCCTGCCATTTCTTTATAAGTCCTACAGATGATGCAGATTCTAAAAATGGTACTATGCATCAACTATTAAATCCTCATTGAGGGTTCAAGATTCAAGTAATCTTAATATCGTTTGAAAATGTTCCATTTGTTTGAACTTCCAGTACAGATGCATGTCGTCGCATGCACCTAGGGTTAAATGGCCCTTGAGTTTGTTTTAGCTCCCAGTAGAACCCCTCATATATCTAAAATTACATCTACCTCCCTGTACAAACAACAGCTCAAAATCCAAGAATATTTCGTGAAGAAGATACTATTTCAGTCTTTCTAGAATTTCCAAACTGCCCCTAACTTTTCATAAAACTATAAGAACCTCTCCTAAGATTTGTTATATTACAATTATCATACTTGAAATTTATAGTTTATAATTTATTCAAAAAATGTTACAAAGTATTTCTGTTTTTGAAGACATTTTATACACTATGCCAAATGTAATGAGATTCATGAAACTATGGATTTGTGACACTATGGATCTGCAACACTATTATGCTTGCTTCTATACCTAGTTTCAAACAATTATCTTTTCCCACCCTTGCCAACATTATCCTTGTCATCAACCTAAAAATTTAATATGCACATAGTAGATTCACTGCTATTATAATGACAGCCACTTAAACCTCAGGGAAGTTTTTTGTGAAAATTGGATAAATCTAGAAACTTGCCATTTCTACCAATCAATAGTTTCAAGGGTACAAAAGGGATTTGCAAGAAAGAATAAAGATTGAGTTCATAATATTTATGTATAATAACCACAAGACACGGGAGGTGAATGCAATTTTAGACAAGGGAGTCTAAGTTTGGATGTGACAGGATCTAAATTCAAAGTAGCATAATCAATAAACCAACTAGAGAAAGTACTTGAATTGGTTATAAAAAGAATTAGATGAAAACAAGCAGAACCAAATAAAGTTTGTTTCAAATATGCTTTTATATAGCAATTAAAACACATTCAAATTAGCATCATATCACTTATAATGCTTATTATTTTACTCCTAAAATAATTATTCAACTTAAAAAGTGGATAATCCAGTAAGGACCTTTCTCTAGTCAAAATTTAAAATCTAGAAACTCAATTCATCATCCAATTCAAATCAATTGACCCTTAATGAGGGTCGTCTACGACCACATGATGTAGAAAGAGGCATTTTTTTTAATTATGTGGTACAAGCATTGGCTGTATGTACTAGATGTATCAGACCATCTTTCCTAAATGTGGTGTTACTTCAGCGAATTTGGCATGTAGACATGTAAAGGATGTGAAATTGTTTGGGATGACAAGCAGGGTTCCACTTGCAATTTCATCAAAGTATAGGATTTGGTCTTAGAAATTAAGTAGCCACATGATACTCTAAGGCTCTATCGATCAGCTTGATGCATGTGATAATATCAGTGCATGCACATTTGAGCTGAAAGTGACTTACCCATTAAGGGTTGGGATTGTGACCTGACTCTCCTTGAGGCAGCAACTGAGATCAACTAACACAGATGATTCAGAAGCAACATTTCCATCAAGAGAAGCGGGAGTGTATATCCCATGTCTTTGCAAGCGATCAGTGATTACTCCATCTGCATGAAAAACTGAGGAAAACAACTTCTGAGCTGACAGAAGCTGCATAACTGCAGGGTTTTTCTCTGCTGATGTCATCATCTGGAACCAAAGTATCAGTGCATTATTACAATTTACAACAGACAGAAGTAAAAGACTTGACAAGATTATATACATATATATTCATTTTGAAACCTTTGGAGGATCATTTTCAAGGTCCACAAAGAGCATGGTTGTCTCCATATCCAAACTTGATTTGACAAAGTCTGCAAGTGCTTTGACCTGAATCAGATAGACCATATCGTCTATGACCATGACACGCAAAAGCTCAAAAATTGAGGACTCCTGTTAGTTGATCAGATTGCAAATACCGCATTAGCTATAAAAATTAACAAAACAAAGATTCTTAAATATTCATTATCAAAAACGAAAAAAATAAATGGAAAAAAAAAGATATGATTAAGATCAAAGCAGAACTGTCAATACTCCAAAAGGCTTCATTTTCTTACATGAATGTGTTCCCTTTCACATAGCAATAGAACTCTCGTTCCTAATGGATCTTAGTCACTAAAGCTCTGTTTGTCACCTTTTCCTCTTCAAAACGTACAAAATAACCATTAAATTTTTTAAATTTTCTATCTGTATCTCTCACATACGTTTACACAATTTTCAAAAAAAACACACTCAAAAATAAAAACAAACACAGCCTAAACTTCTTCAGGAGCTTGATCTGTAAGTAATTTAATCATTTTATATCTTATACACGGGCCAAAAGTCAGGAAGACAACAAGGGGCTATAATCATGATATTTGAATTGGACTTATGAGTCGACATACATGCCATAGGCCCTAAATATTTGTTGGTTATTAAGTATTTGATAAAAGCATGCTTTCCAATCAAATCGAAATGCCTATTTATACAACAAGATTAAATCAAAATTCTATAATAGTTAAAGCATTTAGAGTAAAAAATAAATAGTTGTATCTTAGAAAGAAGAAGGGAAATAAAGCCTGTGTAATAAATGTTTGGATACAAAAGAATGAAACTAAAAATAACAATACAAAGGTTTTTAAGCATGGAGATGAGTATATGTGGAAACTTGCTAAAAATGATCCAGCTCATTAATACAGACTGTAAATTACTACAAATAACAAGCAGTTAGCCAAGTCTTATTCCCTACATATTTTTAAAGCATATCAAATTTGAACTAGCATTATCGAGTTACGTGCCATCTAAAATCTGAAATTGGCCCTAGAAGGATCCAAACTCACATTTCCCACGTGTTTCTAAAGTCTATCAGCATCATCAAACCAGTTTTGTGGATGTGAGTAGAAACTAAAATCTTAGATTAGCTGTTAAAGGGTCCAAACACTTCTCCTTTTCATGAGTTGCAAAGAATTGGAATTCATAAACATTGTCACATTCAAAAAACACTGGGGGGATGACTGTTAAGACTCAATAATGATAAAAGGATGGGTGAAGAGAGAAATTAAGGACAAAATCTCTGACCACTAAGCCTACATACAAATATCCAAAGGATGAAATTATATTAATTCTCTCTTAATTTAATAGTACAAAGGCCACCCATTTATATAAGTGAAAACATTTATAAACAAGAAAAAATAACATATAAATTATATCAAAACAAGGATATCGCAATGATTAATTAGGTATGTCATTGTAATCTTACAAAAACCAATTCTTGATTCTTAAAACTCCCCTTACAAGTTGAACATAAAATGCTATTAAGTATTCAACTAGAACCACAATAACGGTTTTCAAGAGATATTTTGATGCCCTATAGCTTAGTAGTTCTGTTAGTACCTTAGCACTTCGAATGCGTCAGATCCAACGTCGGGTGCCAACATGATGCAGTACATAAATTGTGGCTAAGTTGCCTATGGTTGTCAAAATGCACATGTACATGATTAAGTGATGATGTGCACAGTCCTCGTATTGCAGTTGTGGTGCATGACTTGGGTATATGTAGGGTTGGTACTATGCTTGTCATGTGTCGGGTGACTGATGCACTGTGTTGAGCAACGAGTAATGAGCACCGTGTGCCAAGCACAATGTGCACACTTGGTGTTAGGTGTTGGGCAATCAGTAGCACTTAGACTTGAGTACAAGTTAGTTTTAAAGATACCGAAGGCCATCTTAGAGGTGTCAGCAAGTTGTAAGCATTGTTATGTAACTATGTCCGTATGAGTGTGTTGCTACCCACGATGCCGAGCAAACTAACAGTTGGACTAAGTACTTGCCTATGGCTAGTTCATGTGTTGAACATGCTATTGTAATGCTAAGGAATAACTCATTGTGTGTGCAAGGTGGTGGGCTTGCACACACATAGGACCCAATGTTTACCTAAAATTAACCTAAAGATGAAAAGGTTTAGTGATGGTTTTGTAAACCTAATGAATGCGGAAGGATGTTGGATTAGTGCACTAGAGCACGTGAGTTGGGCACCGTGTGTCTCATCATCTTATCTACTGGCTAACTGTTGGTGTCTTGTGTGAAGCATGTGCAGCAATTTCTGGACAATTTTTAACAGAAAACCGCCTAGGTGGGGATCATGCATGAAGCTTTATCCTTCTAGCAGTTGAGGATGTCAGCTTTTGTTTTGTGTTGTTTTAGACACAAGAAGTTTGTGTGATCTGTGTGTGTGCAAGCCTTCTTTTTCATATGTGAAATTGAATTATGACATATAAGGTAGGTGTTCACCTATACTTCTATGTGTTGCCTTATTTTCCCTACACAGCATGTACCATGTAGCGTGGTGCACTGTGGCCTACCAGTCATGTGGAACCTCTAACCTTATCCTGTCCTGCCATTGAAAACATGTTGGTATGCTAACTAATTTTGTACACAAATCAATGCTACATAGGCGAAAAATTTACACAATATTTTGACCCCATGACAAGTTCCATGTCGAGAAGAATAGGGATGGAATGGCACACTATGCAGTACGTAATAATCACAAGTACCATAATTGTCGAAAAGATGTGCATGAAATCCAAATTATGTTATGCAAAAACATAAGCAAAAGATTTAACAGGTTAAAATTTGTTGACTTGCCCTATTAAAATTTAATAAATGATAAAGAGGGTGACAAGAAATGGAAGAAGCAAAACTTCATCCATTCAACCGACATCCATGAAACAATTAGAACATAAAAGATTACATCTTCATTAAACTCGATGAGAATACAAAGGCTTTCAACTCAACTTATAGGAAAAGTTTTGAGGTAGGTGAACTAATTTCAGTACACCATACAACATCAACAGCTCAAAACAAATTACAATAATATAACAAATTATAGGAACGTTTAATATTCTACTTGTTGAAGAAGAATTGAACAAATTGTTGCACACTTTATTAATGAAAATCTCACCTAAATTTATGGTATGAGATTAAGTATAAATTACAGAAAATACTAGATATAATTCAACTGCTAACATAATTATAATCCTATTACGAAGGAAACAAACTACAAAACAAAAACTTGGAAAAATAAAATATTTTTAGACACTTAAACTAGGTAACAGAATAATAATAAATCAAACTAAATATTTTTAAATATATTCTTCTAACACTCCCCCAAGATGAACAATGATAAACTTCCAAAATGTTCAACTTGCAATCTTGACACCTAGTAAACAATAAATGCAAACAAATTATTTGAAAGGCTGACACACACCAATAGGCAAGCTAATCATGTCTTCAAAGATAAGAGTGCATGACAAAATCAAAGCAGTCCTTGATTTCCAAAAGATAAGTAGCCAGCAAATCAACAATCACATAACATTGAATATTAATGGAAGGTCGTCCATAGTCGATTATAATTCCCCCTAGTTGTCTTCATTATCTACAGTTTTATAAGAAGTAGCACAAGCCACATTCATAAACATTGCAGTAGGTTGATGCAATAATTGTTATAATCTTGACGAGTCAAAGTAGCTATCGCTAAAGTTGCTTACTCAGAGTTACGTTTGGCCCACTTAGCTTTTACAAGCTTTTTAGACTTTCCAAACTTAATCTAACACTTTTCATAAGCATGATCATCTCCTCTACAATAATCACGTCATTGATACTTAGTTGCATCACACTTACTAACACAACCTCCCTTTGTGATCTTTGGCAAACCAATGAGTTTAATTGTTAGGGCATAATTTTGAATAATGGGAATAGAAGTGGATCCACAATTGCCTACAACAACACCAAGAACTCTTGACAGAACATCAAACAAGATAGGGACACATTCACTGACTAACAAATTACATCTAACCAAACTTATAAAAAATTAAGTTTGAATAAAAGCTTAGCCACTAAAAATTCCTTTCATTGAGTCTTAAGATTTTTAACATTACAATTTAACAAATGATACAACAGAATTTCATATGCAACTCCTTTAAGCAAGGCAAAATAATTCGTCACTTACTGACCTTCTTAGTTAAGAGAGAATAGTTTCTCATACAATCTAAACACTTGAGAACATTCTTTTTATAAGAATACATGTAGCGTAGAGAAACCCACATTTCTTTGGTTGGACTCATGAACATAATATTAGCTGCAACTACTCTTCTATACTATTTAAAAGTCAAGTTATAATAGAACAATTAGCTTATACCCATGTTGAATAGTCTGTACTTTTTGACTCACAGGAGTAGATGCTCTATGACTCAATTTATTTTGAGACCCAAGAAATACCTTAGAGGCTTAAAGCCCACAATAATTTTTCCCATTTAATTTGATAGTAGTTCCCACAATCCTTTTGTTCACTAAGCCATAACCAAAGACAACCTAATAATTCTTACAACTGTCAAATTAAACAAGCACAGCCTAAAGCCCAATAAATTAGCCCAAATTAAACCTTTTTAAAAAAATTAGGGTTTGGTTGTTAAAGCCCATTTGGATGTTTAACTAGCATGGGGGAAACAGAACCGAAATTTGTTTGGATAGGCTCTCAATCTTGTACAAGAAAGACCTACTCAGGTACCATGTTAAGGAAGAATTGGACGAATTGTTACACAATTTATTAATAAAAATCCCACTTTAATTTGTAGTATGAGGTTAGATACAGATTACATGAGATACCAAATATAATTCGACTGATACCATAACTAGGAAACAAACTAAATAAACTTGGAAATATATTTTTGCTAAACACTTCAACTAGGTAACACAATAATAATAAATCAAACTAAATATTTTTAAATATATCCTTCTAACACTAACACTCTCCCGCAAGTTGAATGCTTATGCTAAACTTGAACCACTAAAAGGAATATGCATCATCCCTAATAAGTAGGTCAAAACAGGTGCTTCATGAGTAGCAAATAAATAGAAGTCGAAAGAAGTACTTCGCTAGAAGCAGGCAAAGGTTGCACTTCGCCAACAACAAAGAGAGATTGTACTCCATAAGCAGTAGATAGAAGAAATTGATAGATAGATAGAAAATTGCGTATTAACATGACAGAACACAACAAATGTGCACACAAATCTTTAACATAAGAGGTTAAAATATTAAAATATTTTTAGGGGGTATTATTTTTCAAAATACTAATACTAACCAAATAGGCCAAAAACTCAAGCCCATAATTATTTATGGGATTATTTAAGGTTGAATATGGCCCAAGTGCATGCCTATAACCCCATTGTTAAATGTTACCACATTAGCCATAGAGAATCCTATGTATTCTATCACCCTTGAACATCCTCATATCTGTCTTTCCTCAGGCTTTCATCCATAAGAACAGACGACTTTCACCTCTTCCGCCTTTCTTCTTTATTTATTTATTGATATTCAAATGCATTTGCCACCTCCTTCTGTTCAGCAGCCTTCTTCTTCTTTCAATTAGCCACAAAATAGGAGAATAGGAAAACAAAATCAATTATAGAAAAATTGTGGCTAAAATAGGCACGGCGGCATAGACGTGAACATATGGTGGACAAAGGTTGTGGTTTTGAAGAGGACTCTGGCAGCCATGGCTAGACAGCATAACAATGATGGCATTGGTGGTATACAGCAAAAAATCAGGGTTAAGTGTGGCCAAAGCTATTTAGGGCGTTTTTTGGTAGTTATAGACAGGTGGCAGCTAAGGTTTTGGGCTGTAAACAGGTAAGGATTTTTTGATTTTTTTTTTTTTTCCAGAACAGAGCAGAAACTAATCAAGATCAGAAGTAGGATAACTTGCCGTGGTAGCATGTTGGAACATAAAAGGCAACATTTTCATCAAACTTGATGACTATACAGAGGCCTCCAACTCAATTCGTAGAAGTTATGGGGTGCGTGAACTAATTTCAGTTAACCTAAATACAACATTAATGACTTAAAAAACGACAAATTACAACACTTAATATTCTTACATAAACATCCAAAAGATTAAATTACATTATTCATTTTTTGTTTGATGGTACACGGCCGCCTATATATATCTCAGTAAAGATGTGAATAATAGTAAATGGGGGAACGTTTCAAAATTAAATCAAGGATACAACAATACATAATTACGTATATTATTGCGATCTTGAAATTATAATTCTTGATTCTCAACAATGACTTTACATATCATTGCTATGAAGGTTGACAATCTACCAGAACATAATGCAGCATTTGCCCAATAAAATCATCCAGGTAATTGTGAATACTCTAATAGACAAAGAAGCAGTATAAGTTTCCTTTCTTCCAATGCATTTCCAAACAGTACCGATATTAGGCCTGTCTCATCAATGGAATTACTAGCTGAATACCCGTAATAGTTGTAGAAGGAATTAAGCCCTTCCAAATTTGACAAATCATAATTATTCAAACATTATCATCCCTTGCAAAACTTGCTTTACAAGACATCATCATGCAGGGAAGATAATCTAACAACCAAAAAACTTATCTGTAGCCTCTTGTCAATATGCTAACATTATCATAGTCATTAGCACAACTTACTCCAATTCTATAACCAATACTTGATGGAGTAGAAAAAATGGTACCGCTTCTGTATACAATGTCTATAGCATATAGTGAAAAATGTCTACATTAAGCTTTTCTTTAAGTGAAAGCAGGAGGTAGACAATGGCATTTGACCGCACGGCTACAATAGCTATCAGTACGAGTGCCCTTGACATGTGGATCTATAAAATAATTTGTGGTGTTATAACCACGCGCAAAGAAAAATCAATCCATAGTACTAGTCAAGTGATACTGGAAGGTTTATCAAAGCAAGCACATAGCTGGTCCGTCCTCTTGAGGACAATAAGCTTTTATCCATATAGAATGGCATTGAAGGCCTGGTGCTTGAAAATGCTGATCTGGTGCCCAAAGATCAAATGGAGCTCTATTAGCAACATTCAGATAGTCAGCTGACATCTAACTGCAATGGTAAATTGCAGCAACTGTTCCTTTCTAGTTAATAAGGCTGGTGTACAAAGCAGTCTAATCCTTATGTAATCCCCTCAGGCTTCCTAGATGAAAATTCACTTGCACGCTGAGTTTCTTTGTCTTACTTTCACTAATCTCATCAACATTTCCTTGCCCATTCTCAGTATCAATTATTTAGCTCTCATACATCTTCTAAACCAAGTGAAACAACATGAGGAAGGTGATAAAGGCAAAAATAATTGTATCCCTAAATTTACATGCTTGAAGAGTGGTGGAACTGCTAAGTTCATTCAAAGATAGAGATCGTGACAAGGCCTATGGCTACATTGTTTTCATATTTCTCATGCCAAACCATGTGCTATAAATATTATACATTTTAAATTTTCTCCCTTTATCACTCGTATTATTACACAATTTCACAAAAAAAAAAAAACACTTACACACCAAAATATGAAAACAAGCAATGTTTATATTTTTCAACAGATTATTATATGCAAACAAAGAAAGACCACCAAAAACCAAGTTAGGGAAACAAATTCTAATCAAGGAAATAGAAAAATTTGAATGAATGGTTTCAGTGACAATGTAAAATTTGTCAAAATAGAGCTATAAAGCTGCTGTAACATCAAGCTAATATGCCACAGAATGACCTTTTTGCAATGATTAAGAAATGCACAAAGATGGCCACCCAATTCCGGCATCTTCCCACCATAATCCACCATGACACAAGGTCTCATCCTCGAGCACAAGGCTAAAATATCTGCATGGAGAAATTTTATCAACAAAGGATCTATTCTGCGTAGAGAACAATAGACCTCACTCTTTCAGTCACAAACCCAGTATCACCATCCCCCCCCCCCCCCCCCCTCCTGATCAGTTCATTACCAAAAAAGCAATGTACATAAAAGGTCGGCAGCTCATGCCCTCAAACGAAAGAAAACTAAAAATAAAAACTCAGTTAGATTTCGTTCTGTCTTCATCCATTGCGGGCCAATGAAACACTACCAAAGGCATTCTACAGAGCTTAATCCAATTAAGTGCTCCAACTCCAACAGAAAACGACTAAGAACGCAGCATAACAAAATTCAATAGTTTAATTCTTAAAACAGCAAAAAACAAAAAAACCCACCCACTGATGATTTTATTTTGTTACATGAATCGTAAAAGCAGCAAAATAAAATCAAATCTGGGTTTGCTTTGTTGTTACCATTACATGAAACGGGAGAAAGGAATAACGATTCTGAGGGACTGACCAGTTTGAAGACGACATTTGGAAGAAGCCTTGGGCCTCCATTTAATTTGAGAAAGAGCGGTTTCAATCACCCTTAACACTTCTTCCAATCCTGTTGCATCCATTTCCTATTTCATTACGAATTTCAGTAAAAATATAGCAGGGGTTCATAGGTTGAGGATGATCAAACTTATTGGGATCTTTCGATGGAAATCCGCATCATCTTCGTGTACTTTACTCTTTTATATTCCTTTCCGCACTAATATTTCTAAATTTTTCTAGGCCTGCCATTGAAATAATATTACATATACAGATTAGTAAAGTACACACACAACATTGTGTGCAAAATTATTTATAAAATATAAAATGACTATATTTTATATAATTGGAAGACTTTTATTTATAATAAAAAATTATTTAAAATAAAAATATACATAAATATGAGAAGAAATTGAAAGTAAAAAATTTAAAAGAAAAATACAAATAATGATAAATCAAAAGAAAAGAAATTCAAAAATGATAGAAAAAAATAATTAAAGTAAAAAAGTAAATGGGTAATTTTACTTTATGTAACTAAAATAGAGATTAAACATTTAATTATATATATATATGGTATATATAAAGTCTATGACACCTATATTAATTATTTTTAAATATCAAAATGTTAAATTTATAAAGTACCCTTATTTTTATTTTATTTTTCTTTTATTCCCTCTCTTTTAATTTTTATCTCCATAATAAGTATTTTCTTTCTCTTTTTACTTTTATAAAAAATTTTATGTATTAAATGTGTAACCCCACATGATATAAATTACCTAAGATACTATTATTCTCCTACCATTTTTCATTTCTTTTTTTTAATTTTTAATATTTTAAATTAATAATTACCGATCACCTTAGAGGGACAGTTTTAGCCAAAAAATCTATTAGTTTGTGTGTGTATTTGCCCATGCGTGACCGTGCCCAATAGCTAGTATTTTTTATTTCTTATTCCTTCTTTTATTTTATTTTTAAAATCATATCAAATTTTCCACCTTCAAAAATTTATTTTTAAAATATGAGAAAATAAAATTTTAAAATTTTTTATAGAATTGTTTATGGAGAAAGTTTTATGGAGTTCATTATGAGAAACTTACTACCTTACACTCTAAACATTTTTATTTATTTATATTAAATTTTAGGTTTTTGTCAATTCGTTTCTTATTGTTTTACAAAATAAAATTGGAAATCCTATATAAGATGATAGAAAAGTTGATTAAAAAAATTTTTCCCAAAAAAAATAAATAGAATCTTCAATAAATTGTCTTGCAAATAATATAGAGATAATTGGTCCATATGATATGTCATTTTAGACTTCAGTAAAATTGAAAATGATTGTTGAAATTTGAAAACTATCATCAAGGTGGCTATAGTAGGTATGAAATGAGTCTGAAATTAGATTTAAGGAATAATATTCAGGAATGTCTCAAGCCAGTCTAGAGGAAAAAAATTTTAAACGTACATGGTGTTTGGTAAAACAGTTTTTAAATTAAGAATTAGAATAAATTCCATAATTTATGTTTGGATTACTACTATTAAAATTGAAAATTATAAACCATATTTAAAAATTTGGAATTCACTAAATCCTTAATAAAGTAGAAGATTTCAAACAAAGCCAAATTTGATTATTGATAATTTATATAAAATATAAAAGTCACATTAATTTAATAAATATAATACTAGTAAAATTTGCAACTTCTATGTGTTTGCATATTTATTTATAAATTATAAAAATACTATAATTTAATTAATAAAAATAATATTATTTAATATTAAAGAGTATAAAGAATATTTAGAATAATAAAATAAAAATATTAAAAGAATTTCAAAAAGAAATTTTGAGAGAAAACATAAATAAAAATGTTAAAACAAAAAATAAGAAATTAAAATAAGAAAATTATGTAATTTTACATAATGCACAAATATTTAAAATGAAAAATGATGAATAATCAAAAAAAATTAAAATGATAAAATTTGAGAACACATACAAATATAAATTATAAATTTGATAAAAAGAAAGAAGATAATGACAAAAAGAATAAAAGCACTCGACCTAAGGGTAATTGTATAGATTTACTTGGTGAAATCAAAAATCCTTATTAAAATTATAATGTATTATAGATATATAGATACATACATATATATATATGCTCATATTATATAATTAAAGATGAGTTTTACTTTTTGTTTACCTAAACACAAAATTATTAGAATAGCTTCACTAAAAAAAAAAAAGAAACTTCTCATTTCTTCGCTTCAGTTTATTGTGTTTTGTTATTTTTTTTCTTTCATATTTCACTCTACCTTTTGTCTTTGTTTTTAAATTAGTGTCTGTAATGAAAGATCAGGCCCAAGGATGGAATTGACCCAAGTTTTAATTGACAAAAGTTTTATTATGGAATTTTTTTAAAACCCAAATTACGTATTCCACTTAAATAAAATTTAGAAGCCCACTTCTATGAAAGTTCTGGATGGTGGCGTTCAAGTAATAATTCAAAAAAATATGGATTATAATGTGAATTACCACCTAGGGCTATGGGTAGGTTGGTTCAACAAAGACTTTCAAATGCCCTTCAAGTATTCCCTTATTGGGTTCTTGGACCTCCTATACCATTAATTCATTATGAAAGTTGAATAGGTGTACCATCCACTCATCTTCATGAGACTGGAATAGAAGTCTAATAGTTAATGGCAAGTTATTTCGTATGTACTTTCTAACTGTCTCCCTAAGAAGTACTATACTCCCATGATCCTAAAATTGTAAAATCAGGTTATTCAAATCAAATGTGACAAGACTTATTGTTTTAAGCTAGTCCACACCAAGTATCATTTCACAATTTTCTAATTTGAGGCGCATAACCTCACATTCAAATTCCTAGTCCTACACTCTCCAATAAAGTCTTTTACACTCTAGATTGCTCATTAATTTGCTACTATTAACAATAGTCACAATAATAGAATAAGTTTCTATTAGTTCAATAGATATGCCAATCAATGCACGGGGGCATATGAAATTGTAGGTGCTTCCTGTGTCAACTAAAATCAATATAGGTAGTTCACTAATCGTGGCTCTCAAACATAGTGTGCTGGGAAGAGAGTTGTTAGTTATGGTGTTTAAATTTATCTCTTCTTCCACATAGATTTCTTCACTGCTGGGATTAATAACTTCTTCTTTGTACTCCTCCTTAGGGGGTATCGCGTCTCCTTTAATTTGGTGAAGGCCCTTCTCCTTACACTTGTGTCTTGAGACCTACTTGTCTCTATATCTAAAGTACTGCCCCATTTTGAAATCAATTCCACTCCTTTGATTTGGTTTGATGATTGGGCTTTGTCGACTGCTTTACTAGTATTGTTGTTCGGTTTGGCATTAGGCTCATATCTTTTCAGAGCTTCCAACTTCCTCTCTTTGTGTTCAACTAGCGAAAAGAATTCCTCTAAGGATTGTGGCTTGAACATGATAATAGTGTGGTGAATTTCTTTGATCAGCCCACTGATGATGCTATAGACGAAGTATCATTCAATCAAATATGGGTTGATCTCTATCATACGAGCCTTGAAGTCTTCAAACACCTCTATGTATTCAAAAATGCTCCCCTTTTATTTAGCCTTATTAAATGTATCAATAATGTGGCTAAGATCTTGCTTATCATATTTTGCTAATTAGCTCTGTGTAGCTTGTCCCAATTTACAAAATTCTTGCCAACTAGAAAATTGTTGAACCAAAGTTTAACTTTCTCATTTAAACATAAGGTTGCAACTTACACCTTGTCTTCTTCGGGCGTGTTATATTATTGGATATACCTCTTACACTTCTACATCTAAAACTGGACATTAGAACCCTTGAAGGTGGTGAGATTAATTTTAGGTTTTGGCTTAAATCATATCCTAAACATCTCAACCTAGCCTAGTTAATTGGAACTGGAAGTTAGGTGATAATAGTATTGTTGGTAAGGGTTCCCTTGTGATGTGTGTCCCATAGGGAGTATGGGTAGCATTCCCTTAAATTCTAATGCTGAAGATGAACCGTCACTAATTCGCGCCTAAGGTGCTACCATTTTACTGCTCATTTGCTAAACTACAACTCTTAGCTGGTCCATCTTATTTCAGTGATCGATTGGGATTCTTCTACATCTTGTTGAATCCCTCTTATCTAAGCATTAAATTCTTCCTTTTTCTACATGAACCTCACCTTTAACCTGCGTTCCAATTCTTGGATATGTTTGTTGTTAGATTTCTCTACCATTTGTTGCGATCTCTTTTTAGCTAGTTTTTGAGGTTGAGTCTAAGAAAGTGCTCTGAATATGAAGTGTAATGAAAGATATGGGCCAAGGATAGAACTGGCTAGCTTATTGTGGGCTAAATTTTTTTTTTTTTGTCCCAAATTTGATATCCCCCTTAAGCAAAATTTAGAAACTCACTTCTATGAAGGTTCTAGATGGTGGCATTTAAATAATAGTTGAGAATATGGGTTGTTATGGTAACTATTGTCTTGCGCTAAGGATAGGTTGGTCT
This sequence comes from Avicennia marina, assembly GCA_019155195.1. Classification (NCBI taxonomy): domain Eukaryota; kingdom Viridiplantae; phylum Streptophyta; class Magnoliopsida; order Lamiales; family Acanthaceae; genus Avicennia; species Avicennia marina. The sequence goes on from CM032767.1 coordinate 7,670,793, forward strand.
TTGCACAATTTAAATGAGAATTAAATAGATTTGAGAGTTGAAAACTATCAAACCCCCTTATCTTGTTCTTCTTTCGCTCTGGTTCTCTCTTTGTCTCAGTTAGATTTTGACCTTTACTTTTCTAGCAGCCAGAAAAGCTTATGCAACTGACCCTTTGATTTTTAGACCTCCTTGTGGTTTCCTTCCTTTTAATTGGAGTAGAATGTTTGAAAACCCAACTAATATTATAGATTTGATACTTGTTTGTACTTTAGTAAACAAGAGGTTCAAACAAAATGTTGAGAGTACTTGTAGGTACTACACTCATAACGTGAATGATCCAATGAAGTATTAAGGGTGATGTTGTCAAAATCCAAAGTAACACTATTAAAAGATGGATGGAGACGAGAATAGAGGAAAGAGGAGTATGCAAGAGGATGAGGAGAGAGTGGGAAAAAAAGATAAGCTTATTTCTGAAGCTGCCTTTACATTCCATTGTTTAATATTTTATATACTAAGCATTTATTAACATCATTTTTTCCTGACTGTTCATACATATAAGATGATATTCGTGGATGTGACTCTAAGTTAGGATTGATGCCCTTTCCTCTTGTGCTATACTAGCCTATATTTATTTTTGTATCTTTCCTTATTTTGTATGCATCTACAAATATCCCCCTTTATTGTATTTAGTAATTCCCCCACTATAATTTGTGATTCATTCTAGCTATTATTTGCTATGCTGCTACTATTTTGTTTGGATTTTTGGTGATACTATTATTTTATTTTTTATTTTTTCTCTGTCTTTTATTATATTTTATTCTCTTTTTTATTTTTTCTATGTTCAATTTAGCTTCTTTTCATCTTTCTTTTTAATTTTTTAAGATTTTTCACTCAAACCATTTATACTATTAAATTTATGTTTGAGGCATTTTTTTTCTTTTTCTTCTCCTTTTTCTATTAATGTGTAGCTTATTTTTTAATTCAATTTCTTTTTATATTTATTTTTTACTTTCTACCTAAACCCCAAACCCTAAATTTTCTATAATCTATTTTTTATTATTTAAAATATAATAATTTTATAATATATTTTATTTAAAAAATATAACATTTTCAAATAAACTACACTTGCAAAGTATATTTTTAATTGTCTAGTTTTCAACTTTATTCAAGTCACGGTTAAAATAAAAAATTCCTCATGTCTCATTCTAAAATAACTAACAAACTAAACATCAATTATAGTATTGATATACATTTCACATATTGAACCAAACAGATGTATTGAAGTGAATTATTTCATTCTAAATTTAACAAGAATGATTTTGAATCAAAATTTGATTCCATTGTGCAAACTGAATATCACCTATTCTTCCAAAAATGAGTTTTGGGCTATCAATTAAGTTGGGCACGCTCCATTGAGTTTGAACGTCACCTTATTCTAAATTTGATAAGGTTGAGTTTGAAAATTTAAATTGAACCAGATAAATTTTCTAGTAGAATTTAAATTTAATAAGGCTCAACTATGATAAGCTTGACTCAATTAAGATGTATAGTTATCATTAAGAAGCACATAATATTTTTAAATATTTTATAAAATATAAATTACAGGTGATAAATATATAAAGTTAGCAATAATTAACTTTATAAATTCTATATAAAACTAATAACTTTTAATTTGAAATTAGAAAAGCTTTTATCAAATGATGTGATTTCAAAGATGATTCTTTTTTGGAAATTGATTTTTAAAAAACATTGAGAAAAAATAAGTTTAGAAAAAAGAAAACTAATACTAAATATAGGTTTGCACGTGTTGATTCAAGGGGAAAAAAAAGAACATCATAGTTAGAAATGACATTATACACACATATACACACACGCATATACTTATAATTTTGTAGTTGAGTTGAGATCAACTAAAGAGAGACAATTTTAAAAAGGTTTTTTAAGAAAAGGTTAAACATGATTTGTTTCAAACAAAAAATTTTGTAAAACACATTTTTATTATGTGGACATGTTGTCTAATTATAGTGTAAATGAATCTATAGGCAAAATATATAAAAGAGACTTTTATATTTATAGTTTTAGAAACTTGTCTAACTTTCATTTCTCATTGTATTTTGTTTTCATTATCTATTTTTATTTTCCTCACCAAATAAGAACATGATTTTTAAATTATAAGCATTCCTATTATTTATGTATTTTTGTGCAAATATTTATTTCATATAGTAAAATGTGAGTTAACTCAAAATAAATTCCAAGTTCATAAAAATATTTGTGCCTCTCTTCCTATGAATCCACATATCCCTTATTATTACATGGACAACTATCTCGAAAGTAAAGATTGAAGTTTGGCCTCATTGGGAAAATAATAAGTTTCAACAAAATAAAATAATAATTAAATGAGTTGAGCTTGGGCTTTTAGTCAATTGGTCTAATGGTATTTGAGTTCAAGTGATTTCAAATTCGTAAGGTCTAACTAATAGCATTAAATAAGGTAGATCAACAACAATTAATATTAGCAAAAGTTATAAATTCTACTGGTATAGAAAAGATAAAACATGAAAAAAGAATAAATAAGATGTTAATGAGGGGGGGGGGGGGCGAATTAAACAAAATAGTGATAGAAAGAGAAAATTAAAAAATCTGAAGGTACTTTTTTCCATCTACGTTTAGATCCAAATAGAGTTGTTGTAAAACCTCTAGCATTAATTATGTAGTACACGTGTGTATCTCATTTTTTAAATATTTTTCTCTTGTATTATAAAAATCAAACACACATATGTTCCATTTACTACATACTTTTTTCTTTTATAGTTTGATATATATTTATTATATCAATTAAATATTATGTTTATCTAATAATTAATATATATCAATGCTAGAGTGATTAAATTGCATTGATATATATTAATTTTTCAAATTAAAGTGCAGTATGTTGCAAATTTGATTTCTTGTCCAATTCACAATGTGGCTCATCAATATTACATTTGTTCCCCATAATAAAAGGTAATAATTAGTTTAATATCCTTAAATATTCATCAACAATGCTTTATACAAACCCTTTTACTGACAAAAACCATCAATAATTTAGTATCAACCTCTAGGAATCAACCCATTGTTCTGCTGTCAACGTAAAATCTAAATTAAGTTATTACCTTTTAAAATACATCCAATTGACAAAAAAATAAGATTTGAATATATCAGTGTAACTCATGGTGTATATTTTTCAATTGGGAAGTATTGGAGAGCAATTTCATTTGGAAGTCAATTTTAATGGGATGAAAATCGAGCATATCTAACTTAAAATGTTTAGAATGTAAAATTAAAGAGAGAGGAAGAGAGGGAAGATATTAATTTTTTTAAGATTAGTATGGTGGTCCTTTTGGGTGTGATAAAAGTTGTCTAAAATGGACAAGTATTGTACTGATTTTGCACAAAACTTGTTTTACAGTGTTCTTTAAATGTAATATTTTGGGGATTTTGATTTTGACATTTTAAATTTTCTATTTTTTATTTCTAGAATTTGGTTTGATGTTTATCATAATTGAGCAATGTTTATTGTAGTCATTTTATTTGATTTGTGATGTAATTCAATGGAAGATCTATTCGGTGTGACCTATGTAGAGGTGCTATTAAGGGATCTGTATAATTTGACACTTACAAGGATGTTAAGAGATCATATGAGGATATTGGTGACATTACATCCAAGCCATTGAAGGAGGTGAATTGTACACATGTACAATTCAATAATTGTAATGATGGTAATGTTGTAGTTCATGAGAAGAACAAGCCAAAGTTGGATTCGTAAATGATGGAGGCATGCTATAGTGATAAAGGGACGATTGATGAAGTGCTTAAAGAAGAAGAATTTTGTAAAGTTGAGGATAAGTTGGATTTAGAAGAATAGGCTACTAGTGAGAATGTGGCAGACATGGCACTGATGGCATGTGAAGATGAAGTGTTAGATGAAGATATATCTACAGCATCCGTGGGAGAGAATAATTGCAATCATGTTAAAGAAACTCTTGCACATTACATTTCTCTAGGATTAGTATATGATAATCAATTGAATGATGAAAATCAAAGTGAGCTAGAGCAAGATAAAGAAGTTGAGGTAGAGAGAAACAAGGTAAAAGAGAATGAGAGAAAAGAAGAAGAGAGAGTGTGAGAGGAAAGAAAATGAGTTTGCAATTATAAAAGATGAGGAGCAGGCCTTAAAGTTTAAAGAAGATATAAGAGTTTGTAATAGGTGGATTATTTTTACTAACCTATTTTATTATCATACGTTTGTTGTTGATATTTTCTTGTAGGAGACTAAAAGTGTTGGAGAGGAGTTAACCATTGAGTTCTCAGCTGAAATTGATGAAGATTCACAAGTAAAGGAGTTGGTAAATTCATGTGAATTGTCACCATGGAAAGAGGATAGCAACCTTAGTTTTGGTAATTCTTTGAGTTACTATTCATATTAGGTGCCTAGTGTTGCATTAGTTGTTAATCTTAGTTTAAAATATGATTCTTACTTAATAGGTTTAGCATTCAAATATGAGCCTATGAGAATTAATGGAGTAAATAGAGTCTTGAATCTTGCAAGTGTACTTCTTGGTGATCTACATGATATTAAGTTTCCATAAGTAAAGTTTGAAAGTGCATGTAAAGACTATGTTACAATAGTGTCACTTGATGAATTTGAGCACTACATACTTCATCCTTTTGCTGATGCATTGCATATCCATGATGTTCTTGATGTTGGATGGTTATAGGGCTTATATTATTGGTTACATATCATGAAGATGATAGGATTTTGGCATGATTATCTTAGGCCAAAAGACTTTATGAGACTTGTGTTTAATCGTGGCTTAAAATATGAATGTGTTGAATTTCTTATACATGACATGTTTGGCTTATCATGATATTGAATTCCATGTCATTGCACATATACATAGATGAGTTAGTATAGATCCTACACAAATTAAGCTAAGTGTAGGAATTGTGATGTGCATGGTGTAATAGGAAATGCTAAAATTATGTTATCATTTGCATGAGTTTGTGATTGGAGATGGAATGACGATATGCACATTATTTTGATTGCTTGCCATTACTTGATATGAATTGTCATGAGTTGAGTTTTTGTGATCATTATATTCAAGAAATTAAATTATTGGAATAAGATTATACTAACCTATTGGAACACGTAAGTGTTACCAAAAGAATATTGACTTTGCAAGGGAATGCCCTTAGGGATGTTGGAATTATTTCTAAAAGGAAGAAACTGAAGGAAATCTACTACTTATGTTTGCGTGAGGTCACAAATATCCAACAAAGAGTTGTCTTAGTCTAGTGGAGAGGGTGTTTTCTCTTAATACAATTAAGAAGCCTTTCCACATTACAATATTTAATCCTGTAGTTGAGCTTAAATTTGAAGGAAATTTGCTTAAGCTTGCAACTTGTGGAGGTTCATGTGTGTTTACAAGTTCACAACAAAATTGAGATGCAAGGAGGAAGAATAAGGTAAGATTATTATTTGTATTATATTATATTATTTCTTGTTTGAAGTTTTGTTTTGTAGGTAATCAGAATCCTAACGAATTGGGGCTAATTTACGTTAAGAGGAAGGCAATATAGCATGAGTATTGGGTCAGAACAAGGGATGCTTGTTGGACTATGGACGTGAGTTGAAGATTATGAGCTTCACATAGCTAAGAAGAACTTTGAGCATGAGTTTCAAAGGGCTTTTGGATGTTTTAAGAGGCTTTGAAGGTCAAAATGGAGCTTACAAATTAATTTGGTGCAAAACAAAAAAGAAACAACACTAAGATCGAAATTGGGATCAAGCTTTGTAGATTCCAGATCAAGCTTGTGTGTTAAGGTGATCATCAGTGCACTAGGTAACAGCATTCTACTTTTATGATCAGAGGAAGACTGCTCAATAACGCGACTATGAATCAAGTAGCTAAGAAATTTTTAACTTTATGATTGGACGATCAACCGCTTGATCTCACATAGTGTGATTGTAAAGTTGTTGACCATGAACTTTTTGTTTTTATTATCTGGATACCCAAATCGACATTCGAATCCTTCGTGATGGCAGAACAGAGCTAGACTTCGTTTGGAATTTACCTATTTCATATCTTTTAATTTTGGAAACTTAATTACACAATTTCTAGGGTTATGAAGGCTTCTTAAATACTATAAATAAGGGGCTTGTTTATTTTTGTCATTATAACTCTTTAGTATTTTGATAAATAAAATTCTTTCTTTAGTGTTTTCTTGATTTGAATGTGCCTCAATTCTTGTGAATCTAAATTTTAAATCAAGTTATTTCAAGTGTTTCTCAAATTAATTCATAACATATCATCAAACTAAGCGTGTTAATTGTAGCTGTCTTTTTGTTAGAGTTCATTGAAGATTGTTGTGTTTGGATCATTCTTCACGGTTTGTGCAAATAGATTTCATTAGGTTTTAGCATATACCGACAAATCCATATCTTTATACTTCTGCACACGCATCACTAATGTTGACAATCCAACAATCTAGCATAATTGTTACAAACGACATTTGCATATGCTCATTACTCTTTTTAGTGGCATCTGTGCCTAAATCAAAGCAACAATCCTTATTTATTTTCAAATAAGTATCTTCATAAATAAGTAATCTACTATATACATGTATGGATTTTGTAAAAATTGAAAAATCAAATTGACTAGGGAAAGAATAACTCCATGTATCACAAATTACATTCCATAACTCATGCATAGCTTCTCCATGCCCTTGAGGTTCTTTTACTACCTTAGGTGTTATCTCTAGAAATTGTATTGTAATGACAACACTCAAGGTCATTGTCGCCCAAATGCTTATCCTTATTGAGCACTTCCTCTAAAAAGGCAACAAATTTCGGCTTCTGAGCTAATGCTTCTAAAAAGGAAGAAATAGATATCAATTTAGTTGAAGTAGTAAATAGTTGAGGTAATTACTTATTTTATACACAATTCATTAAGGGTGGGGAAATGAGAGTGGGGAACATATGAGATGTACAAGCTTTTGAATCTTCCTTTCTTGTGCTTTATCCTTCCTTTCCAATTGTTACTTCATGTCAATAGGGATTGGTTCCTCCTCCATCTTAGGTTATAATTGATGATATAGCTCTCTAATGACATTAATCCTCTTCAAGGTGTTCCTTCAACAATTGTGATACAAAATGGTTTTGCTTAGCTCAAATCTAAGTCTTAGTCTTTCTCAACATTTGGTGTGTTAAACTACTCTTCAAGGCATTCTAGGGTATGTGTAGAACTATAAATTTAATCCAACATGGGCCTAATTACTTGCTCCACATTGTCATCATCCTCTTCCTCTTCACATATCCAAATCTATCTCTTACTTGTTCCTTGATGCTCTCCTGATGTATATTGATGTTGCTTAATAATAAATTGTGGACTTTATTAGATGTTACTCTAGTTAGTTGCTTAGCTTGCTCCCTTAAATGCACCAATGTAGATTGCTAATCTTTGATGAGGATGTTCATCCTTGCCATATATAATCTTAGGAGGACTTCGAAAAATTAACAACAATGTCTTCTAATGATTGCAACTTTTCTAGTGAAACTTCCACCTTGCCAAGGACATGCTATAGTGGGGTTTCAGTCATAGGACTTATCATGTCTTGGCTATAATTCTAAGAGGAATTTAGCTGATGCCCTTGTCCTTGATCATGTGTGTATCTACTACATAGATTGTATTGGCTTGAACACTGGAATTCATAATCCATACGTTGGAGTGGCCAACAATTTCCACTTTTATAATAGGATAAATCGTAAAGTCCTCCATAATATTTGCACACATGTATAAAAGATGAGGCAATATAATATCTCAATTGATCAATTTACTTTCAGGCATCATCTAAGGTGCAATTTGAAGAATAATATCAAGCTTACATACAATCCCAATCATCATTAATTGATGAACACCCATCATAGGACCTAAAATAAGGAAAAGCTATCAAAAATACAACTTATACAGCTATGAACAAAATGGGGGTAAAAAGGATTAATGCACACACAAGATGTATGATAGAAATAAATGAGCCTAAACCCAATAGAATCCAAAAAAAATCCATGACATAAAAAAAATTCAAAAAGGATTAATGCGCACACATGCAGCATGAACCTAATAAAATCTAAACAAATGACATAGAAATGAAAATAGAAAGAAACAAATAAAGAGCAAACAAATATATATAGAAATTGAATAATGGCCTAATCTCGCAAACACTTAAAGTATTCTATAAAACTTTCCAACCTTCCCTAGTAATGCTGCCAAAATTTGATGTGTATCCTCAATACACCAAAATTTAAAATGTGTAACATAAGTACTTGATGACTATGAGCGTCATATCTACGAGGAAGGTGTGTGTATGTCTATCAATTTAACTAAGTATCTATTAGTTAAATTGTCTTAATGATGAGAAAGAAAATAATAAAAGAGACAAAACACTTTAGGATCAGCGAAGCAAGTGGATGATAGTGAAGTACCTATGGTGAAGAGCACAACCCCACTGTGTCATTCTCCAATGTATGTTAAACTACATCAATTATCAATTTAATTGCCTTGTTATGGATTGTTAATCTTAAAATTGTCAAAATATCCTCCTAAACTCTCCTACACTTAAATTCAAAATTAAGTGTGTTCCTACAACTCGATCAAATTGAGGATTAATATCTATGATTAATAATTTAAATTTTGCATTAGTTTTATGATTTCATTCCCATTATTCTCACAAAACCAATGTTCACAATTAAATGTCTAGTTGTAAATTTCACTCTCATTATTCCCTACAAAACTACAAATTAAATTAAAGGTTGATCAAATCCTTTAATCCCAATGCACATCACTAATTAAAAATAGAAAGTGCAAGGACAATCAAGCATAAATTCATCCATACATTATTTACCAAACACAAACACTAGGAGCTAGATATAAATTTAGCAAATCATATTGTATTAAAAAAAAACCAATGCTAGATTATTCATCATCCAACAAACTCAACAATCATAGAAAAAGTTTAGAAAAACTGTCTAGATAGGTGGTTTGCATGGAAGTAATGAATTATCTTCAACTTGGTAGGGATTCCTCTTCCTTTGCCTCTTCCATGCTTGTTCCCTTGATTCCTTGGTGTTTCTTAATGTTAAAAATTCTCCATAACTCTCTAAGACTCGTGTACTAACTTGTATTTATAAGTATGGGTGGTAAGGTTGGAAAAATGAAGAAGAATGAACAAAAAAGTCATGTAAAATACGTCTTGACTGTGCCTTGCGTTGCTTCTCACTCTAGCAGGCATTTTGGTTAAGCTTGCAAGCCTCCCAGCTACCTTAGTTATCCTAAGCATGAGATTTACATTCATACTTTCTAAAACTAGTGAACATGCCATACCTTCTCGTGACTGCACCTCCTTTGTCCATGATCGCACGCTTGGCCGTGATTTCTCCAGTTGGTGCATTCTTTTGATTTTAACTTTTCTGCTAAAGTCTGATTGACTAAATTCTTAAGCCATTTGAAAGTTAGTTCATTTTTATTTTAATCTATAAAATTTCATATTAATTGAATACTCCAAAACATGGCATCTTTCTTAAGTCACTATTGAATTTTCTTCCTGAATTCTAGGTCCTACCATGTTTATTGCTTTCCTTCAAGTTAGAATTATCTACAATTTCCAAACCCGAAACATAATTATTAAAACACCAATATTAATCATAATTATGGAAGAACTAAATAAATTAAACTCAATTCTTATCAATTACTTCACCTATGCAAACAATGTCACAAAGTGTCTAAAAATTCAAGTATTCTAGTATTAAATCAAATGAATTGCATAAAATAAATTATTTCTTTTGTCGAGTCATCACTATTACCATTGGCTTTTTAGTGGATTTATTTTCTAGTTGTATCACCATCTTTGTAGGATTCACTAGTCCAATTCTTAAAGCCTAAAAAGTAAAGAATGATATTATATTAACACTTACACCAAGATCACATAAGGTTTGCTCAAAAGTTTTAGGTGCAATAGTGCAAAGAATAAAAAAAAAAAATCCCTGGATCCTTCAACTTAGGAGGTAGAATTTGATCATTTGTAACTTTATACACCTCCACGTCCTCTTGCTTCTATTTTCTAGATATAATCACCTTCAAATATTTCATTTATGAAGGGTTGTTCTTGAGCACCTCAATCTAAGGCAAATTCACTTCTAATTTTTTGAATACCTCTAGAAATTTTGTGAATTACTCCTTATCCTCTGTTTGTTTTAGTTGTTGCAGATAAGGAATCGATGGCACATATGGCTTCTCTAGGGGTGCCTTTCTTTCTTTCTTAGTTTTTTTTTTTGCTCCAACCCCTTAACCTTTGATTCACCCCCTACATCAACTTTCTTCTTAATAGCCCCCAAACTTATCGTCTTTACATGATTTATAGGATTATTCTTGGTCATACTTAGGAGTGAACCATTGGGTCTTTATGATATTTCTTTTGTTATTTACTTAACTTGATGCTTAAGATGTCTTATGGAGGTCTACTGGTTTTGCAAGATGGAGTCTGTGTGATTCATGTACTCTTACGTAGACTTTGCAAAACTACCAATAAGGTTGTCTAAGGATGACTTCTTTTCTTGTTGTGGATGAACTTAGTTTTGTTGTTGGGACTAAAATTGAAATCTAAGAGGTAGCATTTGTGAATTCTAATTCTTCTAGTAGAAATTAGGATGATTTCTCCATCTTTTATTGTACGTATTCTAGTAAGGATTTTTTTGTGGCCTTCCCTTGTTATTCACGTAGTTCACTTACTCCAATTCTACTACACTTCCACTTGTGCTCCAAGCTTAACACTAGTATATGAGATAGGGCCCTACACACATGTTACAACATGTATCTCAATCATGGAAGAGGAAACATGAGGACTTACATTAATATTCTTGGTCTTCATAGATAGCAATTCCGCTTTTGTAGAAGGAACAATCAAAACATAAACATCATGGACTCTTGCCACCTTTTATGTGGTGAATCTTTCAATTGGCCATTGATAGGCATTTGAGGTCACCTATTCAATGAAATCCCAAGCCTCCTTGAGTAGCTTATTCATTAATACTCCTCCAAATACTACATCTAACATTATCCTCAATTGACCATTGATAGCACTATGGAAAGTTTGCATCTACATACACAAGGGGTATCTATGCTATGGAAACTTCTTCAACAACTCCTTAGATCACTCCCACACCTCTGGAAGCATCATAGGCTCCAACCGCTTGAATGTCTTTATATCTAATTAAAGTTATGTTATTTTAATAGGAAGAAAGTATTTTGCTAGAAACTTATTCATCATATCCTACCACGTAGTAATGCTGCCCAATTGCAATCCGTATAACTAAACCTTGCTTGGTCCGAAAGTGAAAAGTGGAATAACCTTAACTTTATTGCATCATTAGGTACACCATTGGACTTCATTATGTTGCACAACTTATGAAAACTTTCTAGGTGAAAATTTCCATCCTTATGTGGTGCTCCTCTAAATTGGTTGAGTTGCAAGCTTTAGTTGTAAATTGTTCGTATTCATAGGCAAATCGGATTATTTCTATCATGTTTTGATGTATAACTAGTTGTTTATAATCTCTTATTGTCCATTGATTAAGATGTTAGATTCGCCATGGTGGTGGTGGGTTATGTTCATCTTAAATGTCTAACTCTTCTTATTTTCAGTGCTACAAGGCTCTCCTTCGTCAAAGTATTCATTCAATCTCAGAGTTGCACTCCTTCAAATTCGAGCCTTCACTCCTATGCATAAAATAGCCCCATAACCTCAACAAAAACAAACAAGACAAATTAGATAGAAGAAATTGGAAAGGAAAAGGACTACAATTAAAAAGAAAAAAAATGGTAGCTTAATCAAGCAAGTACAAAGAGTGTTCAATAGTAGTCGTCTCCCTTCTCTAACAACAATGCCAAAAACATGATACATGTCATTCCACGCTAAAGTCTTAAATAATACAAGGGTACTACTTAGTAAGCACAGATTTCATTCCTTAAGGAAGGAGTTTGTATCCACTGATTTAACTAAATGCTTATTAGTTAGGCTTACTCAATAGATGGGAATGAAATGAAAAAGGAGGCAAAAGAATTAAATGTAGAAGTAGCAAGCACTCAAGAAAGTATATAACTGATAGAAGTAACCACCAATGATGTGGAGCTCTAATTCCTTGTGCTGTAATTAACACATAATGATAAATATCCCAAGTTAATTATTAGTTTAATTGTTTTTTATAGATTGTTAATCCTAAAGTCACTAGGATATCCTCCATACTCTCCTAAGCTTCGATTCAAGATCTCAACAGGTTCTCTTAGGCCTAAGTGAGTCAAGTTATAAATTCTTGATTAATAATATTCGCCCACACTAATTTTATGGTTTCACTTCTGTTATTGCCAAAGAATTAATGTTTTTAATTGAATATCTAACATGTAGGTTTTACTCCCATTATTTTTCAAATAACTACAAATTAATTAAAGGGTTGATCAAGTCCTTAATTGCAATTTAAATCATCAATTGTAAATAAAATACACACAGACAATTAGATAAAACAAAGTTAATGCCTTCATAGTCTATCACAAACATAAAGTACTAAAAATTAATTTTGCAATCCATAATAATAACAAAACTCATCAATGCTAAATTCATCAGATTCTACACAATCTGAAAAATGAAAGAACAGTTGAGAATTCTTAGTCATGAGATGTGATGAATGATGAATTCCAAATCTTAGTGTGTTCACCTCTTGAATTAATGTCTTCCTCCTAAATTGCTTGTTCTTTTCCTCCAATGCTCAATCTTCATCTCTATAAATCTTTTCCTAATCAAAGTTTTGGAGCTCTCTATATGTAGAGTAGAGAAGAAGTAGAAAAGATGAGATTGCCCTTGAAAAAATCACATCTGACATTGTCTCATCATTTGATTTGTGGTTGTAGAAGCCACTTTTGTCAAGAACTCCTACACTATGATCACAAGTTTGATAGAAGACGCCATGTAATTTTTACTTTCAATTGTGTGATCATGACATTTCCTCTTGCAATTGTGAGCTCTTATCTCATGGCTGTGGGCCCTTTCATCATGCCCAAGCCTAGTATTGTCATTCTAGCAATCATTAGGGCAACCATTCATAGCTACTTCGTAATTTTCATGGCCACACCATTTGTCCTTGTGGTCACCACACTGTTTTTGTAGTCACAATCATTGGTCACAAGTTTGGAGTTCGAGAAGATGTCTTGCAATTGTGATTTAGCTCCTTGCTACTATAGACTAACTATTTGCAATTGCAACTTGAAAATTCCAAAATACAATGCTCCAAATCAATTATTTTCATCTAGAAACACTAAAAACACCAAATTGCTACTTTTAAGCAATTGCAATCAATTTGTCTTCAATTACCACAAAAAAATTTATAGAAACCTACAAAAATTACTAATAACAAAGGAAGACAATGCCGTAAAATTGGAGTTATCAGGCTCTCATACCACTGTTGGATTCTACTAGGATTGGGATGCAAAAATTCAATTTTAAATTCAGAAAATACCATAGAAAATGCAATCAATTTTTTTCCAAGTCGATCCATTTTCTTTACATAACACATATAAATTTAAACTAGATTAAGTCATATGGATTGTCACTTGAAATTAAATTCTTGGAAATTTAGGTAAAACTTTAGTTATAGCCTTTAGATTGTCTACATGAATGAGGCGTAGACAAAGCTTCTCCAACGAACTTTGACAAACTTCTTACCGAAATTGCACAAACTTTTTTGTTTGGAGAATTTTAGATAAGAGAAAAATGCATGAGGAGGCTATTAAATACTCTCTCTCTCTCTCTCTCTCTATATATATATATATATATATATCTATCGGATGATGGGACAGTTGATTTTGGACATGGATAGTAATGTGACAATAATTGGAACCCGTCCACCTTTATTTATTTCCAAGAACAAATGTTATATACATAGTTGGATTTTTATTTTCATGTTTATCCAATTGGGGTACATGGAATGGGTTTTGTGTACTTTTACGTGGACCTTTAAAATTAATTCAACCAATTCCATCTTTAATTATTAATCTAATTAATAATTCTATTAGTGAAATCAAAGATCCATTATGTTTCAAGTTTTCAAATCCATTATTAACAAACATAATATAAAATAGAGTGAATTATATCTACACCTTCTGAGGTTGGACCAAATAAAATTTAGCCCCTTTTATATCTCAAAACTAACAAATCCCACCTCAAGAATTGAAACATCTCATAGAGGGTTGCCTAAGTAGGCTAAAAGACTTTAATGCCCTTATATTTTCTAGAAAAAAAATAAAAAATTAGAATACGAGAACATGAAAATGCCCCTACTTATTTACGAAAAAAGGCAAAAAATGAGCAATTGTATTTTCTCCATTAATTCAGTCAAACAAGTTGACTATAAGGCACTTTGGATACTTCACCCAATTTTTCCACTGGAATCTTAGAAGGGGTCCTCGTCGTGCCCTTAAATTCTTAAGGGGGTTTTAGTAGTTTTATGAACTAGAGAGGGCTGAATATTATTTGATCAAACTTTAAAGGGTGTAGGTGTAATCCATCTTTTATAAATCTATTCATTAGGTTCAATTTAATTGTGACCAAATTAATTTCACCATGAGACTTCTCAAATCTCGTTCAAACCCTCACATCAAAATTACCTTTATGCTTTTGTCTTGTTCTTATGTGTGTTAAGTTTATTGATTTATTATTAACTAGCAACAAATATTGCTCAAAAGATATGGGTAACACATATTCTGTAGTCCATATCATAGTCTAGCTAAGATGAAGTGATGTGATTTTATGAACCTTTCTAATTGTGAGTATCATATGATATAAGCCTTTTATCTTACTTTGTACTAATCGAGCAAAAGTCAAATATTAAGTCAAGCTCATTAACTCAATCATACAACCAAATTAACATTTCCTCATGTGGCTAATATACTATTGAAAACTCCTTTTTAATCATACATTATCTTAATTAAGGATTTGTCATTTCATAGAATACCAATTGTATGAGATAAAAACCTATTTCATTTGTGAGAAGATAAATCCCTTATTTAGTGCATACATTCCTCCATAAGTAGATGGGTAACAAAACATTAGGCACAAAACTTTATCTTATGTTAAAATAAATTTAGATTTTTAATATCATAACGATACACTGACTATGATACACACAAGCCATCCATGTTGTCTCAAATCTAAAGCTCACATGTACTTAATATAATCACAAAGTAAGTCATTAGCAACTACAAGTAAACTTCATGTGTTTATTTTATTTTTTGAGTTAGTGTATGAATACTCATTCTTGTTAAATGACATGACACTCACCATATAAACATATGGTGCACAAGTTGTGCTGATATTCTAATGTTCATTTAGAGAATATGTGATTTGTGAATGTATTTTAATTGTGATTAAGAAGACTTGTATCCATATTCATAACTACTATAAATAAGATGTCTTAATACAATCATATGGGCATATGCAAAACTTTGCACTATCACAAGAATTATATGCATGAATATATTGACATAATATTGATAAAAGAGAGTATCAATATTTTATTAATTAATAAATGAAACAATCACAACCAATATTACTTACAAATAATAGACGTTTGAGAGCAGATCATAAAACACTATTCTATTTTAATTCATCAACTACTTAATCACCCACACAACCCCCTCTCTGACACATCATTGTTTTTTCCAATAACTTAGGTCAAGGTTAGCTTCTCCCACTCCTCATTTTGTATTGTTCTGTAGCAAAATTCTATGAGATTTGTGTTTCCAAAATATCCCTTAATTCATTTAAAATCTTAGTTGGATTTTACATATTTTGACATAAATTAGGCATGGAATCCAACACATAATTGTTTACTCACATATTCAAGTTGAGGTCTATGGAGAAGGGTGTTTTACACTTTAGCCTTTGAAGTGGCACCGTTTTTCAAAATGACTCCCTTCAATTAATAAGCACTTGGAGGATGGTCTACGAGATTGAGAACCCCCAATCTATTAGATAAAAGACCCTCCCATTCCTTCCAAATATCAGAAGCTTAAAAGATGACCTGAGATAGAGCCTATGTTCCATAGGATGTATGAACATGACTTTGACATAAGAATGTTTACGACACTTGGGGGGGGGGTGCTATTCCTCTATCGTTTGAGCCCGCAAGAATATAACTTTATGACACAATTTTGGTTTTCCTTCATTACTTTAAACTTTGACCTGGAGTTTTCTCTTACAAGACAATTGGTGATTGAGCCTATCCTCAAAGCATCCTCAAGTTGTCAGACCACCACTTCTTAAAGGCATAAAACCATAAAGTTAACATGGACACCTCCCTCCTAGATTCCCTAAAGGCATCCTCTAGTTGTCGAAACTCCACTTCCTTTCAAGAACATCTTAAGGTGCCAGTCAGTTCACCTCAGAGTGCGAGGCAAAATCCCCCCTTTTTACGTCAACATTACAATTTTCTATTCCAATGATTTTTCACTCAAAATCATTGGTATAAGTATATTCTTGAGCCTTATATCCTTACTCATTTTTCTTGATTACCCTCTCAAGGTTATTTATTCCCTTATAGGCTTTAACTTGAGTAACTAAGTAATAATCTGGATAGATGGGGTTCAGGGTCTTGAATCCAACTACTACGATTTTTTCAATAGAAAATTAGGATAGATGCAAAAGTTTGGGAATTAAGGAACAAGTTGTAAGAGGTAAACACTAATTTTTTAGATCTCAAGAAGTTCTAGAGCTTAAACAATTGGAATGCAAAAATAAAAAAGGAAAGCAGAATCCTAGAGAATAGGATGGAAACCATTACTGAATCATTTAACGAGTATTTTGAGCCATACTCAAAACTTCATCTCTCGCCCAAAGAGAGAGACAAATTTGAAAAATTGCTAGTAAACTCAACTAGCTAACTATCAAGAATTAAAAATTTTGAATGAACAACAACCAAGTAGAGGGATGACTTATTACTTTTATAGCTTTAACACTTATCATGAGCTTCTAGCTCATTAAAGTTCATCTTTGGCCTCCTTATGATCTTAAGACTCAACAATGAAATATAAGTAAATTATCCTTTTATTAACAACCCATTAAAATTATAGAAGATATCACATTTGATTATCAACCATGAAGTTTGGGTTTCTATCATAGGGAAAAAATTTGGAAAAATTACATCCTCATAATTGTTAGCATAAATTATATTTACCTGCCCTAAAGTGTGTTGTAATTATGGTTTTTCCTCTCTTCTTTGAAAAATTATCTTTAGCCAAATTGATTATGAAAAAAAATTAAAGGTAGTTAGATGGAAAGCATGAATGACACTTTATTAGAAAAAAAATACATGCAAATGACAAAAATTCCTTTACTACATAATGGTGTGTTAGACTTGGGGCTTGTTTGTCTTCCACAATCATCCAACCAACCATCTCTCTCGACCCATTTGTGGTCCAAGTTTTTGATTTTCTCCTTTGAATTTTTTAGCTAACAAATGATGCATGGTCTTTAGAGGGTAAGGAATGACACATCAAGAACTTGTCTCACAATTTAGGTCCTGATTTCTGGCTTAAAGTATGAAACCCTATAATGATGTATATAATATGCATGGTAGAAAAGTGTTTCATTTTGTAACTTTTTGTTTATTTGTGATTTTGACTTGTTTAGTTGTCACTTCATACCTTTATTTTAGTGTAAATGAAAAAATATATGGGTTTAGTTTTCACTTGTTAGTTTTAGTGTTTACATAGTGGAATATGATTAGTTTAACCAATATTTCATTTTTTGTTTTGCTTGATTTGTTTTGAAAAAAACCCCAAATTATAGTTAGAGTTTTGGATATTGGGCATTGTTTGGCTATTTTTCTTATGTGATGTTTCTATTGGTGAACAAATATTGCAGCCATTCTCTCTTTTATGTGATTTTTTAAAAAATTTTTTGCTCATTTTATGTCTCAAAACCATTTTCTCTCAACAATTGCAAGTCAGTTCACTTTTTGTGCATTTGTGCATGTGAGTTTACATGTAAAATGTGTAATTTTCATCTTACTATTTGAGCTTTGTGGAACATAGATTTTGTTAGATTTGAAAAATTCAAGTCCTTGTTGTTGCTGCATTGTTTATTTTATGTTGCGAATAAAAAGTAAAATGAATTAGTTCATGTTAAGTTTTCTTTATCCCTTAATTGGTTTTCATTCTTTTTATTGTTGCATTCTTTGCTACATTCAAAAAAAATTTAATATGATAAATTAAGTTCTACATAGTGAATTCACATTCCTTTCTATGGTGTTTTTTTTAGATTTATATAATTTTCCATTATGTTAGATGGCTTATGTTTGTTTGGAACTATGAGTGATCAAGTGTTCAATATTGTGAAACAGTGTCAAAGACAAGGTGTCTAAGTTGTGAGGCATTGATCCAAGAAGATCCAATTATATTGACTTGGTTCATGACAACAAAGCAAACTTTGAGTTGGGGGATGGGCTATTTTGAGTTAGTGGTAGCATTGAAACCAGTTCTAGAATGGATGTAAAAATTATAGTGATTTCATCGTAATGTTTGCTTATAATTAGGGTTTACAAGAGTTTTCCATTTTTTTTATCTATAATAAATGTTTAGGAAATTAAGCTGGGCCTAATAAAGTTATTAGAGCAAGTGGAGAGGGCAATGAAAATAATGGAAATGGTGAGGATGGGCAAAATGTTGATAGAAAATGAGTGACATTGTGAGGATAGTTTGGGCTGGAATTTACCATACTAACTAGATAATACATCTCTAATGTCTGATAAAGATGATGCATTATCTGATTATACATTTTATGATCATTGTGAAGCTAAAAACTTCTTTAAAGATGATTTTGAGGATGTTCCCCTCAAAGTTTGTTTGGAGAGGGAGGTGCTTTTGTTTGCACAAAAATATTAGATGGGAAGATTGTAGTTAAGCATGTTATGATCTCCACTGATTCGTATTATTTCAAGTCTATGTTAAAAGAGTAAGTTACATAAGAGGGTTTTGCAATTATAAGGGACAAGAATGAAAGATAAAGAGTTATTGAACATTGTGAGAGGGAGGGATGTCAATGGAGAATCCATGCTTCTTCATTGCCTCGAGGAGTTACTTTCTAAAAAAAAACTTACAATGCACAATACACTTTTGTTAGGAAATAAGCTACTATAGAAACTAGTATCAGGTAGATCGTTTCAAAATTAGTACCTATTTTAAGAGACAATGCAGAAATGAAAGTTAAAGTAATTAGAGATGAATTTTCAAAATTCGGTGTCAATCCTACTTACATGCAAACTTATAGTGCTAGAAAAGGGACGTTGGAGGATGCAAAGGGTAGCCACACTAAGTTATATTCTAAGTTACCTACGTCTGGATAACAGTCCCTCACAAAAATAAGGACAATGTTGTCCTAATGATGAATCATTAAGCCATTCTAATATAGACATGACACCATCATTTAGCCCATAACTCCTGGGATTGGCTGCCTCAAGGATGGATTTTTTAGAAGAATGTAGCCTATTCATTGGTTTTGACGAGTATCATTTGAAAGTACCATTTGGAGAAATATTACTTGTTGTCATAGGTTTGGACAGCAACAATGGCATGTTTTCCTTGGCATTTGCTATGGCAAAGGCTAACAATAAGGAAAGTAGGATATTCTTTTTGAAAATCTTACCAAAATTCTTGGTGACTTTGACTCAAACATGCATTGAACATTCAAAAGTGACAGGTAGAAGGAATGCTCCAAATACTTTTACTTTTTTATTTTATTTTATGATTATTGCATTACTAATTAAGTGATATGGTTACTATTGTGTTCACATATCATTCATTTTAAGTTGTAAGAACTAGTGAAAACTATTAATGAGGTAGTTTCATATTAATTGAATTAAAGGTGTGCAAGGCACGTCTAGGTAAAATTTAAGCAATAGTTTGTAGGAGTAGTGCTAAAAATATTGCAATTTTGTTGGGTTGAACTTTGCAATGTACAAACCAAAGAGTTGAGACTATTAACAAATAATTGACTCATTTAGATTCTAGACAAATAATGTTGTGGGAATATTTTACAATGCTTCATTCCTAGCATTAGTTTTAATTTATGACATTGTTTTTCTTATTAAGTTAATCATTATTTAATTCATCCATTGCTTTAGTTTCAATTTGTGACAGCATTTTATTTTAAGAAAATTATGATTTACTTTATTTATTGCATTAGCTGCAACTTGTGACATTGCATTTGTCCATCTTATATCATAACACACTCTTAGACTATAAATGTTATGGCAATAGTACAAATGAGGAAAGTATCAATTTGCTTTATTTGTTTTGTATTTGTTCATATCTTTAAGTCACACTATGTACTAGGCAGTCACTTTCAATGTATAAGTGGAAGTACACATGCTCAAATGAGAAGTGATGGAGATGGACATGCTCCTACAATAAAGCAGGCAAAGAAAATGTCATAGAAGAACAACTCAAATAAGACCACAAATAAGGGAGAAGAACAAGGTCCTTCAGTTATAAAACCTTGTGATGCATATGCGGAAGTGTAAAGATTCAATTTGCTATGCCTAAAGTAACGGAAATCTGCTTGCACAATTTGTTTAGAAATGATCCAAAATGCAATACTTGTCGAAGAATTCTAATTAATGACAGTCACAACTAACACGTCAAGTTGGTTAATACATCATGAGTTAACCAAGTATGGATTGGAATAACTTGATTTGGAATTTCATAAGAATTTGAGGATGCACTAAATTCTAGGAAAGAAAAAATATCTATTCATTAATCAAAGAGGTAAAAGTTTCAATAAAAATAGCTAAAGTTCTTTTATATAGTGTTTAAGAAGCCTTAAAATACACTAAAGTTGTGTAAAAGTACGAATCCTAGCTAATTTGGGCTCCCAATGCATGTTGGATCAATCTAGAGCTTTGGAAGATTAATTTGGCACTTCCAGGATTGATCTAGATGTTGATCCTGGCATCTAGACTGTAATTCCAGTGCACTACTCAAGTATATGATTGCCAATTACGAGTCATGTGATTGATCACTTTGAGCTCAATTGTAATTTTAGAAGCTCCTACATTCTGGTCCTGTCGATCATCTATTGTGGTAAATCAATCGAGTTTGCTTTAGATTGATCCAAAGGCTACTTCGATGCTCGTTTCTCACCAAATGGACCCATGGACATTTTTCTTGATCCTTAAGGTTTTCTAAACATCCAAAAGCATTCTTAACCCCCCTCATGAGCATGCACATAGCTTCCTTCGATGCTTTATGAATGTTGCCTTTCACTCCCCTTATGTGTTAATTTGCTCATTACTTGGTAATGGTAGTAAATCTAGAGGAGTTAGTGGGTTAAAACCGTACACTACTTCAAATGGTGACATCTATGTGGTTGGGTGTACAATTCTATTATAAGCAAACTTAACACATGGTAACACTCTTCCCATGTCCTTATGTTCCTTTTAATGAAATCACATCGCTAGGCAAGTAATGTCCTACTCACTACTTCGATTTTGCCATCAATTTGTGGGTGACTTGTGGTGGAAAATGATAACTTAGTTCCTAACTTACACCTCAAAAAATAGTTTAGAAATTTAACGTCCCTATTAAACACAATGTTTTTGGTATTCCATGAAATCTAACAACCTCTTTGAAAAATAAATTTTCAATGTGTGTAACCTCATCAGTTTTAGTGCATGCAATAAAATTTGCTATTTTAGATAATCTATCAACAACCACGAAAATACTATTCTTACACATTTTAGTATGCAGTAATCCCAACATAAAATCCATTGAGATGTATGTCCTCAGCATATTTGAAATGGGTAGTGGAATGTATAGCCCACATGGTTGAACTCTTAACTTGGCCCTCTTGAATTTGATATGCCTTTCAATGATCCTTTCCACATCTCTCCATAAGTGTGGTTAATAAAAATGTTCCTACAAAACAGATATTGTTCTGATGACACTGTAGTATCCCATTGATCCTCCATTATGAGCTTTTCTAAGAAGTAATTCCCACAAGGAGTATCTAGGATTGCACAACTTATCTACACGAAATAGATACCCCTCATGCTGAAAACATTTATTATATACTCCTTTCTTAGTCAACTCATATGCATGACCAAAATCTTCATCCTTTTTACACAACCCTTTAATATGCTTAAAGGCTAACAACCTAGCATTCAATGAGTAAACAAGAAATATCACCTAGACAATGCATTTACTACCACATCTTCTATGCCTTTCTTGTACTTAATAACACAACGAAATGTATTTGTAAAGGATACCCCTTTAATATATTTTTAGTTCATTTTATCGTGGCTCTTAAGATGCTTCAAAGACTCATGGTCAATGTGAAGAATAAACTTCATAGGTCTCAAGTAGTGTTGACATGTTTCTAAAGCTCTCACAAATGCATACATCTAATTATCATATGTCGGATAATTCAATTTGGCTCCAATTAATTTCTCAATATAATACGTAATCAACTTCTTTTTGTGTAAAAATACTGCTCCAATACTTGCAGCATACCATCGCATTCAAGCTTAAAATTTTTATTAAAATTCGGTAAATATAAGACTGGAGCATGAGTAAGATTATGTTTAAGCAGATCAAAGGCCGCTTGCTGCACTTTGCCCCACTAAAACTTGTCATGCTTCTTGATGACTAAGGTTAGATGCACAACAATGGCACTAAAATCTCACACAAACCTCCTGTAAAAGTTTGTGAACCCATGAAGACTTCTTACCTTTGAAACAGTTGTAAGGGTTGGCCACTCTCATATGGCTTTGCCCTTATTCTTGTCCACTTGAATGCCCTATGCACTAATGATAAAACTAAGAAAATCATAATGGTTTATGCGAAAGGTACACTTCTTAGGATTAGCATACAATTATTCTTCTTGTAAGGTCTCAATTACACACTTAAGATGTTTAGTTTGCTCATCGATAGACCTACTGTAGACGAGTATGACATCAAAATACACCACAACAAATATACCTATGAAAGCACGTAAAGCTTGGTTCATAAGTTGCATACTGATATTAGGGCATTTGTTAAACTAAATAGCATGACTAACCACTCATACAAGTTAAATGCCCTTTTCCATTTGGCCCCCTTCTTTCATACAAATTTGGTGGTAGCTACTTTTAAGATCAACTTGAGAAAATACGGTGGCACCATGTAATTCTTCCAACATATTATCTAAACTAGGAATAGGATAGCAATACTTTACCGCTATGGTGTTCACTGCCTTACAATCTTGGTGCATCCTCCACAATCCATCTTTCTTCATTATAAGTAAAACTAGGATAAAACAAGGGTTTGTACTTCTCAAACCCATCATTTTCTTATCAACTCCTCCATTTACCTCCAAATCTCTTTTGTCTCCTCTAGGTTTGTTTGGTATGCCAGCAAGTTGGGAATGTCTACTCATAACACAAAGTCAATTTGGTGTTTAATTCCTCTCGATCAATTGCTCCTCCAGTAATACATCCTAGCAATGTTGCAAAATAGAGACAACAATCTCAGGTAAGGAAGATATGACCTCTTCAAATAAAAAGTGAATTTTTTATACATGAGCAATAAAATTCCTTTCACTTCCTATGTCTACTTTCACATCTTTCATTCTTGCCAACATACATTCTTTCTCCTCCTTTCTTGGCTTTCCTTGTCTTTCCTCTACTTTTTCCTCTCCACTCAACTACTCTCACACTTGCTCTCACTTTCTATTTCTTCTATTTCTTCTCTAGCTCTAGCTTGTATTCTTGATTAAATACCTTTGAATTTCATGGACTTAGATTAGGGGAGTGGTATCAATGTGATCTTCTAATTTTTGTGATAGAACATGAACTTGTTTGTCCTGCCATTGCATGTAACATTCTTATCAAACTGCCAAAGCCTTTCTAGCAAAATATGGTTGGCTTGCATCAATGCAACATCATATAACACCTCGTCTTTATACCTACCAATCTCAAATACAACCAAAACTTGTTTCATCAGTTTTACCTCACTACTATATTTAACCACTACAATTTTTAAGGCCACGCAAGGTCTCTAAGTGATAGTGCAAGCCTCTCTACTAACATGGTACTAGCATTATTAGTACAACTCCCACCATCTATAATCAAATTACAGGTTCTGCCTTTGATTTGACACCTTATGTGGAAGGAATTTTCTCATTACTCTTCAAATCCGTCCTTCTTGGCTTGCACATTTAAGGTTCTCATCACCACCAAACTCACATTTCCAATTCCTATGCAAATTCCCTAATATCTAGAAGATGCTTCCTCTAACGGTAGCATCTCATCCTCGCTACTATTTTCTCCATCTACCACTATTATCATTTATCCATCAAAATCATAGTTCTTCTATTTAGGCATTAGGCAGCACTATGCCACCTTCCTTCACGTTTAAAACATATAATGTCCTTATTACGTATAAAGTACTAGGGATTTAGTTTGGTACCTTAGATGTTTTAGCTTTAGGCAGCACCTTCAGTTTGAGGGGTCCAATAATGGTGACTATGCCTAAGATACAAGCACGTAATAGCACTTTATAGCTACTTCTAATTACACCTCCTCTTAATCTGCATCACAACCTTGATGGCTCCCTCCACCAAGTCCTCCATGTCCATAATTATGAAGTTCAAGTACACAATGTCTTTATTTAATCCTTCCACAAATCTAGCCATAATGGCTTTTGTATCCTCCACGACATCAGCTCTTATTACAGCTATTTCCATATTCTTAAAGTAGTCCTCCACACACTTATTCCTCTATGTTAAAGTTTGCAACTTACGATGCAAGTCTTGATGGTAATGACTTGGTACTAACTTCAGTCTCATCAACACCTTTAAAACACTCCATATTTTAACAAAATGCAAACCAGCTCTCCTTTAACTAATACACAACTAGTCTTGCTAAATAATTGCATAATTAGTAAACTTTACAATAGCTAATTTTACTTTTTGCACTTCAAAATATTGGTGACAATAAAAAGTAAGCTTTACTTCTCTCTCCCACTCCAAATAAGCATCCAGATCCGACTTCCCTTGGAATATGGGTGTGGTAAGCTTTACCCTTTTAGGGACTTCATCTTCCTCACCCCTCCTATACCTATTCAATTTTCTAAGACAGTAAAAATCCTCAAACTTATGGGAGGTGGAAAATAAAGCGTTGGCCCAATTAGGGCATGATTAGATCAATCCTAGATAAGAAGAAAGGCTCGCAATCAATTTAGAAAAGGGTGGATCGATCTAGAAGAAAATAAGAGATTGCAATCAAAGTAGGAAAAATCACTATTGATTGGGTTCTAGGCAATCATTCATGTAGCACCATAGCTTCCTTAAGTCTTTTAGCTTTAGCTCACATCATGAGTCCTCTAGAAATCCTCGGGTAATAACCATGGAATATAGTAAAGGAGTTAAGTACCACACAACTAGGCTTGTTAAAGGAACACAGTTATGATAGATGGTATCAGAGCTAAGTTAAGCTCGTGAAGAAAGAGGTTTAAGATGGCAAACAATGTGGTTGATGTGTTAGGCACAAATAATAAGCGTTGTAGGCAGATTGTTCCTGTGCAAAAAAGAAAGAAATAGGACCAAGGCAAAGTTAAGGAGCTAAGATTGTGGGAGACCTTCCTCGAGGTGATTGTCGAAAGGCTTAAGATGGTCGAGCATACCATTAAGACTTTAGAGGATTATGTTCATGGCTATATCAACTCTTTAAAAGATATAGATAAGGGGAGGTTAAGCCAATGAAGTGCAGACTGCAAGAAGGGTTTAACATTACAGTATGGCGTCAAGTACGAAAAATACAATTTTAGTCCACTAACTTTAAAAAGTGACATTTTTAGGACACATAAATTTCAAAGTGGTGACTTAGTCCTACAAAGTTTTTTTTTTTTAAAAAAAAGTAGCACTTTAACAACATGGTTAAGTTTTTGGCTAAAATTTACACATGTTAGTCACGTGCTCACCTTAAGATCTTACCTGTAAGGTTGGAAGCATCTTCTATCCCACATGTGAGGTCAGAATTCTGAAGTCGCATGCTATAGTGACACATTAGTACACTAAGCAATCCATGTGGGATGATGGCATGAAAAGAAATTCCACATCATCATTGCAAATGGAAAGAATCCCCCTAATGTGTTCTTCCCTAACTTTCCTCTTTTCTTCCCGTAGATCCTTGAACGCATAGTGATTAACACAGTTAAGCCTGCCATTAATTGGTTTTTTTCTGCACTTTATCTTCATTAATAGTTGGAAGAAATTTTTTAATTGTACAAAGAAGCTTTTTTGGCACTATCTAGAATTGAGCCACGGCTCGCACATATACATCATTCAAATAGATCTCATCCCTCCCTTCCTTACTGCCCAACACCATCTTCAACATCATTAGCACCTTTCCATCAATGGGACACTCAATTTTGCCATGGCCACCACCACTGCAAGCACTTGGACTCTACCAACACACACTATCTTAGCCTTATTCCACTTTAATAGCACCAAACGTGTCAAGAAACTCAAGGAAGTGTCCATGGCTTCTAGGTTCTAGTTGAAGGTGGTCATTAATCTCAGCTGTTTAGAGTAAAGCTTGTCCTTCTTTGAAATCGAAAAAGAATGTATGTCCAAACATAGATCGATGGCCATCAGCTCGAGAAATTTGGCTATCACTATTCTAAGCTCCAACCTCCCTTCCTTTAGGCTTGTCAAAATTGAAGTCTTAAATTGCAATTCCCTATTTTGATCCTTAACTCCAATATGTTTACTTGTTCGCATGAATTAATTCTCAAGCAGTACTTCAAAACATGTTACAAACAATGCTATCTTCTCCAAGAAATTCAAATCCTTCACTCTCCTAACGAGGGTCACCAGCATTCCCCTCTCATTCTCACTCGATTCCCTCGTGAACAAACTGAGCCTAGAGAGATGTCCTATGACTATGGAATTCAAGAAAAGGAAGAAAAGACTAAAATTGAGGAAGAAAAGCGGGAAATAAGGGAAGAACATGTCAAGGGAATTCTCTTCAAATACAGAGTTGATGTGGCATTTTTTCCATGCCACTGTCTACATGGCTAGCTCAATACACCAATGTGTCACTATGTCATGCCACTTTAGAATTCTGACCCCACACAAGGGACAAAAGACACTTTTAGCCTTACGCATAGGATTTTAAGACAGTCACATAACCAGTGTGTGCGAATTTTTGCCAAAAACTTAGTCATGTCCTTAAATGCCACTTTTTAAAACTTGTTGAACTGAGTTACCATTTTAAAATTTGTGTCCTGAAAATGCCACCCCATAAAGTGAGTGGACTAAAATTATATTTTTCCCACATTGGGCACCACACGAATCTAAAATTATGATTGTCATTTAGGAGCTACAAGTAGTCCTTGCTAAAATTCAGGAGGAAAAGGTCATCCCTAGTTGGGTGATTGCTAGCAAGGTGTTTTTATCCTGAGTGGGATGAGTTTGGCAATAGATTACCCTAAACCAAAGAGTTTCCATAGCAAGTGCAATACTAAAGTAGTTGAGAACTTCCTTTGTAAGTAGAGTTATACTTTGAAGGTCAGCATCATTGATGAAGCAACACAGGTATGCATCGCTTCCCTTTACCTCTTATGTAATCATGTTTTGATAGAAAAAGCACGCCAATATAGAAAATGGGATGAGAAGATTGAGATTTGGTAAGACTTCAAGCGCGAGCTAAAATGACACTTCTATTTAGAGAACATTATGTATGAAGCCTAGAGGAAGCTATGGGAATTAGAGCATAAAGGTATGATCTATCAATACTTTAAAGAGCTCACAATCCTTATGCTCCAAATCTCCAATATGCTAGAAGAGAATTTGCTCTTCTTCATGGATGGACTCCAAATGGTGGCCAAGCAAGGATGAGATGTCAAACTAGTGAACGAGGCTATTATTGTTACTAAATTACTCACAAAATTCCACCACACTTCCAAGGGAAATAATACCAACTCCTCAATGTGGAAGCAAAAGAGTAACTCGAGCAAAGGGAGAGAGATGAGATTTCAAGAAACCACTCTCAAAGGAAAATGAAGGAAGCTTCTTAAACCATAAGGAGTATAAGAAGAAGAATAATGTATTTGTTCCTTGAGGTAGGTGTTTCATAGGTAAGGAACCCAATGCAATGAATAACTACTCAAAGCTTGGGTCTTTATATGCCATCTTGGTGGAACAAGATACTACACCTATGGATAAGGGCAAAGGTAAGATTGGTTCTCTACAACCCGAAAACCCCTTTAAGGCCAAGCTAATGCCTAAAAAATTGAGTAAGGGACATGCTTATGGAATCTCAAGTGAATAGGAATCCCACCAAGGCATTAGAAATATAGGAGCAACTCATAATTTTGCACATAAAAGAGGCTAAAAGGTTAAGCTTTCTTGTCGCAAAGATTGATGGAAGGTTACATCTCTACCAAGCCACTTAATTAAGTTTCTTGAGGAATGGAGATATGCTTAGGCACTTAGAAGCGGCAAATGGACTTCTCAGTAGTGCCCCAAGATATCTTTGATGTCGTGCTAGGAATGGACCTCTTGTGCAAGGTAAGTGTTATTCCTGTGCCATTTTGTAACATGATCCATATCTTAGAGAAAGGAGTAGCAAGTATGGTGCAAGCTACAGATACAAGTCTAAAGAAGGGTTGAAAGCAACAATCAGCAATGCAACTAGCTAGGGGCATAAAGAAGAAGGAGCCAACATTTTAGTTACCTTAAAGGAAGCACAATGGTTTAGCAAGGAAGGATAGTTACTATCCATCATAAAGGAGATTTGTGAGGAAAACAAATATGACATGCTTATCAAGATTCCAAAGAGGCTTTCACTAAGGAGGGAGATGGACCATGACATCCAATTAAAGCTAGGAGTAAAATTGCCTGCAATGACACCCTACCAAATGGCCCTACCTAAGCTGGATGAGCATTAAATGCAATTGAAGGACCAATCAAATTTAATGATAACCCATCTATTGAAGGTCCCTTAGGATGCACCCATTTTCTAACAAAAGCACAATGGCTCACAAAGAATGTGCCTTAGCTATAGGGTGCCCCACATGGTAGAAATAAAAAATAACTGTGTAAACATTAACCCAAGCAGATTTTAATTTATGTATACTATAGTTCACAATCTAAAGGCACTAGATATGAAGAACTTAAACATAGATGACCACAAGCAATACGCTAACTTAATTGATGTGTCACGAGTCAGTTTAGTGATGACCACGAATGATTTAGTTTAGGAAAGAATTCATGAGAAAAAGAAGAATCAAAATATAAAGAAAATAAAGAAATAAGGTCAAATTCATTTTAAGGACAATATCTATAAATAAGGAAACATTTTCTACTAAAGCTAATTTTTTGGCCTACACTTGGATGCACAATTGACCTAGAACTTTTTTGCTATCGATTGAGGCTCACAAATGATGAGGCAATCCACAAAGCAAAATCATTAATTTTTCTTTACTCCAAGTTGGTCCAAATGTCTACTTTTGGCTTCAAAAGCTTGTTTAAGCACACAATTTCCTCAAGGTTCTCTCAAGCAAATGTCACCATGACTTGCTTCAACTTCTTAACTCTTGCATGTGTAATTGGTCCACTTGTCACTTTTGATTGATCCTCATGTAAAGCCTTGAACTCGTGTCATCCCTATCCTCTTGAAAAGTAATTTTTCTCAATTTGCCACTTTGTTCATTTCTTGTACTAGAAAAACTTAAATCAAAGTTGTTAAATTTAGCACCAATTCCTTGCACACTTACAAGCTCTAACTTTGTGTTCATTATCATTGATTCACTCTATAACTTGAAATGGTCCATCTACCCCTAGAATGAGTTAAGATTTCCTTTATTTGAAAAACCTTTTTGTCCTAATGTATTCCTATACTCAATCACCAAGTTCAAGTATCAACTTTCTCCCCCCTTTGCTAGCTAGCTATGAATTCTACTCATTTCTTTTCTAAATTCTTTCCCTTAATTACTCCTATAAATGCTTCATAAACTTTAATTTTTTTCATCATCTCCACTTATATGAAACTCTCATGCAATGAACACTCATTTCAATTCTTAATCTTTTTCTTAATCATAAACCTCAACAAAGTAGTTAACATTCTATTTACTACTTCAATTTTACCTTTTGTTTTGGGGTAGCTAGTAATAGAACATAACAACTTAATACCCAACTTCCCAAAAATGTCTTCAAAAAATAACTAAGAAACTAAACATCTCAATTTGACATAATTATTCTAGTCTTATAGTGCAATCTGACAACTTATTTTAAGAATAAATTAGAATTATGAGATGTGTCATTAGATTTATGACATGCAATAAAGTGAACCATTTTATAAATATTATCAATAAAAAAAATTACAATCTTTACTAGTCCTAGTCCAAGCTCGTATTAGCACGAAATTCTTAGAAATATGAATCTAAGTATACTTGGAATGGGGTAATGGTGCAAATGGACCATGTAGTTATACCTTCGATTTAGCCTCTTTGCATTTGATATGCTTCTCCACAATTCCTTCAACATCTGACCTCAAATGCGAAAATGTTCTTATAGGATAAATGTTGTCTTGGTGCTATTGGGTTTCAAGGGATTTGGGATATAATTTTAAAATTTTAGAAGCATAAAATAATAGAGTAAATATAATGGAACAACATACCAAATCCATTCTGTTTTTGCTATACAACGTGCATTAACTGAGTAGCATATAAAAGCATATAAAGAATATACCTTTAGAATCCTATTCCAAGTTGAGTGAACTTGTGATCCTCAAGCCATGGCCCTTGATTCTCGATTTCTAGTTTATCCACTCAATTGGAATGCGAACAAACACTTTCTACACCTCTGCAAACTCCTTTTCAAGGTTGTAACTTAAAACTCTATGGGTAAAGAGGCTTTAGAACTTGAAGGAGAAACTAGAGAATGATTAGAGAACTTTTCTTTTTCTTGCTTAGGAGGGTGAGCAAATTTTACTTGATTTCAAAGGAATAATGCTGATCTATTTTTGTTTGGATCTCTTTCAAATCTATTTGTTTTCAAAACATAATATCATATACTTGGTAGGATTCTTATTTATATGGAAATTACCTAGGACACACATGGCTTAGGTTTTACAAGATTCTAGCATGGACCTTTAATTAATTTTAACCCATAAATCATTTAATTATTAATTTCATTAATAATTAAAGTCCATTTAATCATTAATTGTTAATTTCATTAATCATTAAGGCCTAATGGAATTATATTGTTTTATTTAATTAATCAAATTAATCAAATCTAATGCCTATCATATTTCTAGTTAATAATCACATTATTAACAAACATGAAGGAACCAAATAATTCACTTGTGTCTTGTTCTTCAATTTAATTAATTTCTATTAATTAAATTAAAGGCCTGATGCATTTCTAATTAATAATCTAATTATTAACAAGCATAATGGGAAATCAATTTGGTCTAATCCAATTACAATCAAATTAATTTCTCCACAAGATTTATCAAGTCTCATTCACACTCTACCAATTTAGCACTTTTTCTATATTTCAACCTTTGGTATGTACTTCTTTAAGTTCATTTTTAATTGCCAATGAGCATAATTAGAAGAACATGGGTAGTACCTAGCCTACGGCCAATATTATAGCCTAATTACGACAAGTGAGTAGATCACATGAACCTTCTCAATTGTGAATATCATGTAGTATAGGCCCTTTGTTTTGCTTTGCCTCGATTAAACGAGAGTTATAAATTTAGTCAAACTCACTAGTTTGATCATATGACCAATTAATGTTGCCTCATGAGACTAATACTTTTATCGAAACTCTTTTTCGATCACACAGTACCTAGTCAAGGATTTTTACCTCATTGAACATCAATTGCATAGTACAAATACTTTGTTTACTTACAAGGAGACAAATCCCTCATTAAATGCATAGATACCTCCATACACACTTGAGCAATGGTATGTTGGGCTTTTGACACTGTCTCATACCAAAATGGATATTGGTCTTTAATGTCATAATGACATGTTAACCGTTATGTGTACAAGACAGCCATCTCTTCTTAAGTCGAAGGCTCAAGCACACTTAGTATAATCACAAAGTAATACATTAATAACAAAGAGTAAGCTCTGTGTATTTATTTCATTTTTCAAATAATATTCAAATACTTATTTCCTAAAGATATATCTACAAACATGTGTTTTTAGTATCTCATATTAAACAACATGATACTCACCATATAAATACAAAATGTGCAAGCTATACCAACTCTTTAATAGCCTTTAGAGAGACTGTGACTTACGAATTAATTTTAGTGATTGTATTCTAAAACAACCTTATGTCCATAATCATTATCCCTTATAAATAAGGCTTTTAATAAAATCATATGGGAATATGCAATATTTTACATCATTCAAGACTTACAGGAATTTAATGCTACCATAATATTTATATAAAAAGAAATCAAAAGTTTAATAATGTGTGAAAGTATACATATACATTCAATAAGCCTTTAATATCCCTTATTGTCAATTAGCATTAGATGTATATCTCTAAGAAGTGCCACTAGAGTCTCCCATTGACCAACCTTTGTGAGCTTCTCCAATAAGTAATTCATGTAAAGAATAATGAGTTATACATAATTTATCAACATGGAACAAGTAACCAAGATGGGATTTAAAGGTTAGCAAAAGGATTCCTTGTACACTCAGAATTGTTATATATAATAGTTGTAAGAATCATGTAGAAGTAATTCACAACCACCTAGAACATTTACTAGAAAGTTCTAATATATAGAACATTCTACACAACCATTTTATACTGTTAGATCAATTG
This sequence comes from Avicennia marina, assembly GCA_019155195.1. Lineage (NCBI taxonomy): Eukaryota > Viridiplantae > Streptophyta > Magnoliopsida > Lamiales > Acanthaceae > Avicennia > Avicennia marina. The sequence goes on from CM032767.1 coordinate 7,703,742, forward strand.
ATCTCTACTATCCATTAAAGGAGGAAAAGTATAAATAGGCATAGAAACTCATTTATCACCCATAGAGTGTTCAAGTGTTCGAGTTTAATAATAAAGAGTTCTTTCCTTACAACTTTCGTGTGTTTATAACTTTCTTTGCCTCTTAGTTTGTAACATTCTTTATACACTTGCACTTTTCACTTCAAGAAAGTGAAAGAGGTTGACTTACCTAACCATAGAAGAAGATAATGGAGCTAAGTGCCATACAACTACACTTGTGGAAGGAATAAAGTTGGGACAAGTTGCTCACAATGGCATCCCTTGAAATTGTTTGTTTTGCATTTCGGGTTTTAGATTCACATCTTTAAGGCCTATTCAAATCATAGAATTATATGTACTCATTATGTATTGGTGATTGTACCTGACTAAAAATGAGCATTGGTAAGTGTGAAGATGGAATGTAGATCCTCCTAATGTTGAGAAGTTGAAAGAAAGGAGGAAAGACATTAAAAGGAAGTACTTAAACAATGCTAAGAGCAAGGGGAAAAATTAGCTTCAAAGATAGCACCAGAGCCACTTAACATATCCGTTGCTCCTTTACAGGTAATCTTATTGTAGATTGATATGATATCAGATTTAAGATATGAATCCCTTTGGTTTGGGCTGCATGTTTGGGGTTTAGAATAAGAAGTGACAATTTATGACCTGAATCGAACCCGACTTAAAATTAGTGGGTTTCCTATCAAGCTTTCGTTAGTTCAATTCAAAATCAAGTCAGACTCACAAACCTGAAAAGATAAACAAGTCAATTTCAGATTGACCCGTCGAGTGACCTGTGAACCTGCGAATATATTTTAAATAATTTAATAAATATTTATATAAATATAAAAAATTAATTAAATAAAATTAAATAGTAAAATTGTAAATATTTAAAATATTAAGCCTTAATTTTAATTAAAGAAAAAATATATATATTTTTTTGTTAGCGGGTTAATAGGTCCTATTTAAGTAACCTGCGAATTAACGTGTTGGGTTTAGGTCAAATTTTCTGACCCGTAAAAATAATCAGATCGGATTTGAGTTAGGTATAATACTCAAGTCTTGACCCGACCTGCCAACCTATTAACCTGACTCGTTGCCAATTGAGATTTTTAAATTCAATCATTAACATGTCTTCATTTTTATTGGTGGTTGTATTCAAGTGTAAACGAGCATTGATAGAGATCCAAGTCCTTCACTTCCATATCCCATTCGAAGTGAAGATTCAATTCCTACATATTTGATGCACAAAGCATGTGGGGATTATGTGCCTTTGTTAACAAAAATGAATTGTTTTATTTCTATTTTAAATATGTAATATCTTTGTGCATTTAATGTCTAAAGTAGGTGTAGAAGGTAAGAGTGGAAGAAGGTTGGATCACAAAACAAGAAGAGGACAAGAAGATTGATGTGATGTTTGTCTTCATATGTGATATTTCATATTACTCTATGAGTGGAATGATGGTCTACGTGTTGGTGGCGTACCAAAATTGAATGTTTCATCTTTGTTGATATTAATTTATACTGAATGTTTTGTTGATGCTTTGCTACGAACTTTGATGTTGTTGTACAGCTGGATTTTAGGTTATATGGTATTAGAGAATATGACATACTAATGTTGAAACTTATGCCAAGATATATGATAATAATGATTGTTGCATCTTCATTGTTATTCTTTAACTGGATAGAACCAGTCAAGGAATCTATGATCTTGACAACAATAGAAGAGTTTGCTCGGATTTGCTTGTGGTTCAGAAATCATCCCAAGTGTTTTTCTTCCTTAATTCTAACATTTGTGGTTCAGAAATCACCCTAAGTGTTTTTCTTCCTTAATTCTAACATTTTGCTTTTCTATACGTGGGCTCACTGGAATAATTATGTGTGGAACCTTGTTGAAAGGCCATGTTAGCTATTACATTAAATCACACATATGAGTAAGCCATTTATAGAGCAAAAAATGCAACCAATGGCCATAACCAGTCAAATAATGGCTATTTAGTTAACTTGCTTGAAATATTACAATAAAGCCTATTATTTATTAATTTTGTTACAAGTAGATCCTTCTGACTTTTGTAAATGTTACAAAAACTCCATATGATATTTCAATCCATAAACTTCGACCATATCAGGCCAAATTTGATGTGGGTACAACTTTGAAAGTTCCCTTTGTCGCAATCCTACTAAAGAGTGCCATTATAATTTTTCAATGATAGAGGGGTAATGAAATATTTTGAGTGAGCCTAAAAACCATATAGGAGCCATAGTCCAAGAGATTATTATCTTGGGTTTAGATAGAAATTCAGAAACACATCCCGTAACGGTAAATCTCCCATAAATTAAAGAACAAAATCTCCTCGAATGCCAAATTTTGATAACCCTATCAAATGTGTTCATTTACTTCTATTTTCATTCGTGTTATTGGTTTGCGAATTCCCAATAAATCGGCTCTGCTAAGTGCTCAACTTCTTTTGGCTGCACAGATGTTGACTGTCCAACTCTTGACTATGGAGCAGGGCATTCTTTCAATAACCGGACGCCATAATTTGTATCAAACTAGGGAGCTGCCCAGACAAATTGCAATCACATCCCATTTTGTTTCCTTCTGGACTGGAAATAGAGTATATGCTATTGATGTTTGCCCAAGGCACAGGGCAAGAACAGAATCATTCAGTCACAGTAAATCAACCATCAGTTGAAAAGTAATGCACGGATGAGATGACTGAAATAAAATCTTCAACTTCTACGAAGGTTTAATCAACTTGCTCAGCTAATAAATATTATGAAAGCACAACAGCGTTTGTGAATGTATCATTCAACTATTGCGTGCATGCAAGCCTTCTCATGCGCCTACAAAATATGTTCACTAACCACAAGTATGATTCAGTTTCTTAAGTGCAAAGGCGTCCGTTCATTGCATGTTATTCTTTCAAGATTCAACCAAGATCTGGAACTGTAAAATACTCTTCACCATCATCAGGAATTTCAAGTCTAGGCTTCTTGTCAGCTGGATAATATTTTGGTCTGCAACTGGTCAAATTATTAGGCTGAGGCGCTGGTAGCTGAGGAACTTCTGCTGCAGCTAAACTCTCTGGGAATACTTGCTCACCAAAGAGATTCGTATCTGTGAACCACTCGAACTCATTAAACTCTACCTGCTCCTGCTCAGACTGAAATGAAATCAGTATAAATGAAGTGCATCAGGCTAATTTCATGATAAATTGCCATGTTCTATACACATCAAACAGCAACATCTGCAGCTAGCACAATAAAATTAAAACAAGGGAATTGTGTGCTATCAAAAAATTGTGTTACCTTTCCAATTTGCAAAAATATAACAGATTTTTATAACCATTCAGCTGCATACATATCATTGAATGAAGAATAAGCCATTGATGTTACATTCGTTCAGTTCTCTTAGCATAAGCAGTTTTATCTGATATAAGAATTGCTCAGAGCACAACTATAATACTTTTTCTCTGTTAGTTATTCTATCCTGCCTCTCTGGCTGGCCTTTCTGTCAATATTTTCCTAAGTACCTTCTCATATAAGAAGTAAAACCTGTCCGATAAATGATTTCATCAGGAGACTTACCTTGTTCGAGGATTCATAGTCAGAAAATTTTAGCAAGTCACCAAAAGCCCAAGACGGCGATGCGGTAACAGAGACACGCTGTGACGGTGTTTTCAAACCAATCTGTTGTGAATTTGACTTTGGGGGCTTTGGTTCCATATGACTGTCAACACCATCCTTACAACTGGTACTCAAACCAACTCTTATTCCCGTAGCTAAAAACCGCTGGTGGTTTGCAGCACGGCTGTTTGCTGAATGAATAGGCTCATCACAGTCCTTGCAAAAGAGTGCTCTGTCTTCAACACAGAATATGAATGCTGTCTTCTCCTACACATGATCAGCAGATTAGATAATAAGAACAGCAAGAAAAACAAAAGGCTTCTTCCGAAGAGACTTAAAGAAATGCAACAAAGCTAGGACATAAAACACAACACAAAAGAGGCATATAAATAAATACGTACAAGCACACACGCACATGGACATATACAAGCATAAAATCCATGTTAAACAGTTAAAGTAGATCCAAAAGACACATAAAGGTCTACCAAAGAACACGCCAAGATCCTTTGCCGACTGCATATAAAGTATTAAAATTTTTAGTATGCTTCTGGAGTTATTATGCAGCTTCAAGTTATCTGCCATCTCTCATCAGTTATCTCCTAATATCAAGTTATCATGGCTTTCTCTCAATTTGGCAGTGTTCGTTGAAACCAAAAATAATCCTACCTATACCCCCAGAATAGAATTATTCTCTTCTGTCAAGTGATTCACCAACCTTGTCCTCTTCTGTAAATTTGCAGATAAACAGCAAGGTTGCCCAATTGAGGATGAAAAGCATTCTTTAATTATGTCAATTTTAGCACTCACATAACATCTAAGCCTGTGAAAGTCATACCTTACAAATTTTTGGGTAATGATAACTGCATCAGAACGAATCAGGCATCATGAAGTTGAATGTTTGAAATCAAAAAGACCATGCATCTCAGCATAATGAATCCGATCCAGATTCAAACAGTATACTGTTTGTATATCTTTAGCATGGTTTTTTAAGGTTTATTCACCTGATTGAAGTGCTACGTAAAGGATTCGAGGGCCAATGGCCAAGCAGTAAGGATCATCTTAAATTACAAGATTAAACATGAATGGCACAATAATAAGGAGAATCAGGAAGGAAAAAAAAAAAAAGCTAAGTAGAATTCAATATGCATTTCCAATTCTTTCTTTTTAGTTTTGCATTGTCAGAGAACATGAGCAAGAGAAATTTATGTGCAAAATCCGCAAAAAAAAATTAAGCAATCAATTGGCAGATACGGTCTCCAACTCAACTAAATTAGCGTGCTCCCAGATCACCAAACAGGTCACATTAGGAAGCCAGCATAGGGGATAAAAACCCAATACATTTTAAACAATAAAATACCTCGCAGCGCAAATAATAAACCATAAAGGGTAGAGAGCAAGTTTGACGTACTTGGCAAATGTCACAGGGAGGAAACTTGTTGGAGAGGCACTGGAGAAGCAGCCTCTGGTGTTTGCTGGCAAGCTTGTTAGCAGCATGCACTTCTACATCGCATTTCGCGCACAATGCCGCTTCATCTGCGCAGCAGATCACAGTTGCTGGATCCTTCTCGCACACATCACACTGGATCTTCATCTTCTCCGCTCTTAAATATCGAATCTTGGCCGCCCCCTTTCCGGAATATTAGCAAGCAACCAAACCAACCCCCATGTACCAAAAAAGGCAGGCAGAAACTACCTTCTTGCTTCTTTTCCAGGAAAACCCAGAACGATAGAATATCAGAAATCCAAAATTTGAGAATCTGAGACGAAGAGTCCTCGTCAAAACAGGGCTTTATCCAATAATCCAATGAAATATCTGCCGCAGCAGCTGATTGAAATTCGGAGTTGCAACAAACAAAAATCAATTTACCTGTGTGTTTCTTGAGTGAGAGCTTAGGCCAGAGACGCAAGAAAAAGGCAAAAGTGAGAAGGTGGAAGAAGAAGAGTCACTGATTTAATTTAGAGGCTTCCGATAAGGATTTGGATTTAGCGGATGAAATATCAGAACGCGTTTGAGGCAGCAAAGGCGTATGCGGGGACAATCTCCCAACGTGTGGCTGTGGGCTGTGTAGACGTCACCTATTTTTCTTTTTTCTTGTCTCAATAAAGAAAGATCATTAATACGCACCTAACCCTGTGCAATTATCAGGCTAAGTCGTTCTTCTTCCTATTATTATTATGCGAACTTGACACATAAAATTAATTTATAAATTATAAAATTATTATATTTAATTTAATTTAATATTAAAAAATACAAAGTATACTCAAAATAATAAAAAAAGCATCAAGAATATTTGAAAAAACAAAAGAAAAATTTGAGAGAAAATAAAAATAAAAAAATCTAGAAAAGTAGTGAAATTAAAATTAAAATAAAAAAATTATGTATTTTATATTTTTTAAAATTATTTAAAATAAAAAAAGGTGATGAAAGACCTAAAAATTTACAAAAATTGAGAAAATTTACAAAAACTATAAATTGTATGTTGACAAGAAAATGATAGAATGAATAAAAATATTATTTATTTATACTATATATAATATATGTGGCTGTTGCACTTAGATTTTTCAGATTTAGTTTACACAAACTTAAATGACTTATTTACCCTTTACTCTGGAAGATATACGAAAACGACAATAAATGAAATACAAAACTTGCCATGAGTTATGTCAAAATTATTACAAAGTAAACTAAATAAATACATCATTAATTGAGGAAATAAAGGTATGAATAGGAATGGAAGTAAACGACAAAAAATAAAAAAAGTTGCATTGTGCCAAAATTACTACAAGTAAAGTAAACTAAATAAATATTTTTTAATTCTATATTATATAAATTTAAAACACAACACGTAAGATGTGCCAAAATTAATAATTATTATTATAATTACTATTATTAGATGACACATTCTATGTGCGTAAAAAATTAAAATGTTCCCATTTATATCAACATACATAATAAATAAATTAACTGAAAATAATAACTAAATATGACTAAAAACCCAATATTACACGAAATAAACGAGTAAACAAAATAAAGATTTACCGTTTGAAAACATGAAAGGTAGTCATGTACTTGCATACGTATATCAATAAAGATTATTTCTTTTATAGACAAATGGTTATTAACAGCTATTAATAACCAAAAATAGTATGCTTTCATTGGATTGGGTCTAAATAGAGATAACAATTGAGCCACGGTGGGTTGAGATGTTTCTTCCATCTCCTGTCCATGGTTATAATTGAAGGAAAAGTATTGTAGTGAATTTAATTGTCTTATTTTTATTTTTTATTATAAATAAAAATATTAATTTTTTTAATAAGATTTATATTTTTTTTCAAATTAAAATACACATACCATCGTAAATAACTCTTTTAAAATTATGTATTTTAATTTTCGTTGAATGAGCAAACTAAGGATTTAATTGATTAATTTTCAAATTAATTATAAAATGTTACATATAATTAATTGTAATATTATAATTTATTATATTTAAAGCAATATATATATATATATATATATACATACTTACACACAAAACACACACACTTATATATTAACTTATATTGGGGGTGGGCGAGGGTAAGTTCCCCCATGGGAAAATTATTCCCCCACCCCCATTTCTTCTCTTGTGAGTGAGTACCTGCAGTTATCTACCCTCGTTACTATTTTTGGATTGTAATTTGGACAATATCTTATACTTTTACCTCTAGTTTACTCTCTATTAGATGCCATAACCCACAAAATCGTGATGTAAATTAACTTATGAAAGGGCATTTAATAAAATATATTAAATGATCAAATGCAATCATTTTAATACCTTGACTTTTAATAAAAGAATATAAATTATATTATTATTATTTTTATTGTTGTTATGTATACTATTTTATTATGAGAGAGACCCCCATCAAATTATTTCAATATAAAAATATATTTACAAAAATCACTTAATTTTTTGATATAAAATGATAAATAAGATACCAATCTAAAAATTTAAAATAAATAAAAAACTATAACAAAATAAACTTCCATGATTTGCCACAAATTGTGCTTATGGCAGTTTTTAGTGTTAGCCTTTTTTCTTTCTCATTTTTTTGGTAAATAATATAATGAAGGGGCATACTAGAGATAAACTAAAGGTGTGGCTATGGAGGATTTATGATGTCTACTTAGAGTTTGCACTGAAATGATGATCATGTTGAGTAACTAAAAGTCTACAATAGCGCTTAGTTGGAGTAAGTTCACCAAAGATTTATTAATGGAAGAGCTAGAAGAGCTTTGCATAAAAAGTTTGCAAGAAACCAAGTATTTAGAACTCTATTTCTTTACTAGATATCTAAATGTCTTTTCATGTTTTATCTTTTTTATAATTCTCGATACATTAATTTTAAATGCAATAACTAGTGTTCTATTAAAATGGTATTGTTTCTGAATTTTTGTATCTTTGTTAAGGAAAAACAAAAAGGTGAAATTTTATTCAAAGAAGGAAGATATAGACCCCCACGGGAACAAAAGAAGGGTCTTGGGCAAATCTCACCAATGTGCTAGCATTGGCCTCCAATTCTAAGCAACTCATGGGCATCTGTATTACATTCCCTAGCAACATAGCTAAACACAACATTGCCTATTAGATGATTGATGTGCAAAATATCAGAAATAATGATGCTACTATTTGAGAGATCAACCTGGCCCTTTTGGATCCTAGAAATCAAAGTTAGACAACATGATGTAGACATCAAAAGGCAAGATCCTCTCGAGTTGCCACTTAGACCTATCACAAGAGTGAGGACCCGCACATTTAAGAATGTCCTTACTAACTTGATACTTAATTAGAGGTTTGAAGGTATTTGGACATGTTGGACAAGCCCAATGAAGAGAAGTGACATCAAATTTTGATTTGAAAGGCTCAAAAAACATCAAGAGGCTTTGCAAATACGATCCGGACCAATCCTAATCAAGTTAGGTCAGTCAGATCAACAATTGGATATTTTTGATCTTATGACCATGTAGAATTCGATCGAGTGGAAGGGGATGTGATCGATAGATAAATGATAGACATTTTGCACTTACGATCGCTTAGGGACGTATTGCAAAATGCAATGAAAGCAGTACGCTCAATCTAACAAAGTGAGCGCTAGATCACATTGCAAGCGAGAAGTCACTTTTTAACCCATTGTTGAACTTTTGACCATTTGGAGCTCAAATTCCAAGGTAGGTTAGTCATAGAGCGTCTGGCAAAAGATCCACTAAACATCGGGCAAAAAAGTGAATAAATAATAAATAAATATGAGTAATAAATAATGACACAACATTTTCAATGTAATTCACCATTTAATGAGCTACACCTATAGGGTGGGCTTTGAAAGTGTTTTACTACTAAATATATAAGAGTACAAAAGAGGGACTTCTCTAGAAACCTTCTAGTGGTAACACAACAAATAAGTTTAAACTAAAATAGTGACACTTAAGTGTTTCCCAAAAACACCCTAAACAAATTTGCACTATTTTGTTAGTCACAAAAAATTTCTCGCCATTTTCTTTTATCTCTTCCTCATTTTAACACTTTCCCAACACAATAAAATAGCATCACACTATTATTTGCAAAACCTCACAACCTTGCACTGGCTTGCTCTACTATTATCTGTCCATGCCCACACATAGCAGTTTGCTACTTTCTTCTCTATTTATATAGGAGTGTGCAATGGAGTCATTAATGACTCCACTGTCCATCTTTTTTTAATTTTTTTAATTTTAATTAATGTGGGCCCCATGTGGGGGACCCACATCAAATAATCCTCACCGTTGTAAGAGTGACAAGCCTACAACAGGTTTATCAATTACACTTGGATATGATAAGGGGTTTTAATAATTTTAAAATTTTTATCATGCACCAACTTTCTAACAATAAAAGATATGGAAAGACATCCTTATTTTTATTTAACGGCAAATAGGGCAAGAATGAAACATTGAGGGAATATCTTAAAAGATTCATTTGTTAGACCCTAAATACCTAATCATCTACTTGGGAAGTATTGGTAAATGCTTTTACACAATGGTTGAAGGATGTAGATTTCTCCTAGTCTCTAGCAAAGAAGCCCACTTAGGATTTCAATGAATTAATACCTCAGGCAAAGAAATATGTAAATAAGGAGAAAGGTGTACACAATAGAGAGAGAGAGGGGGGGGGGGACAGTAGAGGAAGTTGCAACCTTCTAAAAGAGGATGTTGCGCTTGATTCAAGAGCACAATCGAAGTCTCAACATTTGGTTACTTTGGTAGCTCACTCAATATTAGTTGGGAACATGTCTTGAATAGGTACTCAAATCTCTTTTAATGCCTCCATAATCCTTGCTTCTGCCTAGGAAGTCCTCAAAGGATAATTTTTTCAAAATGAATATAGTCACAACACATAGATTTGTAATAAATTGAAGATAAAAATGGAGGTTCAATAGGAAGTGATACTTCTAGGAGTTCTTGGATAAGAAGCAAAGGGTAGAACTCAAGAATGAGGAAAGGAGGTTGTGTTGGAAGAGCCTCAATTAGAGTAGTGACCTCTTCAAAAAGAGTTTATTAATGTCCTCCTTAGTTAGTAATAAGTAAAAGATAACATCTAATCCATAGCCCAGGTTAAATCCCATGAAGATGAAGTAATTCAATTGCAAAAATCCTCCAACTATAAATATCATGTGGTATAAAACTTTTATCTTATGATGTCGCAATCAAATGAGAGCCATAGATTTAATAAACTCCTTTAGTAAACTCCATGTGCGTTTTTTGTTATTCCAATCAATGTTTGAATACATCATTCCTTAATAATATATCCACACACATTTGTTCTCGGTATCTAAGACCAAATGGCATGATATTCATCATATGAGCACAAGGTTTTCAAGTCTTTCCAATATCTATTATCTCCACTTATATATTTTACGCCTTGCAAAATAGGTTTAATAATCACGTACTAAAAACTCTTATGTCCATATCAATAACTTTTATGGATAGGACTTCTCAACATAATCCGATCTACATATGCAATTCTTTATACCAATTCAAGATTTATAAGCAAGATAAAATTGTCGTATATTGATGAAATAATATGTCAATATATTAGTGATAAGATTTAGGATTTACAATTAATATTCCTATAATGCATGGATACTTGGATTTACAGGGCATATTATTAACAACCCCACATTAATCCAACAACTTAAATTGAAGACCTAAAAGAAAATCAACCATTTTAGCTTAAAAGGTACCCAAAGAAAACTTTTGTAGTTAGGCGGCTTGAAAGTCTCAAATGATCTGATAATAGCCTACGTTATTTCTTACCTAATGCATAATCTAATATCACCTTGGAAAGTAATCAAACTAATTTTTGGAGTCGGTGGGATCTTTGATGCCATTTTATCTACTCAATCTTCATTAAGTCTCACTTAACAACACATTGTCAAAATAAATAAGGATTGAATGCACTCACGCCCTACAATCATAGACTAGATTACAAGTTACTACGAAAACTAAAATATTGTGTAAACTATACGCTTATCTATCATTTATCATTCTCAACAAGTCAACAAAACGTCCATATTACTTTCTCAAGGCGTAAAAAGAATTCTACTATACAGCATCTCAACCACGTACATGGGTAGAAATTTGTCACACCCGTACAAATTTGTCACACCCACACTTAGAAAGACAAATTCACCCAATGTGTCAAAATTTCTGTTAAAACAACAGGGTTAAAAATCAGTTCCTTGGGAGACAAGAGTAGTTTTGATCTCCTACTCCTTCATATCATCCTTATTTCCATCCTCAACATCTTGTGGATGCAGTGATGGGAATAGTTTGACTTGGGAACAATTAAATGCATTAAAGCTACAAATGCTAGTGCACTTTAATGTAAAATATTTCATAAATATAATTTTTCGGAATGGGACATGAAACAAATGCAATAGTAGTAAAACCCTACTCCTAGAAAATCAAAATGCACAAAATTATTTGTAAGAAAATAATGAAGATAAAAATAAAAGGATAGAAATATTGGGTTACCTCCTATTAAGTTCTTGATTTAACATTGCTAGTTGACATGTCTAAATAGATTTTCAGTTAGGTACTCTTTCGAAATGGTTGCCAAAGCCACTTATCTTAAAGTTGGTGAACCACTCACTGAGCCGAAGACACAAGTACAATTAGATTGTTATCTTTAGAAGATAAGTACAGATACAATAATGATTGACATGAAGAATATTGACATTAGAGTGAAAGTGAGATATTATTAGCAATATGTTCTCAACACTAAATATTTTGTGAGAGATATTGTTAGTGGATGTTCTTTATTAATTAATAAAAATATCGATATTTGCTTTTATCAATATTATGGTAGTTTCATTCATGTACATGACTCTTGTTATAATATAAAGTTTTGCATGCACCCATATGATTGTGTTAACAAGATTTTTTAATACAGAATCATCAAACCATGTTCATAAGTCACAAATTCTTTGAGTTGGGCATTGGAGTATTGGTACAACTTACACACTTTGTGCTAGTATGGTAACTTTCATACCATTCAGTATGAAATAATGAAGAGACAAATGTATAGATACATTATTAAGGAATGAAGTATTCGAGTGTTGACTTAAGGAATGAAATATACAAATGGAGTTTATTCTTTGTTATTGATGTCATACTTCATGATCGTATTAAATATGTGTGGATTTAAAACCTGAAACAATATGAATACTTTGCATGTATCATGGTCAGCATGTCACCAGGGCATTAAAAACCAAATCTATCTTGATTTGAGATAGCTTTGTGAGTTGAACATGTCATTGTCTATGTACATATGAAAGTATGTATACGATTAACAAGAGATTTATCTCCTTGTAAGAAAGGTAATTGTCTTGTGGTATTGATTATCTATGACACAAAAAAATCTTAGGCCAGGATAATTTATGATCAGAAAGAAGTTTCTAATGAAAATTAGACTCATAAGAAATATTGATTTGATCATATGATTAAGCCAGTAAGTTTGAGTAAATTCATAACTCTCACTTGATTAGAACAAATAAAGAGATAAAAGGCCTATACTGAATGATACTAACAATCAAAAGGGTTTAGGTAATCACATCACTTCATCTTTGTTGGAGTACGATATAGGCTATAGACTCGGTGTTATCTATATCCTTCAAACTATGCTCATTACTAATTAAGAATGAAATTAAAGAGTTATATACATAAAAACAAGATAAGGGCAAGAAGGTATTCGATCGAGACTTGAGAAGTTACTTCTTGAAATTTCTTTGGTTGCAATTTGATTGGACTTAGTGAAATTATTTATTTCTCATTATGTTTGTTAAAAACAAAATTATTAATTGACAATTATAATGGATCTTTGATTTATACGATTAATTAAATTAAAAGACAAGAAATTAATAGACTTTAATTATTTATCGAATTAATACTTAAAGATGAAATGAGTTTGAATTATTTTTAAGATCAATGCAAAAGTCTACAAACCCATCCATATGCTCTAATTGCAAGTGGAAGATTCCCACTCACAAAACACACTAGTTTTAGCCGCCTATTTCACACACAAAGAGAAAATATTTTACTAGCTCCCTCAAATAATATCAAGGAGGGGCTAGTAAAATATTTTAAGGTGCAAATAAGTCGAGGTCGAGTCGAACTGGCTTAAAAATCTTAGGCTCAAACTCAGCTCTTCTTAAATTGAGTCAAGCGCAAAATTTTTTGAGTCCTAATTGAGCTGAACTCAAGATCATTAATTTTTATTTCTAAATAAAAAATATATTTTTAAAAATTTTACTATTTTAAATTTTACAAAAAGTGAAACATATTATAGTGCCTATTAACCTTATAGCTTATAAATATTAATAAATTTTTAATGATATTAAAACATATAATTATGTGAATATTAATTAACATAAGGATTTAATCTAATTACATATGTATTAGCATATAAAATGAATAAATATAAAATATTTAAATGATCAAAAGAGATTTATATTTGAATAAAATTATATGAGAAGTTAGCAATAATTTTATATGTAGATAAGTATTTTTCTAATTTGATATAGAGTTTATATAATTAGATATTTGTAGCTTATATTAGTTTGCTAAAAATATCTCATTATTACTATCACATAATTAAGTACTTTGTACATACAAGTTTAAGATGTTATACACTATGTGATATATATTTTGATGATTGTAAAGCATATCTAAATGTACAAATATTTGATAAATAAAAATATAAAATATTAAAAAATAAAAAAGCTCACATGTTGACTCACGAGCTTTCAAACAAAGAAAAAAAAAAAACTCAAGTTTGGTTAAACAAAGATTGGAGTTGATCTCGATCTTAAGTTAAACTCTATATAATTTGAGTTCAAGTCCAACTTTTATTGAGTTAATTTGTTGAGCTCACAATCTAACTTAACTCATTTTGTACCCCCACCTCTTTTGTATTTTCTCTTATGCAAAATTTTTCGAATACAAAAGAGTTTATATGGAATTTCAATACAAGAAATTTCACTTTGGGTAAGAAAATTTTTGTCTTAATATATTGATGCAATTTTAATCCACTACGTTGCAAGTATACACCGGTCGTACACGTAATATAAGAAAGCAAGGCTTTCGTATAGTAAGAATACTGTTTAATAGTATCGCATTTTAATTAAGTGGATAAATAATATATAATGATAATAAAGAAGCAACAAAGTAAATTAAAATAAAAAGAGTAGAGAGGAGTACAATGAATATAACAAGATACGAGCAACAAGCAGCATGCAAGGACTTTAATTACCAATTAAATTAATTATCAATTTCAATTTCTTATTTTAGGGATATTTATATTCCTTAAATTCTTAATACACTTTCTCAAGTTATACCAAAACTGTAATTGAATTAATTCAATCAAAAAATTCTTAATACACTTTCTCAAGTTATACCAAGACTGTAATTGAATTAATTCAATCGAAAATGAAATTTATGAATTACTTTTTTTTATCCTTTGCAAATGTGGAACCTTCACTTTCGTTATAAACCCATAATCCACAACTGTGATCAAATTTCTTAACTTATGACTTCACTTCTATTATGCCACAAATTAACTTAAAAATAAAAAAAAAGCAAGGGAAGAAGAAAAAAGAGAGAGGGATAAATGATTGATCATAATAAATAAGAAAAGACAACAGAAATTAAATTGATAACCTAAATCCTTACTTGTTATTCAAGATTGCAAGTACACCAAGCTCAAGATACTGGTAATCACAACTTATCGTGTGTCTCGAGCTTCCACATCACTACAATTCCTCACTTCTTCACTCATTCTGGCTCTTGCAAGACACCAAACTCCACTCATCCTAGTTACACCGTCAATAGAAATATAGAAGTCACCTAACAAATTTCATTCTCAATCTAGATACGACATATTGAGCTTGAATTTTTCATTCACTATAAGTTTGTAATAGCATTAGAAACATAATTCATTATTGTAAAATTCCACTCAATACACACACACACACACACACATATATATATATCAACAATATTACAAAATATGAAAATTACTAATATTATTCTTTAAAAATTATGAAGCAGGTATAAACAATCAATACCAATACTTTTTGCTTACAAATAATATTTTTTCCATTTTCTACATTCAGTCCAAGGACAAAAATTGCTTGGAAAAAGGGTATAAATTTACAAAAATAACATAGACATACATATATATATATATATATATGTATACCAAAAATATTACAAAATATAAAAATAAATAATATTATTTTCTAAAAATTATAAAGCAGGTATAAAGAATCAACATGAACATTTTTTACTTACGAATAACATTTTTTCCATCTTCTACATTCCTCCCAAGAACAAAAATTGCTCGGAAAAAGGGTATAAATCTACAAAAATAACATAGACATACATATATATATATATATATACCAACAATATTACAAAATATGAAAATTACTAATACTATTTTCTAGAAATTATGAAGCAAGTATAAAGAATCAACTCCAATATTTTTTGCTTACAAATAATATTTTTTCTATCTTTTACATTCAGCCTAAGGACAAAAATTACTTAGAAAAAGGGTATAAAACTACAAAAATAACATAGACAGATATATACATGGTATAACTCTAGTGAAATGTTAATAAAATCAATAATTCAGTATTATATCATAAATCCACTAGCTCACCTAAAATTGATGCCTTTCACGCGTTTAAAGTGTGAATAAATCCTTAATTTCAACCTCACTTAAATATAGAAATGATAGAAATTGTTTGGTTATATGTCGCATTTTGAAATGATTTTTCACAATCAAATAAATAAGTTGTCTCCAAGCCGTCCCTATTTAGGAGGGCTTTGGGACGGCTATATTACACCTAATTTTAGGACGACTTTAGGACAAATATTTTGGGACGGCTAACTTAATCCATTGGGAAGAGTTGTGCCAGAACTGTCCCAAAATTGGGACGGTTTTGGGATAATTTATTTCACAATTTTTTTTAAGACAACTTTGGGATGGATTTTGAAACTTTAGAGTTAAACCATCTCAAAACGGTCCCCATTTGGGATAGCTTTGGAACAGTTTAAAAATCCATCCCAAATTTGAAACGGATTTGTCATGGCATTACTATTTTTAAAATTAATCATTTTTATGACGGCTTTGGTACGAATTTGATACGTACTTAAATATGCCACCCCTAAGTCATCCCTAATCTGGAACAAATTTTGACTATCCCAAATTTACCGTCCCAATTTGCTCACTTTTTGGTAGTGCAAGAAGTAATTCTTGTGGGCTAAAACAAAGCAGCAGTGAGTTAGCAAAATGAAAGGGTAGAAACAAACAGTATAGAGGTAAGGTAGTGTTTATGTATGCAAGTAGTGTGTACGCAAAGTAGTGTGTATGTTTGTATGTTGTGTATGGGACTAATTGATTTTGCCAAGACCCCTTACATATTATAGTTATTGAATGAGTCTCATGAACGATTGCAATGGTTTGGGTTGCATTGGTTGATTAGATTAATGAAAGGTTGTGATGCTTGTTTTTTGTTGTAGACATGTCCTGTTGGAGAAGACAAGGTCCAGAAGGCTTGTTTGGAAAGGTGCATCTATACCTAAAGGGCTTGTTTAAGTGTTTTTGTGAAAGGGTGTATTTCGTTAGTTAAAATTTAAAATTCAGAGAAAAATAATAGGAAAGAGTGTGTTTGGCAACCCTTTGGAAAGGCATATTTAACCAGTTAAGAGAATAAATTAGGCTATAAATATAAATAAGTAAAGGCCCAAAAGTGTAAAATTTGGCATTGAGCTAGCCTATTCTCGCATGCAAGGGGCAAATTGGCCTGTTTGAATTACATTGGTCCAAATCAACTCCCATGCACACAAGCTCACATCCTCATGCTGTTTTCATCACAAGCCAATTAATGTGTAAAATAATATAAAGGGTTAAGGTTTGGTTAGGGTTTCCAATATGGGACAAGGAAACCTATTGAAATATCCATCTTTCACAACAATTTCCCATATATTTCAAGAGGTTTCGAAACAAAGCTAAGGTTTCAAAACAAGAAAAATGCTGTTGAACTTGTTTGATCCTAATGAAGTAGGCCTGGTGTCTCTCCAACTATGAACTAGGCTTAGACCAATATAATTTGAATTATAGTCACTAGTGGAATTAGGTTCTATGAACCATTAACTGCTTGAAGTAAAACAAGAATTATATAAGTCACATTGAATACCACCACAATTGTTGTTTAGTGTTGTTTTGCACCCAGTCGTGCATCTGCCTAATTATTCATGGGAGCTTTAATCGATTTGGCGAGAATCACATAAGGGCAGCCCCTAGCCCACTCTTATATAGTTGAATTCATTAAGTGTACGCCTCCAATATGCCGTCGATTCAAATTATGAATTCATTAAGAGCCTTTAGAGACTCATCCTTAAGGTTAGTTAATTTAAGTAATTTTCCTCAAAATTCTAAAGGGACTTATATATCGAATGTTTCGTGGTCAAATAAAGACTTATTCTTATCTGTATGAACTTACTACATAGGATCTCCAATCACATAGATTGGGTTCCCATCTCTATTGACCTTAGTTGGACAAAGTCCTATTTTTCTTGTAGTCTGAAGAATCATTCTTCTTCCTACGAGCTTAGTTAGAGAATTGGCAATATTTAACTTTGATTTCACATAATTGATGGAAATTATTCTGTCCCTCAACAACTACTTAATAACATCATTTCGTAATTTCATATGTCAACTTTTGGAGTGGAAAAATGTGTTTTTAAAAATAGCAATAGCAGCCTGATAATCATAATGTATGTGAACTAGAGATATCACACCTTTGTCAAAAGAATGCGAGATAAGAAATTTGTTAACCAATTAGCCTCCAAACTAGCCAATTCGAGAGCTGTAAACTCTGACTCCATAGTGTATCTAGCAATAACTCTTTGCTTGGCTGATTTCCATGCTATTGCACCTTTTTCGAGGGTGAATATGTATCTACTAGTGAATTTTGTCTCATCAAAATTGACCATCCAATTAGCATCAATGTATCCTTCCAAAATAGGAGGATATTTACTACATAGGATACCATAATTTATGTCATCTCTTAAATATTTCTTTAGTCTTGCCAATGCAAACCAATGTTTCTGATTAGGAGTCTTTATATATTTACATAATCTACACATAGCATAAGCTATGTTAGGTCTTATGAAGTTCATCAAAAGCACTAGATTCGCCATAATCTAAGCATGTTTAGACCAAGCAACTAGGTCCTTTTTATTTCGTTTCAACTAAGGACTACTCACAGGTAATACATTAAAGTATCTGAACTTCTGAAGAAGTTTATTAGTATAATGTTCTTATGTCAAAATTATAACATCATCCCTCCTTATGACTTCCATTCTAGGTATCATCTTTGTTTCACGCAAATCCTTTATGTTAAAGTGATATGATAAGAAACATTTAGTGTAATCAATAATATCCAAACTAGTACAAAAAATAAACATGACCACATACAAACACCAAATTACATATTGATCACTTACCACTTTAATGTACACACATTTATGCACTTCAATGGATAAAAATCCATCTCTAGTTAATACTTGATCAAATTTCTCGTAACCATTGAATGGTAAGTCTACTAAAATTCAAGGGTTTTATTCTTAATGGACTCTAATTCAAATTCAATAGTTTCTATCCACAATATACTTTTAGGAGATAAAAAGCTTCAATATAAGATTGAGGTTCACTATCAATAAGAAAAGTTTCAAAATCATTACCTTAAGGAATGAATTCTTTTCTTAGCCATTTGCTCTTTCTCAATTCTTCAGAAGAGATCATTTATCTACTAGTTTCAGCAAGTGCATGAGAAATTTTATTTACAAGTGGAAAAATGTGTTCCAAACACTCAACTTGTTTCACTTCAATAATAGTATTTTGTTCAATAAAATCACTTTCCAAATTAAGAAACCTATATGTTGTACTATGTTCAGCATATCCTATGAGCATACAATCACAAATTTTAGAGCCTAACTTTCTTTTCTTAGATTCTGGCAGCAGTACTTAGTAAGACACCCCCACACTTTAAAATATTTTAAGTTAGGCTTATAGTTCTTCCAAAGTTCATCCAAGGTTTTACTAGTATTTTTATGTGGTATTTTATTTATATAAGACATGCTGCTAGTAATGCTTCTCCTCACAAATTATGAGGAGCATTAGAATTAACTAACAAGGAATTCATCATTTCTTTTAAAGTTCTATTTTTCCATTTAGCTACTCCATTTGATTCTGGGGAGTAAAGGATGTTATTTCCATTATAAATATTTGCCTCCTCTAATCTGATCTTACTCTTTTTTATTTTGTTATCAAACTAATTTTCTACCCCATTCTTATAAGACATAAAAGCATCAAATGTATTATCTTTATTCCTAAGCAAATAAAGTTTAGAATACCTAAAAAAGTCAACTATAAATGTGACATAATATCTTTCTTCTCTTCTAGTCATAGTTTGTTTTAAATAACCTGACTCTGTGTGTATTAAACTTTAAAACTCAGTTATTCTACAAACTAGTGCACTAAATTTTTTAACTATTTTTATTTCAGCACAAACTTCACATTTCTTTTCCTTGTTAGTTATGTTAGAAATTAGACCTTGAAATTGCATTCTTTTTATATAGTTACATATCCTAGTTTAGCAAGCCATAAAGAAATAGAGCCAACAATATAAGTGAAAGAAGTACTTTCTTTAACAACATTTGCAACATTGAGTACAAAACGTTCCAAATTACAAAACTCTTTCCCCATAAATATATTGTTCCATGTCATCCCTCATTGGGATGTAGAGAAAAATGCTTCCCTATTAGCACAAATATGCCAAGTAACCATAAAGTCTACTAGTGATTCTTTAACTGTGGTTGTAATATTTGTTTAAGAGACGACTACAGCAATAATCTCATCTCCTATGCTCACATTAGCCTTTGGAATGGTATTATTACGTGCTTTGTCAACCTAGTTTTCCCTAGGCAAAACAAAAGCCTTTTCTTTACATATTGTTGGACTGATTGAGCATGTAACTTCAAAACTTATTTGTATACCTAATGTGCTTTTGTACCAAGTTGACTCTACCCATCATTTCTTTTGCCTTGGCAACCTTTGCCTCCATGTGGTTGGTTTCCTCAATTAGTATATATCAGACAAGCTTTTTAATCGTGAATGTTTTCTATTTGTATTTAAGGCTATTCTTGTAATCCGGCCATGATTCTAGCAATTTTTCAATTAGAACTTTAGAAGCAAATTTTTTTTTAGCAGGACAATTTCCATTTTTCAAATTGTCAGGTAATTTTTGGTGCTCGAGAATTTAAACCTTCAAATCTTTATCATCCAACATTTGCCATTGATAGTATTTTCCAATGACAAATTTTTGTTTTATGTCATCTTTAACAGTGAATTTAAAGCTCATGCTTTCCAAATGGTTTTGGCCTCCTTGTAACTGCAGTAAATTTCAAAAAGTTCATTGGATAAAGTTTGTTATGTCTACAATCCCAATTTGCGCACTGCTAGGCTTTAGCAGTAGTAGGATCAGTTGTCTAAGGCATGGTCAATGCATGAGCAACCCCATGTATATCCAACCAGGACTGAACGCGTTCTTGCCATTGTTTAAAATTTTCAATGGTGAAAATTTCTATGTTGGTTATATTTGGGAATGACTTGGTCCTAATACTTGAGTATTTTCTACAACTGGAGCAACAATAGCAGAAGCTAATGTTGAAGAGGTCAAAATTCCTCAAGATTGTAAGAGAATTATAAGTAGAGACTTGCAGAAAATGACAGCATGAAAATAATTAATTGGGAAGCCCAAGAATTAGTAATTCCCATGGGTTGAAACAAGGCTGCAATGGGTCAAGAGAATGAAAGGGCAAAAATGAACAATACAAAGGTAAGGCAGTGTAAATGTATGTGGGTAGTCTGTACACAAAGCTGCGTGTATGCGTGTATTCTACGTATGGGATTGATTGATTCTGCTAGAACCCTCTGCATATTTATAGTTGCTGAATGGGTTTCACGAACAGTTGCAATGGTTTAGGTTGCACTGGTTGATTAGATTAATGAAAGGTTGTGATGCTTGTTTTTGGTGGCTGGCATGTCTGATTGGAGAAGAAAAGGTCTAGAAGGCTTGTCTGGAAAGGTACGTCTGTGTCTAGAGGGTTTGTTTGGTTTTTTTCGCAAAGGGGTGTATTTAGCTAGTTAAAATTTAAAATTCAAATGGGGCAGAAAAATAACAGGAAGGAGTGTGTTTGGCAACCCTTTGGAAAGGTATGTATAGTCAGTTAAGAGAAGAAATTAGGCTGAAAACGAACAAACAAATAAAGCCCAAAAGGGTAAAATTTGGCATTCGGGTGGCCTATTTTTGCACACAGTCGGAGTAGGGGTGCAATCAACCCATTTGAACTGCATTAGCCCAAATTAAAGCCCATGCATGCAAGCCTACATCCTTAATCCATTTTCGTAACAAATCCATTAATTTTTAAAATAATATAAAGGGTTGAGGTTTGGTTTGGGTTTCGAATGTGGCGTAAGGAAACATATTGAAATACCTATTTTTCACAACACACAATATTGAAAACAGAATATCATGAAACCCCAGAATATTCATCGTCACTAACAAGTTACATGCAGCTAATAACAAATTAAAAATAATGAAATAAAAAAAACTTTAATTTACTTATGCAACACTTTTATTTTATTATAATTTATTTTTATATATTTATATAGTTTTAGTATAAATTATTGTTGAGCATTTATTTTTTAGTTTGTTATCAGTTATAGTTAATCATAAATATTAATTTAATTCTTCTTATTATTAATTATACCTATTGTTTGTTTAATTATAAGTTAATTAAAAAAATTGAAACTTGTTCTAAACACAAATAACAAAATAATTAATATTAATTAATAAAAAATAAAAAATCTTAATATACATTTTTAATATTTTATATTTTATTATAATTTATTTTTATATATCTATACATTTCTTATAATAATTTATGTCATGTGTGTATGTATTTTTTATTTTTAATTTGTTATCAATTATAGTTAATCAAATATTTCAATTCATAATTCTATTTTTTTCGTTTTATAAGGATGCCAATTAATACTCATTATAATAAAATACAACATTACATATGTATTTAAAATTTTTTTATTTAATTACTTTTTAAATTATTATTAATTGTAATTAATTAATTAATAATGTGTTGTACCAAATTAATGGTAAGACAGTGACACTTGTCATCATCTATTGCACCAGGGTGCAGTAACGACTCAACCCTTTTAAACTTATGCATTATTTTCATTATTTAGTTTTATTTGATCAATGTGCAGGGTAAATTGGCTAGAAAATATTTATTGCCATATACTAATATGTGTATATAAATTTATTATATTATATTTATATATGGGGAATAAAGATTATGTTATAACTTTTTTTCATAAATATCATTTTGCAATGAGAACTTTGTAACAATTTAAATTAAATTTATTGTAACAACCTATGTATTCTCACAAAAGATTGTTACATTTCTCACCATTAGTTTCATTTATAAAAAATTTTACATTTTGTAACTAAAGAATAACCCATTTATACAATATTTGACTACTTGTAACAAATTAACAAAATTGTTACAAAAAAGTTCACGCTATGTTTGGAACACCATTTTCAACATATAGTATTCCTTCAAACTTTATACAATCAAACACCGTACAGTAAAAAATTTTCATTCAAATTCAAATTCAAATATTTCTCTCTTATATATATAACTAACAATTTTTATTCTTTTTAAGATTACACTCATTCAAAATCAAATCAATAGTTTTATATACACACATACACTTATATTTACATATAATTATGCTCTATAAACTAATTATTATCCTTAAATACAATCACATCATTCAACCATTATTTTATATTTCATATATTTATAAATAAACAAATTCAAATGAATAATCCCATTCATCCCATCAAATCTTCTTTCTAAACATATCACTCATCTCAATCCAATTCTCATCAAAGATCATTTATCATGAAATCACCCCTTCCAAACATGGCCTCACTTTCTTGTAACAATTATTATAGTTGGTTAGAATATATCTTGTAACTAAATATTTGTTCGTGACAATTATCTTGGAGAGTCTTGTCTGCACATTATTCGTGTAGACAAGTTAGAGATTATGACTAAAGTTTTGCAACATGTGGATTACATAAGAAAAGTTGTCAGTTGATTCCAGGTATTAATCCATATGACTTGTGAAATACAAGTTATGTGAAGAAAATGTATTAGGTAGGGAAAATTAATTTTTTTTGTAATTCTAATAATTTTTTGAAATTTGAATTGAATTTTTTGTATCTCAAATCGAGTGTTACTTAACATACAAGTTGAAGAAATTTCTTTTAAGTCACCAAACAAATTGTTTAATGAGATGACTATCATAGGTTCCAACATCATTGCAAGTTTTAATAAAATGAGTAATGTATTGCTTTGGGTTTTCCATTGAATCAAATTGATGAAACGTTGGGAACTGAAACTTAATTGAGTATTGCATAAATCAAGGACAATTTGGTAGTCTCTTCAATCATACTCTTGATGGTTTCCTCAAAGAAGTCTTTTAACTAATTAATAGGGATTTGACCATCGATGGAGATCTGAAGCTCTTAAACTGTGGGTTTCTTTCTTTTGTTTGACTGATTTCTTGTTTACATCTTAGTCTCATCTTAGTCCTCGGTTAACTCCTCCACCACATGGCTAGCATTAGCATTGTCAACCATATTCATCAACTTTAAGAACTAGGAATCTTGCTCCTAGACATTTTCTGTAAGCCTCTTGATGTCCTTAGTTAGTGCAACAATTTCTCCTCCAAAGTAGTAGCATTGGTCTCTATAACATGTAAAATGTTGGACGTGGCTGAGTGAGACCAGACAATATAGAACCATCCTTGTAGCCTTCATGATTTAACACCATGATTTTTGATCAAATGCCAAAACCTAATGAAATTTGTAAAGAACACCTTGAATGTAGAACAAACATCTCGAATCTTCCTTAATTAATGCACATTGGAATTTATGCAAAGTTCTAAGCTTTGATTCTTTTTAAAGTTGCTTGGAACTTCAATTAACATTAATTCACTAGTTTAGTGCTACAAATGTGAATTAAACACCAAATTTGGTGAATTTCCATGAAGAATGCCAAGAACACAATAGAACTACTTTAAATGCTGTGGAGAGAATTTCTTTGTACTTCTTCCTTTAAGACTTCAATTCAGTTATTGTGCATGTCAAAATTAGGAAACCAACCTATATTTACATGGGTGTTGAAGCTTTTATTACAATATTTGATTAATGACACAATGTGATGTGATTGGCTACCATCTCTTGATTTAGGCATCAATTGCCAAATTTTCTTCTTTCCTTAATTTGAGAGGCATGATTGGATGTCTAACGCTTGGCAAAATTTGAATGGTTAGGTCTAACACTTGTCAAATTTTAATTGATCGATCATATTTGTATTAAAATATCAATATATTTTATTATTTAATTTTAACAATTATATTTAATAAAATTCCTAAATATATATATATATAATTGATTTTTAATTGATATTTAATACAAAATTTTCCATGTGCCGTCATTTCATTAGATGCAAAATTTTGCCTATCTACCACTATGTATGCCTTGTTGTGCATGCTAGCATAATCGCATTATTATCAGCATATTCACATATACCTTTAATTTTTAAAACAACTATAATCAATTTAAATAATCATTCAATTCATTCAAGTTTCCAACTCATATCTCCATAGACCATGACATTGGGTAGTGATAAATGATGTGGGTTGCAAGTGAAACATACCTCTAATTTGTCGTTGAATATAGCTGCTTGACTAGGTGTACTAGCTCAAACGCACCTAGCACACACTTTGTTGCAGTGAAGTTGTACAAGCATTAGATAAAGTGTTGTGAATGAATTATTATATAAAGAAGGGTAAAGAAAAAAATAGAACTTGTTACTTATAATACAAAATCTTATATCAACCCACTTTTATACAGATAATTGTAGAATCATTACTTAAGATTACACATCAGTCAAGCTTGTCTACTTTATATGAATGCTCAACCCACCCATTACACTAACACTCCCACCCACCAACAACAATTTTACTGATGAGACATATAAGCGAACAATTAGGGCTTTTTATTTTTTATTCAAAAATATGACCTATTTGATGAAATAACCCTTTTTGAGGGTTTTGTTAAAGTGACCTATTTCAATGTCCTGGATGACTAGCTAGCATTTGAAAAAAAAAGAAAATTGCCAATCGTATATGCTGTAGTCTATAGACCATTGTGCATATAGTTGGATGATGTTATTCTAACTTCTATAAAAATTTATAAATGAATAATGTTGGTGTTAGGGTTTATTGGTATGTAATTTTAGTGTTCTAGAAAGAAATAAAATTTTATTAAATTAGGATTAACAAGTGGAATAAGAAACATTAAAGTGAGGGTGTTTCAGTTAGGGTTTTCTAGTATTTAATTTCAATGTTGTAGAAAGAAATAAAATCATATTAATTTAGTTATATTTTAACATAGGGGAAGTAGTCTTTGAAATAGAACAAATAATAATTTTTATTGTGTGTGTTCCTCAATTTAAAAGGTATAGCATATTTTAATAAAAATAAATATTTAATGGTGATAATGTTGGGTGATAAATGGACACATTAGTTTACATTAAGCTATGAGATGTAAATGTGGAAAGGATGAGAAAAGGTTCATGCAAGAATTGGTGCTGATAAGTCATGCAAATAATTAATAGCACCATGCTGATAAGTTATGCAAATAATTAATAGCACCATGCAAAAACAAACTACTACTCATCGGACAATTCAATGTCAAGTGAATGCATTGGACCTACAATTAATTTTCTATTAGCATGTATTTTGTGCTCATATCCATTAGCTACATAGTCATGAGCAATAGATTAGAAGTTCATGCTATGAATATGTATAATCATTCTGTTATTCTCCCCCCAGTATTTGAATTCAGAGCTAATGTGTTCTCTGCAGGCATAGCTTGTGACATAGTAATGGGCTTTTAACACGAGCTATGAATTCTTAGTTATTAAATCTCTACCAGAGTTCATGTTATTCCTACAGTCAATATTGTCATTTTTCCTTCATTCTAGCTATGTATTTAGGTAAGTATCTCTAATTCGGATCTAAACTGTATTAAAATTGGTTGTCAAGTAGCCACCCCATCTCTCAAAATATTTCTCTGTCAATAGTGCATTTTTTATGCTTGGAAAGGCTAAATTGATGAATATTTGCCAATGCAACACATGTATTTATATTCATGAACCTTAAACTTAGCTACATTTCAAATGTGGATTTTCAGTGTAGTTATTGCCATAGAGTATAGTGCCTTGTCAATTAAAGTGAAACTACTCTTATCCAAAATAAGCTCCAATGTCATGTTAAATTCGTACTCACTAGTTTTCATGTACCAAAAAGTTTAGAAGTTCAATAGTCTTCAAGCTCCAATGTCAGGGTCCATTTCCCTATCGATTAAGCCTACAATGTATGGTTATGTCAACTGCATCTGTATGTTGTCCCATCCGTTAGTAGGAATTCAAAACTTTTAATGTATTGTCAAATCATCTATATGGTCACGTTTGTAGGTATAGTTACATCAACTATACTTTTATGTTGTTCATCTAGTGGCAAAAGTTCAAAACTTCTCACATCTTATTAAATCATCTATATGGTTAAATCTATAAGGTATGGTCATATGAACTATACCTATATGTTGTTCCATTCAACGTTAGAAGTTTAGTACTGTACTTGTCTTGTCAAATCATCTATATGGTCATATCTATAAGGTATAGTCATGTCTATTGTACCCATATGGTTACTACTAATCATGTTAAGTGTTTAATCGGACTCCTAATGTGGACTAATCACTTTGTTTACATCTCTATTAGAAGTAGACATGTGACTCCACACGTAGCAATATTGCATAAGGTTCGATGTGAATTTATTGACATGCCATCTTGGTTAGCTTTATTGCAGTGATCCATGTGACCCATCCATCTATGTTAGTATTGTTCTCACTCCACATCTAGCTATATGATAATGGTCCATCTGACCACATAGTCACATTTAGCCTTTTGACAATAGTCAACAAAATAGTTTGGTCACATTAATCATGTAGTCTATGCTTGTTCCAAAATTAATGTAGATGTGTGCATCATTTCAAATGCCCATATAATCATCAAGCTCACCTCCAATTCCATTCTCATTCACAAAAATATACAATCCTATTGAGAAGTAGTTCGCATTTCCTTATTAGGTATGAAGGACTATCCAAATTTCAAGTAATGAAGAGTGCGACTGATTACAAAACAAAATGATAATTATACATCATTTTTTTAGGACGTCCTAGATAAGTAATATGGTGGTCAAATGAGAGAATGAGCACACAAAATAGAGGAATTTGAGGCATTAGTTTGCGATCTTTGGTGTGAAGGTTCCAAAATAACAATCTCGGTCTATGCCTAACAAGTGGGAGGGGACATACGCACTTGTCGCATGACAAATAAGAAAATAATTAGATGTAATCCCATCGTTTTAGATATCAAATACTACAATCAGCTAAAGAAGTTGTATTCACCTAGAGCTATGACTCACACATCATGGAATTTTTAATGTTGTAACCCACCTAAGATATGAATCAGACTTCTATATGTCTATCTAAGGATGAATAATTTATTTCTTGTTAGTGTAATAAATGTATGCTTTCTTTTACATTTTTTTTTAAAATTTTTCTTAAGGATTCTCCATTTTGAAATACTTAATTTTACCGATTCATCACATTATTATGGAAGCAAATATACAATTGTTCTATTATTACATGTTCATATATGGTACCCACAGCACAAATAATTATGAGACAACACCACATGCTAGGAAAAATTGATAAACAAAAATATACCATACATGTAAAAAATTACTCTTTTTAGTCAACTAATAGTCTTTATAATAATTTTTGAATAATACATTAAAAATTAATCAAAATCATTTTTCCAACATATACAAATAATTACATTTTTATTAATTTTATTTTCTTTCTTATTTCAATCAATGAACATTTAAGTTAACAATAAATTCACAATCACTTCATCCTCAATTTATGTCGTTTAGTGTAGCAAAAATATTGCACTTCAACACATGAAAATAATTTATACTTACCATTCTCTTACCCTTTCTAATCTCAAAAAATTGTGAACAGATAAAATATCATTTCATATTACTAAAAGTAACAATTTAATTTCCTTAAATTACCTTATACTTTATCAATATATAAGTCTATGTAATAAATATAATTGTATGTTTTGAATCAAAGCCCATCATTATGATTTAGTTCTAATATCATAAATTTATAATAATTAAATTCCATTATTGAAAAATATAATTTTATATAATGAACTTTAACCTGTTACAAACCTTAAACTTTTTCACAAACTGTAAACCAAAATTGATTGCACCCATAGCAATCCTTCAAAATCTAGATGTTGTATTCAATCTCAGTGGTGGGGTTTTGACAGACCAGCCCTATTAGCACTTCAAAAATCATGTTTCTATCCAAGTTTGCATGATTCACTGATAGGTCCCCTAAGAGGCACGTGTGAGCGCCTGTATAACTAGTAATCCTCCACAATCCCATTTTTCACTTCAATGAGGCTCTTAAGTGCCAACCATAAGGGTCTGCATTGGTATTGTGCCTGCATTTTCCTTCCATGTATCTAGCATGCTCTTAATGACACCTTGTTCATGTTTTGCATGCGACAGAAAGTAGACCTTTTATAGTTGCCAAGACATGACCCTTGTCCTTAAACACTAGGTCTAAATGCAACTTTCTTCTCTTATCATCATATCAG
The DNA here is from genome assembly GCA_019155195.1 of Avicennia marina. Taxonomy (NCBI): domain Eukaryota; kingdom Viridiplantae; phylum Streptophyta; class Magnoliopsida; order Lamiales; family Acanthaceae; genus Avicennia; species Avicennia marina. The sequence continues at coordinate 7,732,918 of CM032767.1, forward strand.
TTGCCCCATTTGTCAATTTAGTTGTCCAAACCGTCTTGATGTATTTTGGGGTGCAATTGTGAGAAAAGAGACACAGATGGATATAAAGGCTGAGTGATAGATGGCCATGAAACATGTTGAGATACTATAGTGGATGATGGATAGGCTTCAGTTGCCACTAAAGCCTCCTGCATGGCATTAATATCAACACAGTCTTAATCATCCTTGTCTTTATCTTCTTCGTCATCTCATTTGTTGATATTGAATGCAAATCAAAATAAATGTTGCTCGTGATCATCACAATATTCCATCTACATTGTTTAGGTCGACCCCTATCGTTGCCCCCGCATTTAGACTAAGCTAAAAATCGATGTAGAAGGCACTACCATACCTATGTCCAAGGTACAATGGTTTGACATTAAGCTTAGGCATTACTTTTTCCTCTTGAAATCCACATGAGATGGGGCTTTGGTGACTAGGAACAAGCTGCAAAGTTGTTTTGTATCTAACGAGGATTGGTATGAATGTTGGATGATTTCAAACTCTATTTGTGGGATGTATTGGGCATCATTTAATTGCCATCGTTTTGCCTAGGTATATAGCTCTAGGTAGGTTACCTGATTCACACAACTAAGAAAAAAACTCCAAATCATTCTCATTCGAGAGTAAGATGACCCTTTGTCACCTAAATGAATCTCGTAGAATAAAGCTCATAAATAAACACAACACATATTGCGTCTAATCAAATCTAATCACATTGAACACCATAGTCTCCAACTGCACAAACTAGATGAGGGAGGAGACATGTTGTAACTAATAGAATTCAATTCTAGAAAGATAGATCCTCCCCTATATAACATAATTTGTATATCACATTTGAGTGCCACATCTTAAACAAAAAAGTGGAGAATATTATGTGTAATGTTTCAGCAAAATCAGGTGCCCTTACACTAATACACATTTTACCATAATACCCAATTCTATGCCTTATCACTATTCTTACATATAAAGCAAATAAACTTCAAAATTATTTAAATCTCTACTACTAAATGACGGCTCAGTTCATATGTCAGGTCTTTTAATAATTTTCCTAAAGTGTCATTCACAACTAGCCATCTACTTTATGTCCTACCATAACTTAGGTTTTACATAATATTTAACTTTTCCTAATTATTGAAGATGAGTAAAATAGATTTCACTTCAACTAAAACAGTAAAGCAAGAATCGAGTTATAACACCAAAATCATGCAATAGGAGAACAACCCTTCAAAACTAAAATAATAATACAAAACCACCCTTCAAAACTAAAATAATATTGCAACACCCACTGCGATGAACAACCAAAGTTCACAAAAATATAAAATATAATACAGAACCATGACAAGAAAGCATCATTGGCGGTACTGAATAGAAAGAAACCCAAGACCAACAAATGGCCCAATAAAGCTATTATCATTGAATGTTCCCCCTCCAATTTGCAATGACTATCATCATGGTGGGTAGCTTACCAACAACAAAAAGTAACACAAATGTCTCCCAAATGACATTGTCATTTGGGGACCCCATCCACATGGTCAGAATAACTCTATCAATTGCTAGGCTTGCTAAGGTTAGGAGCTACTAAATACATGCGGGCTCAAAATAGCAAAAATGCCATGTGTGAGGGCAACACACCAATGAAGTTGGGGTGCAACAAAAAGAAGGAGAGGTAGTGATGGTCATAGTCGACGAAGAATGATAGAAACTCAAACATCCCAAGACCATAAGATAGAATGCAGCCATCAACAAGGACAATTATTCATTGCTCCTCTCCCTCTCCAATTAAATTAGCTATTGTAACCATGAAAATGAGGTAACAACCTAATAGGAGTTGAGGAACCCCACCAACCAAGTTGTCGATACAAAAATACACAACAAAATGGAACTCATTTCACACCAAATTTGCATCCAAGAAGATGGAGATGGCTATTGGTGATCCAGTAAATCAAAGAAAAGGTAGCTCATGGGAGAAAATCAATGAGAGAAACCAAAGAGAAAACATAAATGAGAGAGAGGGAGGGGTGAGCATGTGTAGGTGCGAGGGATGAAATGTGGATTTCTCACGTGAGGGAGGAAAACTTTGAGAAATTTTCCTATGAAAAGCTACAAAACATTTGATATGTTTACTTTCAAATTTTTTGTGTGTTTTTAGATGTTTTTATATCAAAAATCATGTAAAAGTAAGAAAAAGAAAGAGAAAAAAAATTTCATTTCTCTAGAGATGATGAGCCTAAGCTACAAATGACAGTGTTTTCAAATTTTAATTAAAAACTCAATGCTAACCTAAACTTCAACATGATGATGTTCGTTCCCAATACAAATATAGATGTTGTGTTTGGCAAAATTTTAATCACACTAAAATATATGCATTTAATTTCAAGCATACTAGTTTTTAAAAATAAATATTTCTATTCATTTCTCTCTTTTATGTTTTTTTTTTAAATTTTTACAAGTAAAATATGTTACTCTTTTACCTCCATCAAAAATATATCAAAACAACAAGAATATTTTAAAATGCCAATTTGAATAGGCTTCTATTCATCACAATCATATGGGAGATTTCATATCCTAATCCCTCAATGCTACTTAAATAATGGAGAGGACATTTGTTACACTAGTCAAGTCTATCATCAAACAATTTAAGATTTACTCTATCTCTCTTGAAATTAATTCAACTGTGTGCATAAGTTCAAATGACCTTATAAAAATCAAGTTCACTTCCAATTCCATTCTCATTTACAAAAATATACAAACCTATTGAGAAGTAGTTCATGTTTTCTTATTAAGTATGGGTGACTATCTAAATTCTAGGGAGGGAGAAGTATGGTTTATTACAGAACAAGATGACGATTATGCATGGCATTTTCAAGATGACCCGATTAAGTACTATTGTGGTCTAATAAGAAAATGAACGCACAGAGTAGAAGAGTTTGAGGCATTAGTTCATGATCTTTGCAGTGAAGGTTCCAAAATGCCGATCTTTATCTATACCCAAGAATCGTGAAGGGACATACGCACTTGTTGTACAACAAATAAGACAGGAAAGTAATTAGAGTCTAGCTTATTGTTTTAGTTATCAAGTGTTTGGGTTAGTTGATGAAGTTGCATTCACCCACACCTTAAACTCACACATCACGAAATTTTTAATGCTGTAACCCACCCAAGATACAAATCAAACTTCTATATATTTGATAAAGATGAATAATTAATTTCTAGTTAATGTTATCAATGTATGCTGTCTTCTACATTGTGTTCAATTTTTCTCAAGGATGTTCCATTTTAAAATAATTATTTTTCTCGATTCTTTGCATTATGATGGAAACAAGTGTACAATTGTTCCATTATTACATTTACATAAATGGTGCCTACAGAACAAACAATTATGAGACAACAATGCATAATAGAAAAAATTGGTAAACAAATATGTATTTTACACATAAAAAATCAAACTCTTTTCTAGCAACAAATAGTTTTAATAATATTTTTGTAAGAATACATTAAAAATTAATTTAAAACATTTTCCAACATATACAAACGTAATTACGATTTTACTATTATCAATCAATAAATAAATATACTTTATATTCACAATCATTTCGTCCTCCATATTTCTTTTAGTATAGCAAAAATGTTGCACTTCCACACATGAAAATAATTTATTCTTACCATTCCGTGACTCTTTCTAATCTCAAAAAATTGCGAAAAGACAAAGTATCAATTCATATTAAAGTAAAAGATTTAATTTGATTAGATTGCCTTACACTTTGTCAATGTGGAAGTCTGTGTAATAAATATGATTGTATGTTTTAATTCAAAACCCATTAACATGATTTTGTGCTAATATATTAAATTTATAATAATCAAATTCTATTATCAAAAAATATAATTTTATGCAACAGACTCTAACCATTTACAAACCTTAAATTTTTTCCCAAACCCTAAACCATTAGTGATTGCAAACCCATAATGATCCTTCACAATCTAGATGATGTTTTCTATCTTAGCGATGGAGTTTAGAAAAACCAGCCTTATTACTACTATGGTGATTATGTTTTTATCCAAGTTTTTATGATCCATAAGTAGGTCTCCTATGAGGCACAAGCCCGCACCTAAATAGATAGTAATATTCCACAACCTTATTTTTTATTTCAATGAGACCCTCAAGTGCCAACCACAAGGGTCAGCATCTATAATTGGCCTACATTTCACCTTCCATGTATCTATTATGCTCTTTCCCACACACTATTTATGTTTTGCATGTGATACAGCGTAGTTCTTTACAACTGGCTATACAAGAACCTTGTCTTTGAACACTAGATCTAAATGTAACTCCCCTTTCTGATCATTATAGTAGTTGCCCCATCTACCACTAGGGTTACACAAACTGCCTTAGTATATCTTGATATGCAATTGTGAGAAGAAAGACACAAATTTATACAAGGGCACAATGGTAGATGGTCATGAAACATGATAAGGTACTACACGACAATGGATTAGCTTCAATTGTTGCTAAAACCTCTTGCATAGCACTAATATCAACACAATCTTCATCATCCTTGTCATTGTCATGTCCATTATCTCAGTTGTTAATGCTAGATGCAAATCGAAATACATGTTGCTTATGATCATCACAATATTCTATCTGCACACTGTCCAAGTCGCCTCCGTTGTCACGCCCACATTTGAACTAAGCTGCAAATCAACATAGGAGGCGCCATCATGCCCATCTTAAAGCTACAATGGTTTGAAATTAAGGTCAAGCATTGGTTCTTCCTCTTGAATTCTCATATGAGACAGAGCTTTGGTGACTAAGGACAAGCTACCAATTTCCTAAAATTTTTCTCACACCAATTTGGCACTGCACAAATTCTTTTTCCACTTTTTTACATATTTTTTTATTTTTTCAATTTTTTACCTCTAGTTTTAATTTTCTCATTTTTCCACTTCTATTTTTTTCCAATGTCACAAATTTAGCTTTCTTCCTCATTTTTAAATTTCTCATTTGCTATGTTCTACAATTTTTCCACTTCTCCGTGAATTTAAATAAAATTTTCATACAAAAACCTGATATTATTTTTCATGCTTTATAAACATTGTTTTTCATGTTCTAGAATGTCACTGTTTTCCCCCATTTTTCTACCAATAATTTGCAATGAATTTCTACAACTAATTGACATATAAATTAAATTTCAAACAAACAAGACACACAAAAAAAAAAATAATCACACACCAGTATTGAAATAAAATTGGGGTTGTTTTCGGTTGAATTATTGATTATTTGAATTGCTTGAATTGCTGGCATATTGGCCTTTATCTACCAACCACAATGTTGCTTCTATTATTGCTTCCAAAAGAGAATGCTGGTTTTATTGTGAGAGTTGTGATGGTGATAATGCAATGAAATGAATGAAACCTTGGTTATGTAACTAAACTATATTCAATTATTCAATTTTTATATTTGCTTACTTCAAAAATTTTCTTAATTATGTTTAATTACCTTCACCAATAATTTGAAATTTTAGGCCTACCAGTACAATAGTTATTGTATTGGTTAACCTATACCAACCAGCATTCAAAGCCAACTGTTGGTTTTTCTTTAAATATAAATTTTATTTTATTTTATTAATGATCTCATTTCAATGTTGATACCATCTTAAAACGTATACACATATACCATTGAGTATACATACTAGTTTCTTTTGTAATTAAAAAAATCCTATTTTGACATCCCAACGTCCTAAACATTGAAATAAGTTACTTTAAGAAAACCCCCAAAAAGAAATTATTTTGTGAAATAGATAATATTTTGTAATAAAAAATGAGAAACCCAAACAATAACCTATCAATTTCTACCCCTATCATCTATAATTGAAAAAACTTCATCACATTCATTCTCAATAGTAGACCGAACCTTCACGAAATATGAAAGACATACCGTTTTGCTATAATTATACAACCAATAAACTAAGTACAATCTAAGTAATATTACAAAACTTAATTTCATATTTCTTAACATCACCGTGCCATTGCCACCTTCATCATTGTGCCAACAATCTAAATCAATACATTATTCAATCCCAACACAATATACACTACATTCAAAAAATAGAGAAAGAATATAAAATTGGAGCATTATAAAGATGTGTAAAATAGATCTCACTTCAATTGAAAAGTAAAGCAAGAACCAAAATCATGCTACAGGGAAACCATTCTTCAAAACTAAAATAGTAATAGAAATAGTAATGCAACAACCACCACCGAGGACAATCATAATTTGCAAAATATAAGACATGATAAAAAAAAAAAAACCATGACAAGAGAGCACCATCAACTAGAAAACACTTAGAAAGAAACCCAAGACCAACAAATGGCTCAACAAAGCCATCATCATTGTACATTCACTTTCCAATTTGCAATGACTACTATCATGATGGGTTGCTTACCAACAATAGAAAGTAACACAAGTGTCTACCAAATGGGTTTGTCATTCATGAACTCCCGTCTACATGGTTAGAATAACTCAGTCAATTGCCAGATCTGCTAAGATTAGAAGCTACTAAAGACTTGCGGCCTCATGACAACAAAAAAGCCATGCAAGGGCAACACATCAATGAAGAGGAGGTGCAACAAGAAAAAGAAGAGAAAAAGGAATAATGGTGATGGTCGTAATTGACGAAGACCGACAAAAACTTAAAAAGCCCAAGGCCACTAGACAGCATGCAGCCATTGACAATAACAACTATGCATGGTTCCTCTCCCCATCCCCTTCAATTGGCAATCTTAACCACTAAAAAGAGATACTACCTTGATGGGAATTGAGGAACACTCCAGCAACTAGGTCATTGACACAAAAATATGACGGGCTATCTAATTAGATGCTAGTTTTCCCAACTTGGAGGGAGTTCGATATGGATGGGTGATTGATGGAAAATCAAATTCAGTGCATTGCTTGCATGAATGTTGTTAGGATCACAAAGGAGTGATGAGCTAGTTTATAATGTTTGCAAAGCAGATGTTTGGAGGCTAAACTAAGCTTAAATACGACGGTGTTTGTTCTCAATATAAATATATATGCTGTTTGGAAAAATTTTAATCACATCAAATATATACGCTTAATTTTAAATATACTAATTTTTAAAAATAAATGTTTCTGTTCACTTTTTACGATATTTTTATTTTTACTCTTAAAAGTATATAACTTTTTTTACCTCCATCAAAAATGATATCAAGAAACAAGAAGAATATTTTAGAATGCCAACCCAAAAAGGCTTCTACTCATCTCAATCTCATGGGAGATTTCCTATCCTAATCTTTCAACGCTACTAAAATAAAGGAGAGCACATTTGTTACACGAGTGGATTCATGAAGCAATGTAAGTTTTTATTCTAGATCTCTTGAAATTATATAACAAGTTAGAGTGGTAATTAATGGTTGATAACAAGTGGGGATGTACCAATTTGCAGGAGATACCTCAATATTTACATATGAGTAATCAAGATCTGTGCGTTCACTGATTCAACATCAATAAATCTAGAAAAGAGAATTGACAACTTACAGTATTCTTTATTTAATTAAATCAATATATTGACATTATAATGTTTCAAATTCCAGACAAATTTGTTTCAATTTTTTATTCCAAAAATTTATTGTGTTTTATGTTTCCTTTCGCACATGCACATCAACAATATACAATTCCAAAATGTTGAAAAAAAATCTAAAAACTTCGCATTCATCTATAATCTATGAAAAAAATACAAGAATGATAATACATACGATAAAAAGCAAAATTAAAAAAAAATAAAAATTCCTGAAAACAAAAGCATTCCAGAGTTTGAGAAGATAAGTTTCTGAATTTCAGAAGGATAATACTACCAAGGGATAATCTTAGGGCTATGTTGGATTGGTAGTTTGATGGGCAGAAAAATGAAATTTATATTTAGCTGAAAAAATTAATGGGTATTAATTCTTTTATTTGTTTGAATGTGTATTTATATCGTCTAATATAAATAATAATAATTGAATAATATTATAAAAATAAAAAATAGTGATTCATTTTTAAGCATACGTGTGTATTTATATACACACGCACGCATGCGCCACACGCACACATGCGCACACACACATATATATATATATATATGCATGTATTGATTTGATTGTAAATAAAATTATTTATTAAATTTCAAATAAAAAAATATTAAATAAAAAAAATTATTGACCAATATATTTTAATTGTGTAAATGTTGGTAAGATGAAAAAAAGTTGAAAATATTAAAACCAGCACAGCCTTGGATTTCTTCCCACCTAAAGTATATTACGCAATCCATCATACAGCATGCCTAACAGGTGCACTCAACAGGAACATTCATGAATGAGTAGAGAGAACCCGACAGCTAATGCAAAGTCACAGATATCCCTATAGACCTCCCCAAAGTCACAGATATCCCCCCACCTCAGTAGCCACAGATGTAAAACTGGCACAGGCCTGTCTGCATGTCTGGAACCGATACCTGGGCCCAGTGGACTTCAGCGATGATCCAGTACAGCTGTGCAGAACGATGGTAATGGGTCCTTTGAGCCCACATAATTTCCAACGCATGGAATTGAACAAATAATGACCTCAACAAATTTAATAAACTAAATTTCAAATAAACTGCCTAGTGATACACATCATGCATTTTTTATCGAAACAGGAATTAAAAGTCAGTGAACTGTGAGACCAATAATATTCCCTGCATGTACAACCCTCCAACATCAATGTACCTGCCTGTTTCCACATTTAATCCTTCGATGATCCATCAGGAGGAAGCTCTTTTGGAAAATATGGCATTGAACTTCTAAGCTTCACATCTCCAGCCTGTTGCAGCTGCTGTTCCTGCTGCTGCGCTGAGGGTTGCGGCTGCTGGTGCTGCAGCTGTTGCCGCTGAAACTGGTGAAGCTGCTGCTGCTGCTGCTGCGAATTTATCTGGAGCTGCTGCAGCTGTTGAGCCGTTAACAATGTGTGCACTGCATGGTTGTTCGTGTAATATTGCTGGTTAGCACCATAAGATGCCGGAAAATTCATCATAGCCCCACCATTAGCAATAGCTTGACCAGTTAGCGCCTTAAGATGCTGAATCTCTTCCTTCAAAGCATCATTCAATGCTGTATTTCAAGAGAAAACATCAGATAGCACCTTTTCATATTACATTTATCCACTGCAACAGGTAAAAAGCACATCTGAGTTGTAACAATGCTGGCCAGACCCCTACCATCCCGTATTACCAGAACTATAACTAAATTATCAGGAACACTAATTGCTTAGTTGGCAGCAAAAGGTATCAATTCTTTTCTTAATTTAGTAGTTGAGGCCAAAGCCGTAAGTTCCATTTCAACCTCAGTCCACATATTTCTGTTTCAATTATTCCCAGCAGACCAAAAGGCAGAAACGGTGCAAGGAATGGAGAAGTTCCTGCAGAAATGGAATATAGATTTTACCATCTTGCAAGTGTACTTGTTGTTCCATTGTCTGCAAGCGTAGTTTGAGTTCACTGTTTTCAGCTGTAAGCCCATTTGTATCTCTCTGTTGAAGACAAGCAAGAAGAAATCAAAATAATGCAATGCTGATGTTCAAAAAATTAGCTAAAGAAAATAACAAGGATAATATAAAAAAGAAGAAATGAAAAAACTCAACTAAATTACATAGTCAATGGAACGATTATTAAACCATGAGATTTCATATCTTGGCAAAGCCAAATTATGATTGTCTTGCTTCTAAGTATACGAAAAGCCTACTTGTCTTAAGGGTGGAACAATTTAGCATTTCTAACATTAACATGCACAAACAACTTGCGTAGTAGTTAAAATCCCTAAGAAATGAATATTTTCAACCTAATTTCCAAACATAGGAGATTATTCATTTGCTCTCCTTTTACTTCATTCATCCCACTTTCCATCATTCAACAACCCCCTCGCATCTGGACTTGCAGTATAATAGGTTCATGCTTTCGCTAATTGAAGCTTCAAAAATTAGCACTTAGTATGAGCCAAAGGCTTAAAATCACCTGCAGTAATGTCAACTGCGCAGACAAGGAAGTTGCTTCTGTTTGCAAAGTTTGGACTTTCCTTTCAAGCTCAGCTATGTACCTCATCTTCCGTTCCTTTGACCTTGCTGCTGACTGCCTATTTGCCCAAATCCTGTTACAAGACACATCAGACATGAATGTGAGATAAGAAAAATAAATAGATGCAAGGGTACAAAGTAATTTAATACAATATACTTTCACTCTCTCATCAACAATTTTATTAGGTGGTAAGATAATAGTAACAACCAGGGCGAGAATGAAGCAGAGTTTTTGGTAAAAACAAAGGAGCTAAAATCTAATTGAATTCAACCATGATAATGTGCTCCAACTTTTGTTGTTAACTTCAAAGAACATCTCAAAGATTGACCATACCACACAGCAGAAGTAACCTTGTTCCATCTAATGGAAGTATAAAAGTAGCTATGGTATATGGAACTAAGTATCCTGTTCACAGCAGAAGCAGCCAATAAGGAGTTAAACTGGATGAGGCCTTTCAACCACCTAAGTGGACATCTGGCTTTGGAAAAGCGAGGGGAGCATTTTCATTTTTGGAGTTTTTTGCGGAGTTAAAAATAGTGTGTTTTATGTGTGAAAGTTTATGAATAGTGCAGTATTGATAAGTGTGTATGTTTGATTTGATTGTTTTCTATTTTTTTATACATAATATTATATAGTGATAGGATGATGTGACTACATATGAGGGTACTACATACGTGTGAGTTTATATAGGTTATGTTTGGAAAGGGTGTTTTGGTCATGAATGATATTTGATTAGAATCATGTTAGGATGAGTAGTATGTTTGAAAATATGATTTTGATGGATGAATAGTATTACTTATTTGAATTTGTTTATTTAAAAATGTATAAAATATACAATAATAATTAGATGATACGATAGTATGTAAGGATAATAATTAATTTATATAGTATAAATATATATAAACGTGAGTTTATGTATACATATATATAAGAATTGATTTAATTGTGAATAAATATAATAATTGAAAAATAATTGGTTAATTATCTATGTAATTAATAGAAATTTTGAATTTGAATTTGAATGAAAATTTTATAGTATAAAATATTTGGTAATATGAAGTTTGATGGGATGATGAGATGTTTAAATTTAGATAACAAACCTAGCCTAAGTTCTAGGTCATGATTTGATTAAATAAAAGTAATGACTGATTTTCGAAAAAATTTTGTTGTATTTAATTTAAGAGAGAAAAGAATGGCTATGTTTAGATGCAAATTTGCTTCCATCAAAATCAATTCTTCCAAACATAGCAAACGTCAAAATAACACTTAGTTTCTGCACTAAATTTTCTACTTCAAAATTAGCATCCAAATAAAGCCAATATATTTTGAAGTATTATATGTTTTGTTTATATGTGCTTTAGAGAGTTAAAATTTTTAAGAAAACGGAATCAAACACTCTCAATATATAAAAATTATTTATCCTTTCATCCTCATATGAAGCAATTGCAATACAGGAACGCTGTGCAGGTCCTGAGGACTCTTTCATTTTAGGAGTCATGTTTGAAAGTGTTTCTGCTCAAGGATGAAAGAAAATCTATCTCAACTTACAGGATTGAAGACTGAATGAGAGAGAGCTAGAAGAAAACATGCTCAAAAACCAGAAAACTGAAATTACTATAAATATAAGCAGTTGATTACTCCTTTGATTTTGTTTCTTTTTTAGTTTACAAAAGAAAGAGAAGCGAAAGGAAGTAGAAGCAACTATGTGATACTATGAAAGTACAAAGAAACTTAGTTCATTCATCATTTTCTTTTTCCTAATCTTCAAAATTTTTACATTGATACATCCTGATTTTGCATGCTTTGCAACTTTAAATCCACATCATACATAGTCCTTATGTTTGTAGACTACAACTCTACATGCATCTTTCTTAAGCAGTTATTCACAATTCAGTGTTAGAATATAGAAGGATATCCACATAAGTGATACGTACATAGCATCAGAATATGTTCTGCTTGTGCTAAGGGACAGGTGATTAACCAGGCAAAGGTACATTATCAAGTGAAATAAATGTTTGCTGCCTTCCATAGAATTATATAATTCAGTCCAGAATATTGGACACCATGGCACATATAAAACAAAATGCCCAAGTAACTTAAGACAGTCGTCAGACACATAACATGGCTATACAAATAAACAACAAAAAAACCAAGCCACAGCTATTTCTAGTTTCTATGTTCAAAAGTACAAAAATATCGGCAATATGGTTGCCAATTTACATTTTAAATATTTCTGAAACAGCTGTAATCAAGGAATTGAGGTCCTGCTCCTATAGTTGTATTGAATGCTGATGAATAAGTTGATACCACGGAACAATAAACTTAAAGCTTGAATAATGAAAACTAGGATATGTGAAAGAGGCCTCAAATCCCAGAACTACCCAAAGGGAACATAAAGGCGAAATTACACTAATAGAGCAACATTTCAAAATCAAACTAATGGTTATCAAACAGGCAGACTTAAAATTTGGCAATCAAGAAAATTTGGTAAAAGCAACTTCAGATTGAAAGGAAAAAAAATGACTATGCTGGCTGAGGCATCTCTCTGATAAATCAAAATAATTGAGGAATAAATTACAACCAAAGCAAGGAGAACAATATAGATTGAAGATTGATTGTGAAAAGAAAAAAACGCGTTAATTGCACACCATTGTACACTATAAATTTGATTTAACTTAAAGTGACAATATCTAAATTCCCAAAGAATTAGGTGCGGGCATGCAGAATGCTGTGTGAGTTTTTCGAGTTTGTGTCCATTGTTTTTTGATGTCAGGAACGTACAAAGCGTACAATTCCAATGAAGAAATCAAAACCAAAAAGAAACAGAATAACAAAAGTATTATGATTTGGCAGCCTGAGAACAATACCTCTTAGCCCGTTTCGGATCAATAAGAGCAAGTTCAGCAAGCTTGGCAGCAGAAATAGCTTTCTTAGAATCAGCTGGAGATGGATCCTCTGAACCTGAAGTAAGCATCTCTGGTTTGATAGTAGTCGACCCATCCATGGACTGGCTATGCTGATGCCTAATTCTTGGTTTCTCACTAGGAGCTGGAGCCAAATTCTCAGCTGACTGGTTGGCAGGAACAGATGAAGAACCTGGCTCTGCTGCTACTGAAGTAGATGATTCACCCGCATGGATTGCAGAAGTTGCAGACGTTGAATTGAACTTATCCATATCTAGATACATGGAGAACAAATCTTCCTCTGTTTCATCAGAAAAAGATGGTCCATCCAAGCCACCCACAACACCTAGATCACTGTCAAAGCTGATATCATCCGGCAGGGCAAGAATCTCAGAGTGAGCACGTCGGTGACCAGAGCTTTTAGGTGGGTTATCAGGCATCCGGCTTATATCATGGCTAAATTGGCTAGAATCCGGTGACAGAACATTACCAAAATGACCCTGTTCCAATGAACTGCCTGGCCCCAATGGAGGTAAATTTGATGATCCTGATTTCTCCAACTTCACATTATAACCACTATGGGGAGGCGGGAAAACAGAGTACCTCCCTGAGGGTGGTAGTAAATTCCCACCACTATGGGGAGACTTATCTTTATCCATCAGTTGGTCCAAAACCTATATTCTCCAGACCCTTTTACTTCCAGAAGGCCACCTAACGTTTAGCGCAAATTGCTTAGAGCAAATCCCTACAACTCAGACTCCAAATTTCAAGAAAAATGCTGTTATTCTAGTAAATCTGCCAAAATGGGTTATTGATTAAAACCGCAAAAGGTCTTAATGTAGAATTTATATGTCAACAGACCTGAATTCCAATCAGAAGCCGCTGGAAGTCGAACCCTACAAAGCGAATACCCAGAAGTCGCAGTCGCCAAAAAAGTTAATAACAATAAACGCAGAAGAGCAATTACAGAAGCTGGACAAAGATCTGATACTTAAATGAGATTTACAAAAAAAAAAAAACAAATCTCAACACTCAGGAAAGAGCATCTTGCATAAAAAGCATATGCAAATCACAGAAAGATAGAAATAAACAAAAAATGAAAATGAACAAAAGCAATACAGAACAATAGAAATTTGGCAGCACAAAAAATTTAAAAAAGAAAAAACAGAAAGAATAAAATGCAGAAAAGTGCTTACAGGTAAAGTATTAATTTAGTTTTCCTCTCTTTTCCCCGCTGGGCCTTGAAATGAGATCTCTAAAAGAGAGGAAATGCGACACTCTACCGCTTTTTCACATGCGAACAGAGCAGTGAAACGAGACATCACATGCGCTGAGACAGATAGATAATAGGAAGCTTCAAAGGGACGATTAATGCATCCACACATCGATAGTGTGAGTTCTGCGCAACCAAAAGCGAATTAAATAAATAAATGACGTGACGTGTTGCTATGGGCACGACTCGTGCAGCGGGATACAAGCCATGGGCCCAAAAAAATTATTAATAGCACCTTTTTCTTTAGGGAAAACTTAAAAATTTATATTTTAATTGGAGAGCCACCGTTTATTTACTAATATGCTACCTCAAAATACTGGTTAAACATCGTTCAAAACGCTTCAAATGACAATTTGTCTCTTTCCACTTGTAAACTAGGGGTCGAGTTGACCGAGTTAGATCCAAACTCGAGTATTACTCGTTAACTTGATATTCAAATCGATTATTTTTATGTTTCAAAAAAATTTAATTTGAACTCGATCCGTCAATATTTAAATTCAACCAGTCAATAAAAAAAGATTTTTAATTACTCATTAACTTGAGATTCAAATTGATTATTTTTATGATTCAAAAAAGTTTAATTCGAATTCGACCCGTCAATTTTACAAGTTAACTAAATTCAACCAATCAATAAAAAAAGATTTTTAATTAAAATAAAAGTTTAATATTTTAAATACTTAGAATTTTATCATTTAATTTTATTTAATTAATTTTTATATTTATATAAATATTTATTAAAATATGTTTACGAGTTTGGAGGTCATCCAGTGGGTCAACTTGAAATTAATCTGAAACCTATTAATTTCGAGTCAAGTTAAACATTGACATTCCTATTATAAATATATACATATATACATACATATATATATATATATATTCAAAATTGCAACCCCTGTGCTAAATTAAGTTGAGTTGTCATTGTACAACGTAAGGTATCAATGTTGCAACACAGAGAATAACAAATGGTTTGCCACAAGATTTGGAAGACCAAATCTAGCAATTGACTTTTCAAATTCAATTGGATTCTAGTGAATATATTAAATCTGGAAATGATATGGAGGATATCTAAATGAATGAAGAAAAATAACACTAATAAATATATTAGATATGTAGTTAAAGCAAGAATATCCCAACAAGAAAAGGAAAGTCAAATATGTTAACAAATAGATTTGATGAAGAAAGAAATCAAGTAGATGATTTGATCCACATAATTAGTGGAACATTGGTTTTCCTTTTTACTTTATAAAAAGGATGTTTTGTTGATATGATGAAAATAATCATGTTGAAAAAGAAGAACTAACTTTGTGAAACTTTGAGAGTTGAAAAGTACCCATTAAATGTTCTGAAGAGTTAAGAGAGTTTGTTATAAAGAACACGCATTAACAAAGGTAGAGGTCAAAAGGATTTTTGGCCATGGCATAGATAATTGGAGTTTTTGTGAGGTGCATCTATGAGTTGAGTGTCAAAAGGTAGAGTAACATAGGTGTGTTATAACACATTAGCTCATTGTTTCAGAGTCTACTCTAACAACTCTATTACCATAGTTGAACTTTTACATTGAGTGAGGCCCCATAGATTCAAGAGTAGTTAAGACTCTAGACTATGCAAACAATTGCTATGTCCTTCTTAATAACTCTTGCTTTGTTGTGTGTGCATGTTGGATCAAGCAATACAACAAATGTATGATGCATTACAACAATCAACCCAAGTTTATAAGTGACATTAGAGCCATTCATCAATTTGTTGTAGCCTAGTTTAAGGTAGGTGAGATCATGGGATAGCTTAAAGTTGGAAACTGAATTCGAGACAAAGAACATCTATTCTAGACCCCATTATTGAATGGGACAAGTTATTCCTACTAGAAGGCAAGAATCGAAACCTTCATCAAGGCACTTGATAAGAAGGTATGGACACTATTAGAGAAAGATAGGAATATCCAGAGATTGTTAATGATTAAAGAAATGTAAATTGCAAAAGGAGACTAACAAGGTGAAGAAAGACTTGCATTGGGCAACTCAAAAGCAATAAGTGCAATATTCAATAGGGTCGATGTAGAGTAGTTTTGACTCATCTCAACACGAGACTCAGCAAAAAATGCATGGAACATTCTCAACACGTGATGTACAAATTTTAGACTAAGTTTTCTTGACTTTTGCCTTTGTTTTACATGATGTTTGGAATAATGAATTTTTTTGCATTAGCTTTTGTTGAATTAATTATGAGTTAAATTATTTGCTAGTCTCTTATGATTGTGTTATGTAGAACATACTTTATTGTCCTTATTTTTGTTATTTGTAATTAGTGAATTTATTAGTAATTATAGAATTTGATCAACTCTATAATTAATTTATAGTTATGTAAGGAATAACAAAAGTATGGGAAAGATTTAAAGAACTCGTCAGAAAATGCCCACAGTATGGATATCCACTATAGGTGTTAGTACAAATATTTTACAGTGGGATATCTGGATAATTACATATTTTTCTCGATACAGCCATAGGTGGCACTCTCATGAACGAATTACCAGAGGATGTATGAGATTTAATAGAAGAAATGGCATCTAATGCTTACTAATCGATGTCTGAGAGGCCCACAACATACAAGATTGCCAGCGTACATGAAGTAGACGCAGTGACGTCACTTGCAGCAAAAGTGGAGCTTTTGTCCAAAAAAATAGATAATATCTTGGTAAACAATACTCATCCTTCATTATTTTCCATTTCTCAAAAGTGTAGTGCATATGGCCTCATCATGCATACATGCAGAGGAGAAAGGACAAGTAGTGGGCCAAAGAGCAAGTTAATTTCGTAGATAATCCTAGAGCTTAAGGTAATAATCTTTATTCAAACACTTACAATCTTGGCTAGAGAAATCATTCTAATTTCTCTTGGAGGAACTTGGAAAATCCACTAGGATTTCAAACATCTTACCCATAGCAAGAGAAGAAGCAATCACTAGAAAAAATAGTTGATAATCTTGCAAAGTCCACCAATGAAATGGTAGGTAATTTGATAAAAACTATGCAAAATTATATGACTAGAACTGATACTCTTTTGTAAAACCAACAATCCTCTATTCACAATGTGGAGGAGCAAGTGGGAAAACTGGTAAAGGAAATGGTTTCCAAACCTACAGGTACATTTCCTAGTACAACTAAAAACAATCTTATTGAATATGAAAAAAGTATATAGGTAATGGAGAGCACTAAAGAAAAAGAGAAGCAGCCCATTGTCCAAGAAGAATAAAGAAATGAGTGCTACATTGCCCTATAAGCCAAAAATTCCTTATCATTAAAGACTTTATTTAGTAAAGGTAAGGGAGAAAGTAAGTAAATTTTTAAGTGAATTTGAAAAATTGGATGTTAATGCTCCTTTAGTGGATGAGGTCAAGAGATCTCTTACTTGTCTTACTTGCTTAAAAGAGGCGATAAGTAAGAAATGAAAGTTGGAAGACATCAAGAACGCTCTCAAACATGGAAAAGTGTTGCCATTTAAATTAGATTACGCAAGGAGTTTTACTGTACCCTACACTATTAGAAATATGTCTTTTGATAATGTGCTATGTGATTTAGGCGCTAATGTCAATGTGATGCCATATGCCACCTCTGAAGCATTAAGAATCGAGTTGGCCTACTCAAATACATGTGAAGCTCATAGATAGATCCATGAAGAGACTGCTAAGAGTGGTGGAAAATGTGTTGATTAAGGTAAGTAACTTTATAATACCTATGGACTTTGTTGTGTTAGATATAGAAGGTGAGAAAGCGTAATTCCTTATTCTAGGATGTTTATTTTTAGCTTTCATTAAAGCGATAATTGACATGGAGAAGAGCAGCCTTACTTAACATATGAGCTTGAATAAGGTAACATTTCATATGTATTCTAAACCTTCCACCACACACACACAAAAGCTAGAGAAAAAAGTCTCCATGATGCATAAGTTGAGTGAGGCAACAAAGGCAAAGAAGAGTAAGGTGCAAGTGCAAAAAGGAAAGCAACAACTAAGTGTGAGGGATAATTTGAAGGAAGTATCATGGCAAGTGGAGAAGGAGATGAGTTTAAGAAGGAGAACAAGAAAGAGAAGGAAGAGAGCAAGGAAGAAGAAGGAGAAAAATATAGCTTGAGAAGGAGAACAAGAAAGAGAAGGAAGAAAGTAAGGAAGAAGAAGGAGAAAAATACAGCTTGTAGGGGGCGGTGGATCCCCAAGGTCGCAATTAATCCACCCTAAACCATGAGCACCCTATCGGACTGCAAATGTTAAATACAACAACTCTTGGAAGACAACCCTGGCTATTTTTATTGCTTTTAGTTTGTTCATTTATTTTAAGGTTTGATTTGTTTTGTGTTTCATGGATATCATTTTATATTTTAATCTTAGTGTAGGACTAAGCGTAGATAAGATGAGAATACATGGTAAAAGCCTCATAGATGACAAAGGAAGGCTAGGTATCACTCCACTAGGTTGTTTTGATCACTTGTTGCTTAGTTTTATTTGTGTGATTATATGGTTAAGGTAGGCCACAAGCTAGGAATATTATAATTACATGTGATAGAAGTGTTGGAATTTTTATACATGCAATTATGTGAACTATAAGATTATATTAATTGCATGAACAAGCCATGCATTTTGTGGCCATTGTACTTAATTTATGATGACATTCATGCGGAAAAATTTGTGTTGCTTTGTCTCTAATTGTTTTTTAGATGAGCATACTAGTCTAGTGCTAAAGACACGATTTCTGTTTTTATTGAGCACAATACTCTTCACTTTTGATTACTAAACTATTTGAAAAGTTCTATGGTGAAGAGAGGATAATTGAATTAGGAACATAAGTCTTGCTTTGAGTATTGACAAATTCTCTAACAAATGACGGAGATTAACTAAAGAAAAGAAAGGAGTGTGAGGACTTAATAAAAAAAAGTGTGATCAGAAAAAAGATTTGAAGAAAAAATGGGAAAAAAATGTGGGCATGTAGTACTCCGCTGGCTAGTGCAATTAAGTGATGAAAATTGTCCGAAGACCTCTATTCATTATTGCATAAAAAGGTTGCATGGTCATAAGTATGCAAAGCATTTTAAGTTAGTTGTGACTTATGTAACCGGGGGTGAATGGTGACCCTTGTTCATCTTCACGTAAAGAGATTTTCAACTATTTAAAAAAGATTTTAAGGCTCACAAAATAAGGTGAAAAACAAGTGTGGGAGAAAAAGAAGAAAAATAGTTAGCCCACACTAGTCTTCCTGAATACTATGTTATTAATTGAACTTGTTCAAAAGAAAATAAGTTGTCACTTAGGGTGAGCTGTCCTTGATTTAGTTGTCTTTTAATTGTCATAGAATCATTAAGTGGTGGACGTAATTAAGGGCTAAAGTGTGGTGCACACACACAGGAATTCATGTTTTAAACATCTAGGTCATTTGGTGGAGCATGTATACTTGATATTATACTTAATTGTCCTCACTTTTGTTATTTATAATTGAAAAATTGATTAGTAACTATAATACTTAATCAAGCCTATAATTAATTCGTGCAGGTGTAAAAAATAACAAAAGTGAAACTCACACGCTAGATATACAATTACAAACATTAATCTTGTGATATTAATAGGAGTGAAACATTAAGATTAATTTGAGGATACATTGTTAATCAAAGAACTAAAAATCTTAACTCGATTTGGCTTAGGATTACCTACTAAATCTAAGTTAAAGCTCTAGAAGAGTTCAGGAGAATATCTTATAGAATTTAAGATTAGTAATCCATAACAAGATAATTAAATTGATAATTAAAATAAATTAGCATACATTGAAAACCAACATATAATAAGGGACTAGGTTCTTCAAAATCTGGTACTCCACTACTTAGTTTTGATACTTTGGCTTTCTAAGAAAGCGCTTTACTTATTTAATTTTATTTTCATTAGATTTTTTACACCTAACTAATAGAATCTTAGTTAAATCAATAGACACAAAATCCTTCATCATGAATACGACACCAATACTCACTACAATATTGGGCTTAATTAGAAATTTATTTTTGGTGTGGTGACAACACACATTAGTGCCCATTTGATTATGTTAAAAAGTCTTTTTTATAAGAATTATGAATATGTACATAAGACATCTTAGTGCAAAATCATTAAAACTTGTTTATAAGTCACAAATTCTCTAAAAGAGAATTAGCGTATCAATACGACTTACATACCTTATGTTCATGTGTTGAGTGTTATAGCTCACAATATGAGATAGTGAGAATACATGCATATGTATACATAATTGGAAAATGAGTATTCAAATAATGACTCGAAGAACAAAGTAGACACACGAAATTCACTCTCAATTGTCAATGTTTTGTTCGATGATCATGTTAAGTGTGCATGAGTTTTAGACATGAGACAGCATGAATACTTTTTACGTATTATGGCCAATGCATCAATAACAAATTAAGAACCAATATCTATATTGGTAATGAGATAGGTTTATGAGTCTAACATATGGTTGTCCATATATGTACGGAGATATAAGTGCGATCAATAAAGGGTTAGTCTTATTAGATGTGAGCAAGGCATTTATCCTATATTATTAAGATAAAAATCCTTTAACAAGGACGTGTATGATTAGAAAGAAGTTATTAATTAGGTCAATAGTCTCATAAGATAACACTTATTTGGTCATATGATCAACCCTATGAGTCAAATAAATTCATTACTCTCATTCGATTGGAACAAAACAACCTAAAAGGACAATATTGTAGAAGGGTTCATGTGATCTGTTCACTTTATCTTAGAGGGGCAATGATATGGGCTACAAGTTGGGTGTTATCCACATCCTTCAAACAATGTTTGTTTCCAAATAACGATGAACTTAGAGAATTACACTAACAAACATTAGGCAATGCCAAAAAGGTGGTTGTGATATAGGGGCTTGAATAAGACTTGAATTATTTATTTTCTATTATATTTGATAATAATGAAATTATTCATTAAAAACATAATGGACATTTGATTTAATTAATGGAGGTTGATTAAATTAAACGACAAAACACTAATATGCTTTAATTATTAATTAAATTAATAATTAAAAATAGAATAAGGTTGAATTAAATTTAAATTCCATGTAAGAAGCCATAGAGCCCTCTCATTAGGCCCCTATTGGATATACATGACAATTGAAATCCAACCTTGTATAAAATATTGTATTTTAGAAATAAATTAATTGAAAGTGTTCCAATTAGTATTCATGCAATACTATACATGGTCTTGTTTACCAATACTATTCATCTACTCCACTTTTCACAAAAAAGAGAAAACATTCTCTAGCTTCCTTTGTGTTTTCTCTTATAAAATTCTTTAAGCCCAAAGGAGTTTGTTGATTTCATGAGGTAGTTTGTTAAAGTTTGTTGGAGAAGCCTTGTATGTACTTGGTTAGTGTGGAAAATATAGAGGCTTTAGCTCAAGTTCCATAGATTGTGGTTAAAGTTTGTTGGAGAAACCTTGCCTATATCTAGTTTGTGTGAAAAAATATAGAGGTTTTGGCTAAAGTTTCAAAGCTCAAGGGCTGTGCACAAAAATTGCTAGGAATTTGATTTCGAGTAATAATTCATAAAACCTTCCCATATTTAATTTGCACGTGTTATGCGAAGAAAAGCAGTCTAGGTTTGGAATTAGTTTTTTGCTACATTTTCTCTAATATTCATGATTCTAAATTGAAAATTTTCATATCAAACCCAATAAAATCCAACAATGACATGTCTCCATCTTCGACACCTTGTGCATTTTCTAACACACTATGACATTGGATTTCTAGCAAGCCTTGGGCACTTTCTTAGCCAATGTTAGTTCCTAAATATGACTTAACATCCTTTATGAGTTTCTTTGAGTACATATGAGGATTCTTCATTTAAACACTTTAATAGGGACTTTGAGTAATCCTTTTGATAGATATTTTCATCGATTAGTCGATCAGGCAACATAAGCTTGTGTCCTCCGATCAACAACATTATAAGATCTCTCCAATCATTTTGCCTAACAACCATGACATTCTCAATGGAGAGGGAGTGCTGTATTGTTTGCATAGTTATTTTCACATTATTACTGTGTCATACTTGAACAAAACTCCTCAAATTTACTCACTATATCCTTTACTATTAGAAGGTATAACTTTTATGTGGTCTTCTCAACGACCCATCAACATACGGGATCCATGACTCTAAAGTAATTGTTTCATTCATCTCAACCAAAAAATTTGCCAAATCTTGAGCTTTATGGAGGGCTTTATAGAATATTGAATATCAAAATATGCTTCCTTCAATGCCCACTCGACCATCCTACCTGAGGCCTCTACCTAAGGACATACCTCATAACATAATTGGTTAAGACCTCAATAGGGTGGTCAAGAATTGCCTAAAACTATTGACTGTCACCACTAATGCAAGTGCAATGTTCTCAATCTCAATATATTTGACTTTGTCCTATTGAAGAGTTTTTCTCACATAATCTACATGGAATTGCTATCTTTTTTGCTCGTTTACTGATGTGAAATTGATTGTAGTAGCAAATGTCGCTATATATACATATAGTTTCTTCCCTAATCTAGCTTCGTAAGCCAAGGAATCAGTCTAAATATCCTTTCAAGTCTTCAAAAGCCCGTTGACAATTATCATACCATTCAAATGCCATATGATTTTTCAATACTTTTGAGAATGGAATGCTTCTATCAACTACTCAAGGGATGAAATGACTAAGGTAGTTATTCTTCCAACTAACCATTGTACTTGTTTGATGTTTATTTCTCGAATAGCTTGATTTTTTTTCAAGATTAACTCTATCCCTTTATAAGTAATCATATATCACAAAAACTTTCCTCCTCTTATATTAAATTCATACTTAGTAGGTTTGAGCTTTAGGTCATAGTGAAGAAGAACATCGAATGTCTCTTGTTGATCCTATATATGAAACTCCTCTTTTCTTAGATTCAACTTGCAGGTAATCCATATATATACCTCTATATTTTTATCAATTTGACAATTGAATATCTTATCCACCAACCCCTAATAGACAGCCCAAGCATTCTTGGACCTAAAGGAGAGGACTTAATAAGAAAATGCTTTGAATGATGAAATAAAATAAACTTCTACTTATCTTCTTTAGTTAAGGTGACCTAGTGATAACCATAAAAGAGTTCATCATTGCAATAACTCTTTCTCAGCTATGGTATCCACCAACTTATCTTTGGTAGAGGATACCAATCCTCGGGAGAGCTTGTGTTCAAATCTCAAAGATAGACACGTACTAGCCATCTTCCCCCTAACTTAGGTACAATAATGATGTTTGCAAAACACCCATGAAATTGCTTGTCCTGAATTTAACTTGAATTCAATAGCTTTTATACTTTGTTCTCATAACCTCCACTTTCTAATGATAACTTGACTGAGTTCCAAGCATGATTCACTTTCAATTGATGTTTAGCTCTAGTCAAATGAACCCCTACTAAATTTGTTGAAGAAAAGGCAAAGACATTCATATTTTATCTTAGTATGTAGGCAAACTCTTCCTTTAAGCTCTCAAACAATTTTGTGCCAACCTTGGTAATAGAGTTTAAGTTTCCAAGGAAAAAGTTTATATTTAATAATTCCTCAATTAGCTTAATTTAGATGGATATTAAACTAGATTGACTAGCAATTTTCAAAGGCTTGACTTTATTTATTGCATCTACATAACACCTTCTAGAAGTAGTTTGATTTCCATGTGCATCTCGTACTTGGTTCTTAAACTTAAGTCATATGAAAGGGCAAAGCCATGACCTTGAAAATCACTAAAGTTGGCCTTCTAAAGATGACATTATAACTACACAAAGTGACTACCAGTAAAAAATGTATCATATTCATTTTCCATCCTTTTAGAACAGTGAAGGCAAAGTCACCTTTCCCTTAGGAGTAACTGACTCCTTAATAAATCCAAATAAAGTCTCTAAGTCCTTAACACTTAAATCCTTCCCTAAGTAAGTGTCATGTAACATCAAGTAAATGAAACTTCCATTATTAGCAAAGCATCTAGCTACACATGTAGCACATATGTGGCAATCTAACTCAGTAAAATTATTGCTATATGTAAAATATATTATTATAATATTAGTTTCCTAAAATTTGTTTACGAAGATATGAGAAGAAGGTGACTTAACATTTGAAGAAGATTAGCATATTAAATGGAGGAAATTCAAACCAAATCTAGTTGGAAAATCACCCAAAATATGATTGATCATATCAGTAGGAGATTGGGGAGATTGAGTTTCCAAAATTCAAAGAGATGGTGATATGAAAAATCCCTTGCTGGAAGGAAAGCCAACTTGCTATTCCAACAAGAAGCTAATAGATTATAGTGGCTGCTAAGTTGATCGAATCAAAGATATTTCAGTGTATCAAGATGATTTCAAAATTCATGGAAATTTTTTAGATGATGATCTACTTATGCAAAGGATATGAAAAACAATCATTCAATTATTGAGAATGATTGTGCTAAATTATCCAAGTGTCCACACTAACTAGTTTATTGTCTTTAAATGAAATGTCAATGAATTATTAAAAATGTTGAGTTCTTTGTGTAAGACTTATGTTATTGAGTCCTAAAGTTGTATACCTCATCATGTTGCTCACTTTGATGAAAGAGTAAGGATCTTTGCTGTTAGGTTTTATTCTACAAAGTGAAAAGTGTAGAATACCACCTAATCATCAACCCAAATTGTATGGAAGTGGAGATGGTCAAGTCAGGTTCAAATTGAGTTGTGTAAGTTGTGTAAACTCATTTAATTCTAATGAACTTAATAATACTGGATAAGGCCCCGCAAAAATAAGTATGCTTGACACTTAACTATCTAAATAATTTCTTTTGTTCATCTCCAGTCAATTGCATCATTGATTGAGTGTTAACATGTTGGTAAGGTGGAGTGAACACTGAAACAAGTTTTCATCTAATTATTATTAAAATTATTTTGTAGCATGTCTAGTTGCTAATTGTTTGTTCCAACACTAAACTAACAACGAGTGCTAACATCACTTGTCTACACCTACAGCATGATATATTTCAATGATATTAGGCAACTCCCTAATCCACCATATTATTTACCAGTGTAGCAAGTATGTTGATTCATAGCTTATTGTATTTGGTTGGTCATGTCCATGAGGTAAGACCATGTGGCCTTCCTAAGCCCTTCACATAAGGACTCATGAAGTTGAGTGCATTAGTTACTACCACTCGATATCTGTTGAAGACGAAAGCGACTCCATCTAAATGGCCACAACATGGACCTCGTGCAAGGATCATCAATTCATAATGCATACATCTCATGTTTAGATATGATTATTTAGAGGAAATCAGAAATAGATCAAATTAGCGTAGCATAGCATCATATTAAGGTTAGTATCAATTAAAAGATGTCTTGTCACAATGATATAAAAAGGAAAAAGGAAAAAAGAAAGAAAGAAAAGAAGAACATTTGACCTCCTTAAACCTTAACATCAAAAAAGTTGGCTTCCCCTGATCACAATAAATTCATCATTCAATCGGTAGTTGGCGCAAAGCACTTGAGTTGTATAATTTTATGATTTACTATGTCCATTTTCTCCTCCAATAGGTAAAATAATGCTTTCAGGTCATGGGGATTGTTAGTTAAGGCATTCAAGTGATTCTTATCATCCAAGCACTTAGCCAAGAGTTGTTCCCTCTCTAATGATTCCACTCCCTTACTTTCTTTGTCTAAGTTCTTCAATGACCTTAGCAGGATTTGTTTAAGAAATGCTCTTTGGTTTATAGCGCTTGTGGTTGTGGTTGTAGTCTTCAGTAAGCTCCTCAACTGCTCAAACAAAGGGATTGAATGAGTAGTAGAAGGCTACACATCGGGGGGTTGATCCTCGTCCTCACTACATATAACCGCGCAAGCATCCACATTACATAATCATTTCAATTCCTCCAATTTCTTCAATAAGCCAAATTTTCACTTCTTGAAGGCATGCCTTCAGCCACTCTTGTTGCCTATTAATTGATATCGAATTTTCGACTGAGCTATCATCCATGCATGATATGTGGGAAATCGTTGAGGTTTGTCAACTCTTTATGAACAGTACAAGATTTCTTCTCCCAACATCAAAATGTAACATGACCTCTAGGAAATATGTAGATTAGACAATTGCTTGCACATTGGGAGTGGCTAAGATGATTTCTTTACCTCCAAAGAAAACCAACAATTTCCTTTATGAAAGTAAATATTTTATGCCATTTGATTTTTCACATATTAATATCATGATACTTTCATTTGATTTGTTCTTGTGAAAATAGCTTAGCATATCTATGATTTTATAATGACTTCGTAAAAAACAAACGTTTACTAGAAAATTTAGATTGATAACCATATTAAATGCGATGGCCTCAAATTTCAATGTCAGCAAATAAAATTAATGATCATTATTGTCAATATATAATGCATATACTACAAAGCAAAAATGTATGATTTAAGTATTTGACATGATACAACATAACTCTTTTCATTACTTGATAGTTGAAAGTAGTTAAATTAAAAGCATTCAAGAGAGGGCAATGTCAACCACTTGCTCACTCACAGAAATAAACTCGACATTCGAATCTACAATTCAACAACAAAACAAAGATAAAACCAAAATAATAATACTTTCCCCCACAATTTATGAGAAGATGTCTTGGTCTAATTGTATAACAAATCATTGCTTTGTAGTTTAATGAAGCCTCTTTGCACAATCATTACAAGGTTCCATTGGCATTGAAGGATTTGGATTTGGAGAAAGGATTTGAAGTAAATGATTTTAAAAAACTCTAAAAAAAAGAGATTTGAAATTCATTACAATTGAAAAAAATATAATTTAAAATAAAAACTAAAGAATTTGAAATGTTTAATCATCCAAATAAGTGTGATAGATATGTTATTGTAGATTTCAAATCCATTCCTTCAAATCTATCAATCCATAAGCATAAGAGTAATTCTAAGTTTTCCCTATGCATAATAATAATTTATTCATCAAGCTACGATATTTTTTCATTCTACAGTAATAAAAAATTTAATCATTATTATATGCTAAAAAAATACTAAAAAATGGGTGCACTAATAAATTGCCGTTAACCCTTTCGTTCTCTTTCTAATTATGTCTCCCCTTAATTTTCTTTTATCTCCTTCACTTCCCTCAATTTTAATTTGTTATATTTTTCTATTTTTTCAAACTTTTTTCTTTCTGTTATTATTTTATGAATTTAATGAATGATATAAAAACTTATATTTAAAAAAATATTATTTTGTTATTTATGTGGAAAAGTATTGGTCTCTCAATTTGATTTATTATTATAATTCAATCTTCTCTCAATAATAGTTTATTCTATGTTTCAAGTTCATTTTTTTGTTTCTATTTTATAAATAATAACAAATATTATTTATTCATTTTTATAATTATGCATATCCAGCAAATGTAATGTTGCATAATTTATGTTTAAGTTGTGAAATTAACGATTACAAACTTCCAGCTAGCAACACAATATTTTGTGTTAGATGCAATTAATCATAACAATGGGTTTTTTTTTCTTGTATAAACAACTGGCGCCATATGTATGACAAAATTCTTGTATAACAAGAAAATTCATACAAGATTGAATAATTTGGATCAAATCAAAATTTTGTGGGTTCGGTTCTCTAACTTAAATCCTTTGAATAAATTTCTAAAAAAAAAAGGCTTGTGCTTGATCTTTCTTAAGATTGTTGAATCTTTAATTAACGTTAATCTTCAAGCTAGCACCATGATTTTGGATGAAACGCTAAACTTGGGGACATTTGACCAAGAGCACTTTAAATTTGATGATAAGCTCCTTGAATCTAATAAAAAATGTTTTGAATATTTTTGGAAATTCTAGAGAAAATTAGAGAGAGCATTCACTACTTTATTTTTAGCTGCTTAGGTTTTCTATTCTAGGGTTTATCTCCTATTTATAATTTTATTTATTTATTTTTTTGGTCCCTATTTATAGTTGAAGAAGAGATATTGTAACTGTATCATCATACTGACATGACATAGTCTTATTGGTTATTACAACTTGAAACTTATCCAAGAACTTAATCGATAAGCTCGATATTTTAAAATCCTTGTCTCGTCTATTTCTAATGAGATTGCACCATTTGATTGGTCAATTAAAATATCAATTACTTATTTATTTATTTTAGAAATTATGTTTATTTAAATTCTTAAATAAATAAATAAACAATTGATTTAATTAATATAATAATACCATATTTTTCATGTGGTATTTTTAATTGGGTATAAAATTTTAATGTGTCTAAAAATGCTCCCTCGAGACTTGTTCATAAAAACATTTTTTTGGATGAATAATTCTCAAAATTCATTTTTTTCTATCTATTTTTTAGAGGAATTTCATTTCTTGGATGGACTTTATATTGGGCCACTGAATATTCCGCCCTTTTTTTTTTATTGATAGGCTGCTAATTGAATGTGAATCCATTTTGATCCATTGGATTTTCTAGCCCGTGTAAGTGTTACTCTTGTTTATTCAAGCCTACTAAATTTCCTGAATGGGCTTTTTTAATTCGGGGGCCCATGTCCAATTTGAATGCCATGCAACTTTCGAAGCTCTTTGTACTTTTGCAAATTCCTTGCAACAATGACAAAGTTTGATTCAATCAGAACCACCTTCTTCTTCTTAATGAGATTTGTTTCAACAACTACTCAAATCAGCAGTGACCTATCAATTGGATTCTATTTATCTGGCAGCAGCTCATCAAAGCCAAGCAGATAATGGATTTTGATTGACGAAAACCATATCTTATCGGGCCTGATTCTCAAATTTGCGTGTCGTTACAAATACGTACTCTGCCCATGTCTCACTGCCTTTACAATTATAGGTCTAAGATCGATTGGTGCTTTGTTTTTGCTACTACGCAGAAGTTTCTTCGAACTGCAGTAATCCCGTTGCACCGTGAGCTGCTTGTGTCCACCGCTGGTTGACGGAACTAAATCACAAGCCGTTTTCAACAGTTAATTAAAGAGCGTGAGTGACTCTATTTCTTTTCTCCTTTCTTCCTTTCATTTTTTTGTTCCTTTCCCTTTCCCACTTCTTGCTTTCTGTGTGTGTGTTCTCTCTTTTTTGGTTGGCGACGAAGAAGCAGTAGTGGCATATGGAGCTTCACTGATGGTACAGTTGAGCTCCGATGAGGGTGGCTTCTCAGAGTCGAAAGCCCGAGGTGGTGGCGCGTCGACTGGTTTGCATCCTTGCTGGACAAAACCGATGTAGCGGCGGTCCTTCGGCAGCGAGTTGCGACTTTGGTCGACTGCGGTGCTAGTGATAGAATGGGTTCTGGCAGTGGCGAAGGTGGCGCTATAAGGTTGTAATGGCATTAGAGGTGCGGTAGTACGGGAAAGTGCACGGTGGCGCAACGAGGAGGAACAACAGTTAGGCAGGAACCTCCTCAGCTTTTCTTTGCGTGGCTTGGCGGAGTAGCGGTGTTACGTGACGTGTACTTGAGCGGTAGTGCTAATTAGTGGTGGAAGCGGCATCGTCAATTTCGGAAGATGGAGGTGGCGCCGACTTGAGAAAGCAGAAGGGGACATAAGGCCATGTTTGGGGCTTCAGTTTTCCTGTTTTGGGGGCTCTGCAACAAGGCAGTGTTTGGTGCAGCTTTTAATCTAAAAGAAAAGGCTGTGTTTGGAAAAGCCTTTTGAATAAGGCCATGTTTAGCACTGATTCCAGTTTTTTTTTTTTTTTAGGTAGGGCTAGGTTAGGATTTCACCATCTTTGATTGGGCTGGGGAAATGGCCCAATTAAAGTTTTACAAAACCCTCTTTTTGCCCCCTGAATACTCAACTTAATTTTGTCCACGTATACTTTTTAGGTTTGACTTTTCGAGTCTTTAAGTATTAGATTTAATTTTACTTACACGTACCGTTTAAATTTGAATTTTTAGACTTTTGAGGATTAGGCTTAATTTTTCTCATAAGTATCGTTTAGGTTTAAACTTTTTAAGTATTTGAATATCGAGCTTAATTTTGCCCACACGTACTATTTATGTTTGAATTTTTGAGACTTTGAATACCAACCTTAATTTTGTTCACGTGTATTAGTTAGGTTTGAACTTTCAGGCCTTTGAGTACTAAACTTAATTTTACCAACGCATACAGTTTAAACTTGAATTTTTTGGCCTTCGAGTACTAAATTTAATTTTGCCCAGACACTTCGTTTAGGTTTGAATTTTTAGACTATTGAGTACTAAGCTTAATTTTGTCGATACATACCGTTTATGCTTGAATTTTTGAGCATTTGAGTACCGAGTTTAAGCTTGTCCATGTGTACTGTTTAGACTTGATTTTTTAGGTCTTTGAGTACCATGCTTAATTTTGCCCATGCATACTATTTAGGTTTAAATTTTTGAGCCTTCAAGTGTCATGCTTAATTTTGTTCACATATATCATTTAGATTTAAATTTTTGGGCCTTTAAGTATTATGCTTAATTTTCCCTACGCGTATCGTTTAGGTTTGAACTTTTAGGCCTTTGAATACCAAACTTAATTTTGCCTACGCATATCGTTTAAGTTTAAACTTTTAGGTCTTTAAGTATCAGATTTAATTTTGTTCATGTATATTGTTTAAACTTGAATTTTTGGGATTTTAAGTATCAAGCGTAAGTTTGTCCACATGTACTGGTTAGACTTCAACTTTTAGGTCTTTAAGTACTAAGTTTAATTTTGTCCATACATACTGTTTAGGCTTGAATTTTTGGGCCTTTGAGTATTTGGTTTAATTTTACTTATGCATACTGTTTTAAACTTGAATTTTTTGACTTTTGAATACTAGGTTTAGTTTTGCTCACATATACTGTTTAGATTTCAATTTTTAAGCCTTTAAATACTAGGTTTAATTTTGTCCACGTATATCGTTTAGCCTTAAACTTTTAGACCTTTAAATACTAAACTTAATTTTGCCCATGTGTACATTTATATTTGAATTTTGGGCCTTTGGTGGGCTTAAGGCCCAAGGTTTCACTTTGTTTTGGAGTTTTAATCCTCTGAATTTCAAGTTTGTCAACTTCGTTGTGATAACTTCAAGGTGTAAGATGCTAGAAGCCAATTCTAAAAACCGTTATGGCATCTAAATCCAATTTAGAGACAATCCCACAAAGATTACTCTGAGATGGAGCCATTGAGAAGGAGGTTATATAGGTAGCTTCCACATGGAGCCAATGAGGAGTTTTCAAAGTGGCTTGAGGTAATTGACAAGAATTCAAGAGGGGGCCAACTTCAAGATACATCTAAGATTGAGAACCACCTTCAAGTTGAAGCCAATAAGGAGTCCATGAAATGACTTCAAGTTGGTGTTGATGAAGAGTTCATGGAGATGATCTAAGGATGATATTGACGAAGATTCTACAGAAGCCAACTTTGGAATGGGGTTGTTAAGGAGTCCTTGAAGGTCACTTTGAGTTGAAGAGCCGCCTAGCAATTTAGGGAGACTTATCTCAACCACTTTGCCGGTCACTTAGGGTGTTATTCTCCAATGACATAGTTGTAAAGCCTGCTTGGGGGCTTTGTTTTTTGGTTACCAACAACCAAGCAAAGTAAAGAATCACCCTTGAGGAGTTTGAGATCGAAAGATTAAGGAAGTTGGGTCAATTCAACATTCTAAGTTAGAGCTAAAGGGTGTTGAGAAGTAGCTTGCTACTTTGAGAGAGAAGCTTAGAACCTTATCTCAACAATGGAGGAAGTTGTTCATGTCTGTTACATAGTAAAAAGGATTTCTTTAGAAGGTTGAAGTGGAGGTTGGTGAGATCAAAGAGGAGGTTACTACCATAGAGTTTACTGGTCCTCTGGATGGTGCAGCTGTTAAGGCCTTGTGGACTTTTGAAGAGGATTTAGTAATGGCTAAGGACAAAAAGAACTTGAATCCTTTTTCTTAGCCTTACATCTCAGTCGTTGATATTGTTCTTTTGTTAAACATTTGATTTTATCAATAAAGCATGCTCATTTTCTCTTTCATTCCACCATTGCTTGCTTTCTTTGTTTTGTTGATGCATATGCCCTCAAGAACGGCCATTTTATGCAATGAATTAGAACATAACCTATCACAAACTTGTGGCTGAACTTAGAGAATATCTGAGCTACCTACGCACCTAAGAGTGGGATCAAGTCATAACGTAGTTCAAATATTTTAAATTTGTGAAAGGTATAGTCATTCACAGTTTATATTCTTATGGGCTAGGAGTAACTTATTATTTAGTCTTATGAGTTGAAGAGCATTTAAATTTGATTTAGGTTGACAGTTTTAAGTTTATATCAAAGAACTTGATTTGGCTTTGACATTTTATTATTATGTTAAGAAGTATTTGATTTTTTCTCATTTTTTTTGGCTCTTTTTTTTTTTACTTTTCTTTTGCCTTTTGTTGTTTTTGTTTTTTTGTTTTTTAAGCATAATACTTCTTCAAAAATTTCTCATTGATTGGGCCAACTCTTACGCTATCTTGGTTGATCAGCTTGTAGGCAATATTTGTATAAATTTCTTTGATAACATATGGTCCATCCCATTTAGAGGTAAACTTATTTCCAGTATTATGAGTAATGATGATAGACTTTCTTACGAAAACACCACGTCCCCAACTTAAAAAGATTGAGCACGCGCCTTTTTGTTAAATATTTTGGATAAGCAAGCTTGATAACGCTTAAGCTTTTGCTGTGCATCTAGCCTCTTCTCATCAAGCACTTCCTATTCGTTAAGGTGCAACTGAGCATTGTCCTCCTCGATTAATGCTTCTTATATAGCAATTTAGTGGGATAACATCCTCAACGCTACACACTAATGCATAAGGAGTGCATGCATAAGAGTCCTATAAGTGGTTCGATCCTTTCATGCTAGTCTCTTTTGGATTTTGATACTACTTTCTTTAATATGTTACATAAATTCTTATTGAAAGCTATTACAAGATCATTTGCCAAGGCATAGTACTTTGAAGACTTCGTCTCCTTGAAGCCAAACTTCTGACATAGCTTGTCAATAGTACTATTGAAAAATGATTTCCCATTATCAGTGATGATGTATTAAGGGACTCTACCTATAAATGATGTTGACAAAGATAACGTCAGTGACATTTTTCTTCTTCACTTCCTTGAGCGGAATTACCTCCGCCCATTTAAAAAAATAGTTGATTGCAGTGAGAACTTAGATATAGCTGGCAAATGACTTTGTTATGGGTCCAATAACATCTAAACCCCAAGCATCAAAAGGCCATAAGGCAACTATTGGGTGCAAGGGCTCAAGTGATTGATGAATAAAGTTAGTATGATATTAGCATGCTTGACACTTTTAGGTAAATTCTATGTAGTCCTCTACCATTATTGACCAACAATATCTAATCTTTTTAATGTGGAATTGAAGTTTTGGTCTAAACTGATAAGCACCAACAATCTCGGAGTGTGCTTCCTCCATATCTTGTATAGCTTTTTCATTGCCCAAACAACGTAGGAACACTTCATCAAATGAACGTTTATACAATATGCCTTTGAAATAGATGAAACTGGCTGCTCCACGTCGAATGTTGACTTTTCGCACAGTCTTCCGTCAACTTTTCATATTTTGAGTAGTTTATGAATGGTTGGTGCCAATCTTCCCTTTCAACTTCAAAGACCTTCACAAATCAATTCTCTTCTTCTTCTTTTTCATCCTCGAGCACTAGTGGCACTACCTATTTTTTGTATATAGGCATGTAATATTCTATTTCCAGCAAGGATAAATAGGAGACAAGTTTAGCTAATGCATCTACTTCCTTGTTTTCCTTTCTTAGCACTTGCTTAATTGTTACATCTCCAAGCCACCCTATAAGCATATTGGCGTAGTTATAATATGGAAGTAGCTTGGGCTTTTTAACTTCATATTCTTTTAGTAGTTGGTTGACAACCAATCTAGAGTCCCTATAGATTTCAAGGTATCATTGGAATCTACAACAATCTCAAGCCCGATGATCAAGGCTTGAAATTCAACCATGTTGTTAGAGTATTTTCCCTATAAGGGTAAATAAGTGAGGCAAGACTTCACCTTTCGATGTCACAAACAGCATCGCCGCACCTACCCTTCCTTATAGGAAGCTCCATCATATATATCTTCCATGAAGGACTTTTTTCAACCATCAGGGCGTCCTCATTAGGTAAATTATCAGAGAGATCCCATTCAACTATAATAGGATAGTTTATCAAAAATTTGGTCAATGCTTGTCCCTTTATTGTTTTTTGTGGCATATATAAAATTTCAAATTGTTAGAATTCAAGGTACCATCTTGTGAACCTATCAGAAAGAACGGACTTTGTTATAACATACTTTAGTGGGTTAGTTTTAAACACTAATGAACTGTATGAGTTTGGAAGTAGTGTCTTATCTTCTAGATGGCAAAAACAAGTGCCAAGTAGATTTTCTTAATCGGTGAATACTTTAATTCATTCAGTTTCATCATCCTAAGATGGTACAAGGCACTTTTCTTCTTGTCATCATTTACTTGTGTCAATAGGGCTTCCACTAAGCATTCTTGCTTAGCAATTTACAAGATCAACGGATGGCCAAGCACTAGAGTCACCAATGTTGGATGTTTTATCAGGTAAGACTTAATGTTCTTAAAATTCTTTCTGTAGGATTCATTCCATTCAAATGGCATACCTTTCTTCATGAGTCAGCTAAATGGCTAACAACAGCCTACCAGATTTAAGATGAACCTTTTGATATACGCTAACTTTCTTTGTAGGCTTTTGAGTTCGTGAATATTTCTCAGCTCTGGCATCTTCAAGATGGCATCAATCTTTGCTTGCTTGATGTCGATGCCTCGGTGGCAGACAATGAAGCCTAAAAACTTGCTAAATGAGACCTTAAATGTGTATTTCAATAGGTTTATCCTTAGCTAGTATCTTCTTAAGCACTTGAAATTTTTCTAAGGTCATGCAAATGGTCTTCTCTTTTTTTTTTTTAACTTCACCACAAGGTCATCAATGTAGTATTCGACACTTTTATGGAGTATATAATCAAAGATTTTTTGCATAGCTCTTCGGTATATTGCCCTAGCGTTTTTGAGGTCAAAGGGCATCACTTGTAGCAGTATATGCCTTTAGGTGTGTAGAAGGTTATCAATGCTTCATCTTCAGGCGCCATGCATATTTGGTTATACCTAAATGATCCATCTATGAATGAGAGCACTTCATTCCTATAGTGGCGTCAATCATAAGCTCGGTGATGGGCAAAGGGCAATCATCTTTGGGATATGTCTCATTGAGATCTCTAAAGTCAACACAAACTAGGATTTACCTTTTCTTCTTTCTCAGTAGGACAATGCTAGAAATCCATGTGGGGTATTTGACTCTCGAATGAATCCAACCTCGATCAACTTATTGACTTCTACTTCAATTTGGGAGAGGAGTTCTTAGTTCTTGAAGAATAGTCCTCCTCAATGATGCTATCGGGGAAAGCTCTTCTTATGGCAATGTAGACCAGACCTTTTGGCTGCTTACACCCAAGCCCTGTCCATGGGCTGTGACTTAAGGATTTTTGTGGAATTTTTTCCAATGGTGATTGCTCCTATATGTTGTATCCAGCATTGATATAGAGTTTGTCTGGATTAGGACTAAAGTACTTTGTAGTCCTTAGTTCTTGAGCTTTCAAATGTTCCTTTGCAGCTACTTTGGGTAGTTAGTAGGTGCTTTACTATTAATCTAAGTTAGAGGTACTGTGAAACCTTTAAGAGCATCTTCAATCACTGGCTCTTTGCCTTGGTGGCTTTTGGGATGCACCTTGTTGGCTTTATCTTTCTTTACTGGACCATCCTCTTGTTTCCCTTTCTGTTGCGAGTTGTTGGCTTCAAAAGTCCTAACTCTGTTTGAGTAATACTTTTTATCAACAAAGTGGACTCGGCTTTAGTGAAAGGTTTGCAGTCTCTGAGAACTTTTTTCACAACACTGTTGTAGCAGTATTTGAATCATTATTGCCAAGTAGAAGGGACTATCCCATTTTCATGCACAACCAGTTGAGGAGTAGGTTCTATGATGTCTTAGCATCGATGGCATGGAACAAGGCAGTTAATTCTATGTCGTCCATAAGCAGCTTTATTCTCATGGTGCCTAAGGCCTTTTACCCCCCTTAATTGAATTCTTGGATTATTAAGCAACTGTTTGAGAGCTCATCAATTAGAATCTCCAGTTCTCTTAATGTCCGTATGGGTAAAATATTGCTGCTAAACTACCATCAACTAACATTCTATTGATCCTTTACTTGTGGACATAGTCGGAGACGAACAACAGTCTATTGTAGGGTTGTGACCTCAGCATTAAGTCTTCATCTATGAAGACCATCATAGTCATGCAATCTTCGATGAGTTCTTAGCTTTTCTAATGGAAGTAACCAACTTTGTTAGGAGAGTTGCTAGTTTCAGTAACCCTATTTATTTGATCACTGAGGATGACAGTGTTAGCATTTGTACTATCATTTTCTAATGTGATTTTCCCTTAGTAAGCAAGTTCTATGACCTTGCCCTTAAATATGAATTAGTCGTGGATGCAGTACCCAACTAAGTTGTAGTACTTGGAGTATTTGGGATTATCAGTCTTTCTGGCTTCTACAAACTGCTTCATTTCTAGTAACTCCATAAGGTTGACCTTCAGCAAGTCATCGAAGATCCCTAAGATGTTCGAATCTAGGAAAGGGTATAATTTGGCGTACATCTCCTTCAGTGTTAGCCTTTTTGGCTTCTAGGGAGTTTCCTTCTTTTTAGCCACCTTTTTTTTCCTTTGACTGGGACGGGTTTAACACGTACTGTCATAGATTCTTTGTTTAGAGTTTAATGGGCAACTTCCCCTTTTCTTTACTTCTTATTTATCTTTTAGCTTGCAGAATTCTAAAATAGGTGGCCCACTAATACCACTTGCAGCTGTACTTAGCTCCATGTCATGAGATCGCGTGACCAATTCTGTGAAAGTTTTAGGTTAATCCTTTAAAGGATATACTGTAGCCCCCAGTGCAAACCTTGTATGCACATCTCAATGCCTAAAGCTTCAGAGAGTCTATCCTTATAGTTCAAACTTAGGTTCATCCACTAATTGATGTAGTCGATGACCGGCTTATCTTTTCATTGACGGGTATTTATGAGTTCGATCATGCTAACAGTTCATCTTATGCTATAGAAATGGTTAAGAAACTCTTGTTCCAACCGCTCCCAACCATCAATAGACCTAAGCTTGAGATCAGTGTACTAGCCAAATGCATTTCCTTTCATTGAGCAAGTGAACTGCTTAACCAGATGATCTTCATATGTCCCGGCATTATTGCATGTCTTCACGAAGTAAGCCACTTGCTACTTAGAGTTTCCTTTCCCATCTAACTGTTGAAATTTAAGGGGTTGATAGCCTACTAACATCTTCAAGTTGTCAATCTAAGCTCAGTAAAGCTTTGCCTCTATCAGGATTAACTTAGCGTCCTCCATCAAGCTTGTTCTTGATGGTTGGTTTCTACGAAGTATTTTAGTGGATCGACAGGGATTAAGTCATCAGAGAAAATTTGGAGCTCTTTGACTTTAGACTTTTTTCAATCTTCAGTTAGCTACTTAACAAATGTTTTAGCCTCATCATGAATTTCAAGCGCCTTTTCCATTATTCGGCTAGCTTCACCATTGTCTATTTTGCCCATTAACCTTGAGATTCGTGAGTCTTGCTCTTAGATGTGCTTGGCCAACCCTTTGATGACCTTAGTTAATGAAGCAATTTGGTCCTCCAGACTTGAGACATTGGAGCAAGGCCTTTGTGGAGCAAAGTTATCCTTATTGTCTTGATTAGTGGGTCGTTGACAACCTAAAGGGAAGAAGTTGGTTCGGAGTATGTTAACCTTCTACCACATTCTAAGTGATAGCACCAGTGCTCTTTGTAGCAGCCTTAGTGGTAGCAGCTTTAGAAGATATTTCCTTGTTGCTAGCCATGGTGACTTGCTTGAAGTTGATGAAACTTGTTTGGAAAGAAGAGATGAGATGTAGAGAGGTTCAACTAGGATTTGTACAAGATTAAATAATTTGGATCAAATCAAAATTTTGTGGATTCTATTTTCTAACTTCAATCTTCTGCTTCTTCTTTTAAAAACGCTTGCTTGAAATTTGAATAATTTTTCAAGGAAATGGCTTGTGTTTAATCTTCTTTGAAATTTGTTGGATCTTCAATTAACATTGATCTTTGGGCTTAGCACATCGATTTTGGATCAAACGTTGAATTTGGAGACTTTTCATAGAGAGTTCCTTAAATCTGATGATGAACACTTTGAATGTCTTGAAAATTTCAGAGAGAATTTGAAGAGAGTTTTTCCTATTTTAAGTTTTGAACTACTTCCACTCTATCTTCTATCTTAAAGTTTGGCTCTTATTTATAACTAAAAAAAATATAAGATGGCTCCATCATTATGCTAACATGACACAATCTTATTAGCTATCACAACTTAGAACCTATTTAAGAACTAAACTGATAGGCTCAATCTTAAAAAATCCTTATCTCACCTACTTTTAATGAGATTGCGTCATTTATCATCATCTAATTAACCAATTAAAATATCAATTATTTATTTATTTTAAGAATTATACTTATTTAAATTATGAAATAAATAAATAATTAATTTAATTAACACAATAGCGCCATATTTTTCATGTGATTTTATTTAATTAGATACAAAATTTTAATATGTCTACACTGTAGCGACAAGAGCTTTTTAAAGTCCTCAGTCCTTTTCTATTAAAGAAACTATACATAATCAAAAAAAAATTTAAAAGGTAAATAAAAAGTATTACACCTTACAATCATAAAAACATGAACATCAATGAAAATACATTATTTAAACATGAAGTATGGATAACCGAAAGAATCCAGTCTAATAATGCCAATTAATTTGCCATGAATTTGCTCTTGGAATAAAGACTATGGAGCGATTAGATTGCAAGAAAGTCAACTGCTCGATTGCGTATCCGTAGATTATATGTTAGAAAGCCTCAGTAACTGAAATTTGTGCCATTACTGAATCTGTCGTTATGCGCATGAATACAAATAAACAATCACAACTTGAAATTTGTCACAATTAAATAGGGAAATGTGTATAACGATACAGAATTTGATAAGAGGAATCACTCGTTTACTTCGACTTTAATGCTTGTTTTGTGTTATATCTGGTGGTAAAGACTAAAACCATAATATAGGCTCAAGTAAATTTCCTCGCTTGTAGCCTCATTTAAACTCACACAAATCATTCCAGCTTTAAATTAAAATATCTCGTTCAGTTCACGCGCTCATTGTCATAGTCGCCATATTGAAGCTCCTCTTGTGGTTAGAAAAATAATGTAAAAAGCCAAATTGAGACGACCTAGTGTGCTGTTCCAAGCCTAACGTTGGCACAGCGTCTCAAGGCCATCCCAAAATCATCTCCATTTGGCCATTACAAAGTATGCTATTAATTAATAAAAAGTCTTACCTAAAAATCATGAATTTTACATAAAAATAAAAGTATAAATTAATAAAATTAAACACTATTTCTGAGTATATCAAGGTATAGTTATCATTGCACATAACCATACACACACATATATACATACATATATATATAAATGTATATCTTAGAATTAGAATTAGAATTAGAATTTGATGTTTATGTTTTTATTGAAATTTATGAAACTTTAAATTAAGATTTCCTTAGGATTCTAACATTGTAATTTTTAATTTAGGTTATCAATTATCATATTATTGGTAGATTCAAAATTGAATAATTTTAAAAAATTTAATGAAAATTTCATAACATTGTAGTTTACGTTGATATCTTAATGAATAATGCATTAAGTATATACAATCAAATTAGTTTTCTTGTTAATTTATATTTTACTAAATGTTACAAAAGGTAAGAAAGTCGTCAGTATCGTATATACAACGAACAGTGATCAAAGCTTACAAATTCGGCGGACGGAGTAGTCGGTTAAAGGGTGAGAGGTGGCTAGGGTTTTTCCCTTTTTTTGTGTGTTTTTCTCGTCTGTCTCTGCGGGGCCGAGAGCCCCATATATATATATATATACAAAACACGATTAAATAAGAAAAGAAATGCGACTCTGGGTCAAAGGTCTGACAACTCTTTCTTCAGTACCCCCTTCAAGATGGAGGTGATGAATTGATCACTCCCATCTTGTCGAGATGATTCTTCAGTACACCTGCCGATAGGGATTTCGTGAATATGTCCACCACTTGTGATTGGCTTCCAACATGCTTGGTCTCAATCATCTTGGCTTGTATCAAATCTCGCACAAGGTGACAATCCAGCTCGATGTGCTTTGTTCTTTCATGGAAAACTGGATTAGAAGCAATGTGTAGTGCTGCTTGACTGTCGTAGAGGACCTTCACGGGCCCATAATGATGTACCTGCAAGGCTTCCAAAACATACTTAATCCAAATTAACTCAGTACAAAGGTTGGCAATGGACTTGTATTCTGCCTCCGCAGAAGATTTCGAGACTAATGATTGTTTCTTGGATCTCCAAGAAATCAAGGATCTTTCAATCATGACACAATATCCTGTTACAGATCTTCGCGTGTCAGGGCATGAACCCCAATCTGCATCACAATATCCTGTTAGTTGAAAATCAGTATCTGCATACAGGTGAATACCTTGTCCTGCAGTTAGTTTTAAGTACTGTAGCACCTTGTACGCAGATTTCAGGTGAACATTAGTGGGAGCTTCCATGTATTGGCTTAAAGTATGGACTGGAAAGGCAATGTCTGGTCTAGTAATTGTTAAATATAACAGTCTTCCAATTAGCCTTCAATATAATGAAGGATCAGGTATGGGTTCCCCATCATATTTGCTTATCTTAATATTTTGTTCCATTGGGACTTTAGATGTCTTACAGTGCGTCATTTCACAGTCAGCTAATATGTCCAAAATGTAATTCCTTTGTGACAGATGTATTCCCTCATGAGTTTTGATCAATTCAATTCCCAAGAAGTACGACAGATTTCCAATATCCTTTATTTTGAAGGT
This sequence comes from Avicennia marina, assembly GCA_019155195.1. Taxonomy (NCBI): domain Eukaryota; kingdom Viridiplantae; phylum Streptophyta; class Magnoliopsida; order Lamiales; family Acanthaceae; genus Avicennia; species Avicennia marina. Next base: position 7,774,292 of record CM032767.1, read on the forward strand.
ATCATTTAGGTAAGCTTTCAGTTTCTTGATAATGCTAGAGTTATTCCCTGTAACGATAATATCATCAACATAAACAACAATAGCTGTAAAGGAATTTTGTTTGTCCATTGTGAAAAGGCTATAGTCAGCCTTACTTTGATCAAAACCAAAATTCTTAATAGCAGTACAAAAGGTTTGATTCCATTGTCTAGAGGCTTGTTTAAGTCCATAAATACTTTTGTTTAATTTGCAAACTTGATGTTCATTTCCTTTATTATACACTGGAGGTTTCATCATGTAAATATCCTCCTCTAGATTCCCATGTAAGAATGTATTGTTGACATCCAATTGTTCAAAAAGCCAATTTTTCTTAGTGGCAATTGCCAACAATATTCGAACTGTGGTAATTTTAGCTACAGGTGAAAAAGTTTCTTGATAATCCAACCCACATTCTTGAGTGTATCCTTTCGCTACCAATCTGGCTTTATATCTATCAATAGATCCATCTGGTTTGTGTTTAATTTTGTAGATATATTTGCACCCTACAGCCTTCTTTCCAGGTGGCAGGTCAGTAATAGTTCAAGTTTTATTTTCTTCTAATGCTTTTAGTTCTTCGTTCATGGCATTACACCATTCTGAGATTTGGGAAGCCTCGTGGTAGTTATTTGGTTCCTGAAGAATTTTATCCTTTGGATTAGACCAAGAAACCTGTTGGCAGTAGTAGTCGTTTAGATACTTAGGTAGATTTCTCTTTCTAATTGACCAAGAATTTTAGTTCTTCGTTCATGGCATCTTTTCGCTCTAGGATCAAATTTGTTTCTTCCTTCCTTGAGCGTGGTGCAAAAACATAGACAACCAACATAAATCAGCAACGGATCCAGGCTTTGGAATTTGACCTGTAATAAATCCCAACTTGTTCTTGGCGCGGAGAGCTCGCTTAATATTCCTGGACCAACCAACATAATTTTCAGTAGTTAATAGATCAGTCACCAGCGCCACCATGGGGCTGTCTCCACTTTCGATTCTATAAGGACTCAAAGGATCCATAGGGTTGAAGCGAGTCTCAATTCCAGGACCAGACACAGATATGTCCGATCACGATGTAGATGAAATGCCCTGCATTATAGTCTGAGAGACAATAGACAGATATTCGCAATAAACAACAATGACAATCTACTAAAAACCCGGATAATGTATCCAAAAAAGCAAACAAGGTTGCAGAAGTGTGGATAATGTATCCAAAATAAGCAAACAAGATTGCAGAAGTGCGGATAATGTATCTAAAAGAAGCAAACAAGGTTGCAGTAGTGCGGATCAACTACTCACAGCAATGGCAGACAACACAAACAACAGTGATATGAACCAAATGCAATATATATTCAGCAGCAAACTAGAGAAACAAAAGGTAATCCCTACTTCCCGTACGACGGGAACAACAATATAGATATGCAAAAATTTGATATCTGAACGGAAACAAAGCCAAAGGAACCGGATATCGCCCAAAATAGGAATCCCAACGGATTCACCAAAAAAAAAAAAACGAAGGCCGATTACACAACCAGTCGGAGAACCGAACCCCGACAACAAAGCCAAGCAAACAACTCAGTGAGATCGACGCTCGGAAACACGAAAATTCCCGGAAGACCAGTCAGAAACAATACGCCGACGATGGCTCTGATACCATGTTACAAAAGGTAAGAAAGTCGTCGGTACCGTATATACAACGAACAGTGATCAAGGCTTACAAATTCGGCGGACGGAGTAGCCGGTTAAAGGGTGAGAGGCGGCTAGGGTTTTTCCCTTTTTTTTGTGTTTTTCTCGTCTGTCTCTGCGGGGCCGAGAGCCCCATATATATATATATATATATATATATATACAAAACACGATTAAATAAGAAAAGAAATGCGACTCTGGGTCAAAGGTCTGACAACTCTTTCTTCAATACTAAACATATTAATCTTATGTTTTAGTTTAAATTCATTGGGGTACTTCACAATGAACAAAGAAGCAATTTCAAAATTGACCATAAATTTAAAAATGTCATTACATGAGAGATCAATTTCATTTGATAAAACAATGAATTATTCTTCAAAGTATTAATAAGTAGAGTTCAAGTTGTTGTTTGAACGCCTGAATATTGCTCATATTGGTTTTGTAAAATTCAAAATCAAATTAAGGTTTGAGCCAATTAATGAGATTGAATTTAAATGAATTGTTCAAGTTCAACACCATGAAAAATTTTAAAGAAAATTTCAAATATAAATCGAAATAAAAATTTAATATATTACATATTTATAAAATAAAGTTGACACATATTAATATATTATTTATATAATCATGCATATACGTGTCTGATATATGTGTAGAATGCAAAACTATTTTTGATATATATTTTCAAATTGTAAATTTATTAAGTTCTCAGTAATTTTCAAATTGTAATCCTTCGTTTAACGTATTCTATCTCAAATTGTGACTCTTCCTCCTCTCTGCCGATGTTCTCTCCCTTATCTTAAAGATGACCAGCTCATACCGCCTGCCCCTCCTCTCTGGTCGATTTTGTCAGGTCGTGAAAGCCGTAGCCCCCGTCGCGCACATCCGTGTCTTGAAGGGAGTTATGGTGTCGCCGTCATCTACCATCACTGCGTCCGTTCAATCACCCCACGATGAGCAAAATGATGTTGCGGAGTCATGTTCCCATCCTCTACCAAAATCGAGGCTGAGAGAAGAGCAGATGATGCAATCATAATAAGTCACAAGTATCTGATGAAAATGCTTCAAAGTTGACAGTTGCATCCAATGAAAGGAAACAAAAGGTGCTCTATCTTAATATGGTTAATTAATTCATGTTTTCTAGTGTTTATCCTCACTCAGAAATTCAAAATCAGTTTCTAACTCCAGTATACACAATAATTCACGATGAAGGAATACTTTATCTTCTGTGTTAGAGTTTTCAAATGATCTTGTCCTCAGAAGCAGTAATAGCAAAATTATAAATAGAAGCTATTTCAGAGAGAATCGTCCAGGAACAAAAAAGTGAGATAAAAGTACTGGTAATTCTGTTGACCTGGATCGTGAATACAATGGCTCAATTATCCGTACTATTATATGCTTCTGGAAGTTCACTGCGGTGTCTAGGAAATTTTAGGTTTCCTCGGAATTCAGGATTTCAGCGATTTCATCAAAGGTACCTCGCTTTAGTTATCATTTAGATATATTCGTATAGCCTGATCAAAAATCTGGATCTTTCAAAGCACTGTCATTTCATTCATCCAGGATAGCTTTTAGGATATCGCATATTGCATGTTTGCTACTACAAATTTGGAAAATGCCACAATCAAGCATTTGGTGTCCTACTGTTCCAATTCCTTCTTTAGCACAGGAGTGACTTTTCCCCTAGGAAGCTGGCAAATTTTTCTGAGAGCGAAGAATTTTTAATGTACAATAGAGATCCCAAAATGATTTCCAAACTAAAGAAATTGGGTCTTCTCTATTTCTGGGATGAGCGTGTTCAGGACATATTTGCACCTTCTTCCTCCAATTACAAACCAAACCAATCTCCCCAAACACAAATTCCCATGTATGATTTTTGTCTTTTTATTTGTTTTTTTCTTGAATGTTATCGAGGGTAATCTTAGCTTGCCCCCAATAAGTGTCATTCATCATCACAGCCATTGTAGGAACTTCTTGTATTATTGACGAGGTGCTTGTATTAGAGCCAGCTATATTATGTTGAGTTCCAGGAGATTATGATCAGGAATATACAATTGCAGTGGAATTTAATTTATGTACAAAGTTTGTTTTGAAGATTCTAGAAATATTTTCTTTATTTGACTTGTCCTTCTTTGTTTCTTTTTGGTGTTTGTGTTATTAGACATAATGGATAAAATTGTGGCTAGTAGAGCATTGAAGAAGTTGTTTGAAATGCATGCTAGTGCATCTTATTTGCAATTCAAATTGCATGGCAAGCATTATTTTTATATTTTTGTATCATTTTCTGTTTTATGAAGCTTTATGCTCTGGTGTGTGGTTCCATCCTATCTTATAATTTCTTTTGTTCTCTATCGTTGGTTTTCATCTAGTGATTTTTCAGCCAGTTGGTGTAGAGCTAATTGAAAGCCATATTTTATTTGGAGGAAAGCCAGGTGAGTTTTTAATTGGTGCCATTTGGTATCATTCTTGCTATGTGTTTCTTTCTAGTTACAATTTTGAAACACCCAGATCTTTCCATTATGATGCTTCTCTAGTGAAAATATTTAAGTTCTTAGAGTACCTTCACTTTATTTTAAGGCATTTGGTTATTTATGAAAACAATTGCAACTGTTGTCCTCAGGTGTTTTGGTCAATTTTTCCAGGAGCTACCAATCTTTCTAGATGTGCATTAATTGGTAAGAAATGATGCATTGGTTTAGTAGAACTGTGCTTTTGTCCATTTATGAATTCGAAATATGAATGCAGGTACATTGAAATTTTGATTTAATTTTGCAATTTATGTCTACAAGTAGAATCTTGTGGAAGCTATGGTCACATTGGATGTCATGGCAGAAAAAGTTGATGCTGAGTTATAAGTTTAGAGATTAGTATCTCATTCGTTGGGAAAATTTGTATTCTTTCTTTCAAATCTAAAGGACTTAAAAATGTATATTTATTTGATTGTATTTTCTAATTAATATTGAGATTGATGGAATTTTTACACTACTTGTTTTTTAATTTTTGTTCTTTATAAAAAAAAGTTAGATTTATTTATTTATTTATCTATTTTTACAAAGTTGGTTGATAACTCTATCCTAGATTCATCCCTATTAAGTACAAATTTCGGGCAAATAAATAAATATCATAAATATTTTTAAATTTGTCTCAAATTCATTCTAAATTTGAATAGATTTGAGTTGGATGGATTCACACACAGTGTGTGTATATATATGTATATATTAATTTATTTCGTACCAAATCTATCTTAACAAAGCCACTTTGGAAAAGTCAATCCAAATATGTCTAAAAAAAATCATCTTAAATTCGTTCTAAAAAAGTGATTCTACATTTATTTTAAAAGGTTGTCTCAAATCTGTCTTAAGAAAGCTTCTTAAAATTGTTTGAAAATTGTTCCAAAATTTGTTTGATATATGTGAGTAGGACACCTCTATGTGAGTAGGACACCTTTAGGGAAGGTCTAAAGAGAATATCTAAAAACGTTTTATAAAAAATTGTCTCAAATCAATTTGGAACAGAGAAGCTTTCAAAGCAGTTCCTCTACATAGACATCTGGGAGACCAAGAGGGATAAAAATAGAGTTTGTTGCTTGATAATAGCTTTGATAATTAGGTTCATCTCTGGCTTGAACATAGACGAGGAAAGGGGTCAGAAAATAGAGTGCATGCAAGTCACTGTCTTTTAGTGATGAAATCTTAAACAATCCATTAACTAATAATTTTAGGGAAGTCATCAGGCCTAAATACAATGGTGCTTCAAATGTTATTAAACAATCCATTAACTAATAATTTTAGGGAAGTCATTAGGCCTAAATACAATGGTGCTTCAAATGTTATGGAGCACATCTCTAAAGTCAAGCACTATGCTTTACCTCATCAATATTCTAAAGATGTTAAATGTTGTGTTTTTCTTAAAACCCTTGGAGGCACTATGCAGAGGTGGTATAGCCATCTCATAATAGGAGTAATTCAAAACTTTGAAGATTTCGTTTTTCTGTTCTCGCATCAATTCGCTAACAATTGGGAGTACGAATAGATGCCTCCACCATTGTTTAATGTTTGGTAGGAAAATGTAAAATCTTTAAGGGAATCTGTGAAGAGGTACATCTGATGTGCTCATGAAACCCCCATTGCTATCCAAGAAATCCTTAATAGCACTTTTATGTAGGGCTAACACAATGTGTATTCTTTCAATCACTAGCAAAAAAGCCAATAAGAGATTTTGATGAATCTCTTGCATAAATCGAGAAGCATATTAATGTAGAAGAAACATAAAGGAACCTAGTAAATAGGCTCAACAAGATAATTTGGGAGCGAGTTCCCATTTAAATGTAAATAGATTCGAAGCAAGGATTTAGTGGTAGCTAAGTTAAAAGTGTTGGGTTTCATTAGGTTTAGGGTAGAAATTTTCAAACTTTAAAACATTCATCAACATAAAATACATAGCGAAAAAATATTGTTCAAACTCATTTCATTTTTGCTATTTAGCATGCACAAACTAAATAAACTTAAAAATGTATAAATTGAACATATTGGAATCATATTCCAATCTAAGTGAACTAGTGATCAGTAAATTGTGGTCCTTGAATCTCAATCTCTAATTCATCTACATAGTAGGCACGTGAACAAGCACCTCCTAAACCTCTTCAAACTCATTTGAAAGGTTCAAACTCAAAAGTCTTTTAGGTAAGAAGGCATAGCTTTAGGACAAGAGAGACACTAGAAAAGGTGGCTACACAACTTTCTCTCTCTTTGTTGAGAGGGGAGACGAATTTTCTTTGATTTTTCTGGTTGTGTAAGATTTGAAACTTTTTTAAATGTATTTCTTTTCAAGACACAACCTCCTACACTTAGTAAAATTCTTATTCCTATGTATCCATGGCCTTCCACATGGACCTTTAATTATTTCTAGCTCAATGCCCAATTAATTATTAATCTGATTAATAATAAAATCTCACTTGTGTCTTATCTTTTAATTTAGTTAACCCCTTCAATTAAATTAAAGACCTACCATACTTTTAATTAAAAATCTCATTATTAATAAGTACAATGGGAAGCCTATTTATTTTAATTCAATTGTAACCAAATTAATTTATTTACAAGACTTCTCAAGCCTCATTTACACCCTAATCAATTTACCACTTGTTCTTCATTCCAACTTTTGTGTGTGATTTTCTAGATTTATTCTTAATTGATAACGAGTATAGTTCAAATAATATAGGTAACACAGTTTAAGATCCATATCATAGACTAACTAAGATAAAGTAAATAAATCACATGAACTTTCCTGACCGTGAATACCATGTAGAATAAGTTTTTTGTCTTGCTTTTTTTTGATCGAGTGAAAGTCATAGATTTAATCAAACTTATTAATTCAATCATATGATCAAATCAATGTTACCTCTGAGACTAATGTTCTAATGAATACTCTTTTCCGATCATACACTACCTTAGTCAATGATTTCTATACTGTGGAGCATCAATCGTATTAAAAAGACATTTTACTTACATGCAAGAAGTCACACACACGCCTTTAATACACACCTTAATAGTAGTCTAAATCACTCGACAACAAAAAGGTGCCCCCTTCATCTATCTTCACTAGGAATATATACAAAAACATTATTTCTAATAGCCAATTAGCCCTAATACATTCAACAAATGAATAATGGATTGGGGCCTACTTTAATTCTCTCACTTCAGAGCTTATCTCCAAGACTTCTCTTTAGGTTTTATGTCCCACCTTTCATGACCCAACTCCTCTTGGATATCTTACACCAATTTAAGTAGTTCTCCTTAAAACTTATTTGCTTAAGTTTAGGTCATGGCATCTAGCAGCACTTCTAATGGATCTTGCAACATGCTCTCAACATTCGTATCATTCGTGCCCTCTTGTGAAAGAAATGACCTCAATTCCGAATTGTCATTGTAGGCAAGTAAAATTTTTATCAAATCAGATGCTGCCATGTGGTGTTTTATTGTGGCAAATATTAATTAAAATAAGAAATTTTATTATTTACATTCTAGAAATCTAATCAAACATGATCCTGAATTTAAATAATAAATGGATTGATATTTTATTACAAATATGACCCTCTGATCAAATTATGCCAAGTGTCAAGAATGACCAATCAAATCGTGCAGCGTGTCAAGTCCTATAAACACAGAAGGAGAATATTGTTAATTTGGCAATTAATTCATAATCATTCAATTAAAGAAAATGACATCAAATGGAATATTTTCAACTAATCAGATGTTGCCACATCATCAAATATTTACAGCAGTAGGACCTTTCTTATCCCTATAAATAGAGGTGACTTCTACATCACAATGAGGGATCAAGACACATCAAGCAAGAAGTATTCTTGAAATAAGTTTAGACTCTCACCACAAGTTCAAAGTCATTCTTGTGACATTCAAGGCATCCTTCATGGAAGTTCACCAAATTCTAGTGTTCGACCCACAGTTAAGGTGTTAAACCAGTGGATTAAAGTTATTTAGAGCTTTAACAAACACAAAAAAAGATCAAAGTTTAGAAACTCCTTCAATCCCAGCCACGTTCTTCAAACAACATTCAAGGTGTTCTTGCAATATTCAAAACGTTTTTCAACAAATTCATTAAATCTTGGCTTCGATCTGGAATGGTGGTGTCAAACCAATAAATTAATATTTCTTGAAGGCTCAGTGAACTTCAACGAAGATCAAATCTACAAAACAAGTCTTGCAAGTTGAAGAAAGAATCAGAGAACCACGTTAGAGAATAGAACCTACAGAAATTAATTTGATTCAAATTGTAATTGCACTTGTACAAATTTCTCATTAATAGAAATTCAATTGCAAGATTTGTCTACAAGTTTCTTGCATGCCTAGTGAGATAATGTCTTTGATGAAGGACATGGATTCTACTGGGTCTTTCCAATCTTTTTGCAAAGGCCGAACCACAGCTTCTAGAGGTACTTCTATTGGTAATCATGAAGAAACTTATCAGCCTCAAATACGAAGACAACCGTAGGAGAAGGAACCACAGTGGCTGCTTTCCGAGGTGAGGTGTCCTTGTTGGCAGAATCTAATGGTGGATTGGGTTCACGAGCCAACTCTTGCAAAACCTTATCGACATCACTCCCAAATACATGCTTCACCAGCTGATTAAAAACAAAGGGACACTTAAAAGGAGCAGCATGATAAGGGAAATGTAGAGGATCAAACCAATAGCATACCTATTTTACATACTCCTTTGTGGATTGCTAGTGGCCCAAGCTTTCATCTTATGAATGTGAAGAGCCAGAATTCCGTTTAGTTCTCTTCTAATGGCAGTTCACAATACTAATACCGTTATCCTCCAAAATATTGATGGTGCTCTTCTTCTTCAACACATCAAAAAGGTCATCTATTGTAATGGGTGCAAGAAGTAGATGGGGAGTACTGCCGGTAGATGGGCCAACCCCTCCATCTCAAAGTGAAATCTCGCTATGTGATGAGTTAAGAAGACGAGCAATGTTCTCTTCTAAGAAGTTGCTGTGGGCAACAGACCACCATTTCTTGTAGGCCAGTGAGAAATCTCCTTGCAAAAGTCAAGTTATGAGGAAAGCATGCTTTAACCATAAAATGAGATAAAGACATAAGTGCCAATACTGCAAGCCATCATCCAAGGAACACCGCCTAACGTTATAGTCAAGCGACCCAGGCACCTCCTAATAATAGTTAAATTGACGGTTAAATTGGTGAGGACTATAAGATTCAACATTGAAGTGGTCACCCCACTTGAAAGTTAGGTAACTTGAGCAAATAGCTGTAAAATGGTCTAGCTCGAGGCCGCTTGGGTCATCGTTGTCCACATAAAGGATATCATTGCCTCGGGTAATCACATTGCAAGTCCAACAGCCTTGCTCACCCTTACATTTGCGCTTCTGAGCCTTGTTGGGATTATAATACTTAGCACATCCCTCACTAGAGTATGCCACCATTTTAGCGTTGGGGATACCCTTAAAAACTTGGAAATGAGTTCTGAAATGGTATATGATATCCACCTATAGACATAATAGGCTACAAATGTTGCGAGCTCATAGGATGGGCGGCGAGAATTAGCAATCTTGTTGAGGCCTTGATAGATGTACTCTAAGACCGGGATTATAGATCTCACATTTGAACACTGACCATAGTGCTAGCCATTTTAAACATGTTGGGTCGTATGAACCTGACATTTTCAATAGGGAGAACAAAAGTGCAAAGCCAGCAAGTCAAAAATGCTGCTAGATACACCTTTTCCCTAATGCCTCTATTAATGTTCATACTCGCAAATAAGGCATCCTCTAATGCAAACTATGGCTCATGTAATTCAATATCCCCGGATGGGTTGGAAGTAGACCTAGGACAGGTCACCTTTTTTTCCCTACGGGTTAGGGGTGCATGGTATCCTGTAGCCTTCTTGCACAAAACTTTACCTATTAGGCAATTGACACTCCCTGAGATTACCTTATAGGGGCTCCACTGCAAAGTTTGTGAAAAGCGTAGAACAAGTATTTGCACAAGTGGGGAACAAATTTAGCACCTGTCTCATCAACCTTGGTAAGTTCCAAGGCACTCGGGATGACCTCGTCATAGAATTTTCTTCTAACAGGAAGTCCCGCTATAGTGCGCATGTCGAGAGAGATGGACATCTCCCCAAGTGAGGTTAGCAGTGTGTTTGTCAAAAGACACCAGCTCTCATAGAATGCCTTCATGATGTCCATATTCTAGTTATAAGTAAAGAGTGAGGCATACACATCATTAGAAATTTTGGCAGTATCCAACTTAGGCTTGCACCTGCTAAGAACATCTTCAGTCCATTCTCAATACTTCAAGACATACTGAAATTCACCAGTCAGATCAAGATGACTCCCCCATTAAGCCTCGTTAATAATGCGACGATCAAGTGTTAACAATGAGACACCTTCACTCAAAATCTGGTTATGACTTAATTGTAAAGTACACTCCTTAAAAGACTTACCAAAGGAAATAGGTTGGGACCATTCATCAATGCAGTGGGGAAGAGTCAACTTAGGCCAAGGAATTGCAAGGCAATTAGTCAAAGAGATATGTACAGTCAAAAAGGTGCCCCACTCCACGTGATGGTTCTTGTCATCTACGATGACTAAATGCTCTTCTCTGGGTGATTAGGTGTGACTCTTGAAATATGCCATGCCTTAGTCTGCCATACAAAAGAAAGTTGCATTAGATTCACTCGAGTTAAAGAGATGTTAAAACGATGTATAGGCAACAATATGTGTAATGAAGGTCCAAACTCAAGACCAGGAGTCTAAAGCCCAAGTGCATCGATGTAAACCTAAGACAAGAAGTCCAGAGCCCAAATGCATGGGTCCAAACCCAAGGCTAGGGGTCAAAAGCCTAAATGCATAGGTTCAAACCCAAGACCATGAATCCAAGGCCCAAACAAATGGGTTAAAATCCAAGGCCAAGAGTTCAAAGCCTAAATGCATGGATCTAAACCCAAGACCATAAATATAAAGCCTAAGTGCATGGGTCCAAACCTAAGTCTAAGAGTCTAGAGAAATTTGAACTATAGGTCTAAAAATCTTGCAATTGAATTTCTGTTAACAAGAAATTTGTACAAGTATAATTACAATTTGAATCAAATTAATTTTTGTAGGTTCCGTTCTCTAACTTGGTCCTCCAATTCTTCCTTCAACTTACAAGCTTGAATGTTCTCATAATTTGTTGAAACGTTTGTAGATTTCATCTTTTTTGAAGTTCGCTAGGCCTTCAGGAAATGTTAGTTTCTCGATTTGACTCCACAATTCCGGATCAAACGCTAAGGTTTAATGAACTCATTGAAGAACACTTTGAATGTTGCAAAAAAACCTCGAATGTTGTTTAAAGAACACGGATGGAATTGAAGGAATTTTTGAGCTTTGATTTTCTTTGATGTTGGTTGGAGCTTCAAAGAACATTAATCCGTTGGTTTAACACCTTAACTGTGGATCAAACGTTAGAATTTTGTGAATCTCCGTGAAAGATGTCGTGAATGTCTCAAGAACGACTCTGAACTTGTGGAGAGAGTCTTAAACTTCTTCTAAGGATGCTTCTTGCTTGATGTGTGTCATGATGTCTTTTTTTTTTTTTTTTATGGTGTAGAAACTACCTTTATTTATAGGGGTGGAAAAAGTCTTGCTGCCATAAATGTTTGATGATGTGGCAGCATATGATTGGTTGGAAATATTTAATTTGATATCATTTCATTTAATTAAATGATTATGAATTAATTATCAAATCAACAATATCCTCCTTTCAAATTTACTAGATTTGACACATGGCATAATTTTATTGGCCAACATTGACACTTGTCACCATTTAATTAGACAACCACATTTGCAATAAAATATCAATTCATTTATTACTTAAATTCTGGAATCATGTTTGATTAAATTCATATAATATAAATAATAAAATTTCTTATTTTTAACTGATATTTAATACAACATGCCATATGGCAGCATCTGATTGGACAAAAATTTTATTTGCTACAAATGTCCCCTCAAGACTTGTTCACTAAGAACCTCATTCCGACATGAATAAGTCTCGAAATTACTCCTGATTTTTTTCCTTTTTCTTTTTTTTCTTTTTCTCTTTTTTTGAGGATTCATTCTTTTCTTTTCTTTGGGCCATCTTACCAACCCAACATTATAGTTGATTAGGCCTCTTGGCCTAATTGTGAACTTTGAAGCATCAATTGAGCACAACCTAGTACCACCCATTTTCATCATTCTATGGCTTCAGGGAAAAGGGCCTAACATTCGAATGCTAAAGCATGTGTTGGGCTCCTTCAATTTTGTCATTCCATCCATTTCTCTCTCAATGCATGTTTTTTTTTGAATTACATTATAATTTGATCTTCTTATAGTGTACGTAGGCAAATTGGAATTTTGTTTCAAGTTCAGACATGAGATGACAAGTTTCGGCCACGCCCAGTGGGACCTCTTTACCTCTCATCCCTTCTTTCGTTGAGACCAAAGAAATCTCAAATGGCTGGAAGAAAAATTAAGTCATCCAAATCTGCTGCTTTCAGTGCTTTAGGGGTTGCTTCTAGGAAAGGCATTTTCATAAGGGGTTTGGCTAGACAAATAACTTACTCTGAGCCAACCTCCATCCCTGAAGTTGTCAACCACCCCCACTTCACGAGCCAAGAAGGCGAAAACACCAAGAATGGTTCGATGCCCTCCAGCCCTCGCTCAATCACCTCGCCCGACGCTAATACTGCTCCAGTTATGATGATCAACACTTCAAGTTTAGATGATCAAATTATAGCGCTAACCAAAGTCATTGAGGGTCTTGCTAAACATGTACAAGACCAAGACTCACATCTCTAAATTAATTGAGAAGGTTGATAATGCTAAAGCCAGTCGAGCGAAAGAAAAACCTCATGAGGGTTGCGATGAAGTTGAGACATCAACAAGGCAGGTTTTATCCTCCTCGATCAACTTAAAGACTTTATCAAGGGCATTGTTAAGAGCAAGATCAAAAGGATTACCAAATCATCCCTCACTTATTCTAAGCCTTATACATCGAGAATTGATAACATAAAAATGCTAGTTGACTACTAGCCTCCTAGGTTCCAACAATTCGATGGGATGGGAAACCTAAAGCGGCATATAGTCCATTTCATCGAAAATTGCAACGATGCCGAAATCTATGATGACCTCTTTGTCAAATAGTTTATTCGATCACTAAGAGGAAATGCCTTCGATTGGTACACCCACTTGGAGCCTGGTCCTTCAATAGTGGGGACTAGTTAGAGTAAGAGTTGCTCAACCACTTTTATAGCATTAGGGGAACCGTTAGCATGATAGAACTTACTAAAACTCACTAATGGAAGGACGCGCCAGTCATTAAATACATCAATCACTGGAGAAACAAAAGTTTGAACTACAAGGAAACTATCCAAAGCCTCTGACATTGAAATGTGCATTCAAGGGATGCAACAGGGGTTGAAATACATTTTGCGAGGAATTTAACTAAAAACTTTTGAAGGGTTGGCCAGTTGGACTCATGATATGAAGTGACATGGCGGCCAGCAGAGTTTATGGTTCACCTGTGTAAGACTCTCAAAAATCTCAAGATAAGCAAAAAAGGAAGCCCTCCATTAGCAAGCCTGCCACTAAAACCCCAGATAAGGAATCTATGATAACCAAGACAATGGCCATAAAGGCGAAGCCTATCAAGCTACCCATAAAGGATGCACCAAATTGTTAAAAGAATTCAAAGATGTATTTGGTTGGACATATAAAGAGATGCCTAAGCTGGATCCAAAAGTGGCGCTTGGTTGAAAAAAAAGGGGTCCAACTGGTTAAACAGGCACAACGTCGATTCAGGCCCGAACTACTTCCTCTAATCGAAGTCAAAATCAATAAACTCATTGAGGTCGGCTTCATCTGGGAGGTCACGTACCTTAAGCAATAAATCCTATCTTTAAAGATAGCTATACAAGAGGGACTAATAGAGAAGGATAACGCCCAATTGCACTTTCAAGAATTGGAAACCTTGGATGAGAAAAGGCTCGAAATGTAATAAAAGTTGGAATGTTATCAAGCTTGGTTGTCTAAAGCTTTAAATAAAAAGGTGCACTCTCGATTTTTTTTAGGTTGGGGACTTAATGCTTGCTATGAGGAAGCCTATCATCATCACTCATCACACAGGAAACAAATTTGCACCAAAATGGAATGGACCATACGTGATCAGAGAAGTATATACCAACAATACATACAAGTTAGTCACTAAAGATAAGTTCTAGATTAGTCCCATCAATGGAAAATTCCTGAAAAGATATTATCCATTAAAAAAAGAAATACAAAAGCAAAAAAAAACTAAAAAAAAAACCTCATCCTTGATACGAGCATAAGGTGTCTAATTAGACTTGAAGTCATTGCACTCCTTGACATGAATTTAAACTATCAAAAGTCATTCAATTAAACCCTCTTCAATACATGAGTTTAAATTGTAACCTACTCCTGGCTCACAAAAGTACAAATTGTGAATGACTAAATCCTTTAACAATTTCTGTTGTTTGAACTACGTTATGACCTAATCCCCTTATAGGGTACATAGCTAGCTTGAAAATTTTTTCAAATTTAGTCATGAGATGACAAAAGAATGTACTTTGATAAATTGTAAATAAAAGGCGGCCTATTAATAGAAAATGAAAGAAACATTTTATTTAGAAGCAAATGATTATAATGTTTCATGTACAAAATCATGAAGAACATACAAATCTAATCAAATGGCTTCAAGTCCCTTTTAGCGGCCTCGACAATTACTTGCTGGCTTTGCACCTTTGTTCTTCCTATTGAAGATGTCAAATTTATACGACCTAATACGTTTAAAATGGCTAGCATTTATGGCCAGTGGTCAAAACGTGAGCCTTGCAATCCCAACCTTGGCGTCCATTTATCAAGGCCTCAATAAGATTGCCAATTCTCACTGCTCGTCCTATGAGCCTACAACATTTGCAATCCATTTTGTTTATGGGCGGATATCACACTATTTTAAGACTCATTTCCAATTTTTTAAGGGTATCCCCAACCTTAAAATTGTGGTATACTTCGGCGAGGGATGTACCAAGTATTATAATCCCAATAAGGCTCGAAAGCACATACATATGAGCAACCTTGTTGAACTTGCAATGTGATTACCCAAGGTAATGATATCCATTATATAGACAACGATGACCTGGCAACCTCGAATGAGATCATTTTATGGCTATTCGCTCAAGTTACCTAACCTTCAGGCAGGGTGACCATTTCAATGTTGAACCTTATAGTCCTCACCGATTTAGCCATCAATTTGGCTATTGTCAAAAGGGTCCTGGGTAGCTTGACTGTGACGTTAGGTAGTGTTCTTTAGATGATGGTTTGCAATACTGGCGCTTATGTCTTTTTATCTCATTCTATGGCTAAAGCACACTTTCCTCATATTTTTCTCACCGGCCTACCAGAAATGGTGGTCTCTTGCTCACAACAACTTCTTGGAGGAGAACGTTGCCCATCTTCTTAACTCATCACATAGCGAGGCTTCACTTGGAGATGAAGGGGTTGGCCTATCTACCGGCAGTACTCCCCATCTACTTCCTGCACTCGTTATAGCAGCTGACCCTCCTGGTTTGTCAAAGAGGAAGACTGCCATCGATATTTTAGAGGATAGTGGCAATAGCACTACGGATCATCATTAAAAGAGGACTAAAAGGAATTTTAGCTCCTTTTAAGGGTCCTTTTTTCTCTTATTAGCTGGTGAAGCATATATTTGGGAGTGATCTCGATGAGAGTTTGCAAGAGTTGGCTCATGAACCCAGTCCACCATTAGCCTCTATTGACAACAAGGACACCTCATCTCTGAAAGCAGCCACTATCGTTCCTTCTTCTACAACTGTCTCTGTCTTTGAGACTAATAAGTTTCTTCATGATTACCAATAGGAGTACCTCCAGAAGCTATCGAGCAGCCTTTGTGAAAAGATTAAAAAGACTCCAGTAGAATCCCCTTCCTCCATTAAAGATAATGTCTCATTAGTTCTTCAGTCGATGAAAGGCTTAGACCAATTTGACATTTCTCACTTAGAGGCCTTGTTGGGAGCCCTATTTGCTAAAGCCACATCTTATGACGATGCAAGATCTCAAGCGTTAGAAAGACCCACTAAGGAAGTTCTCGCTCAACAACTTGGTGAAGCGAAGGATCGCCTATAAAAGGCCTATGTCGAGAAAAGCAAAAAGGCCATGCAGATTGAGCAAGTGAAGGCGAAGCTAAAAAGTGTTGAAGTACAGCTTATTGCTCTAAAGGACAATCATAAGAAACTTTCCAAGTCCTTGGAGTTATGAATCCAAACTCACCAAAATACCTCAATTGAAGTTAGAGAGGCGAAGGAAGAGATTAATGCTATAATCAACACTCTTCCATTAGATAGTGAGGTTGCTAAAGCTTTGAAGTCCTTGAACGCTCTCTTTGAGGCTGCTAAGAGGGATTTGAGGGACTTGAAGCCTTTTGACTAGATTTGTTTATCCTTCATCATTTTGTACATGAAACATTATAATCATCTACTTATGAATAAAATGTTTCTTTCATTTGCAATCAATGGGCCGCCTTCCATTTACAATTTATCAAAGTACATTCTTTTGTCATCTTATGATTGAACTTGAAAAAAATTTTCAAGCTGCCTACATTTCCTGTAAAGGGATCAAATCATAACATAATTCGAACTATTGAAATTGTCAAAGGATTTAGCCGTTCACAGTTTATACTCTTGCGGGCTAGAAGTAACTTATAGTTTAAATTCATGTGTCTGGGAGGGTTTAATTTAATGACTTTTAATAGTTTAAACTCATATCTAAGAGTGTAATGACTTCAAGTCTTATTAGACAGTTTATACTCGTATCAATGAGGTGTGTTTTTTTTTGTTTGTTTTTTCTTCTTTCTTTTCTTTTTTTTTATGGATAATATCTTTTCAAGAATTTTCCATTGATGGAACCAATTTAGAGCCCATCTTCAGCCACTAACTTGTACGCCTCGTTGGTATATAATACTTCTTTGACCACATATAATCCATCCCATTGTAGTGTAAATTTATTTCCCGTGCAATGAGTGATGATGATAGACCTCCTTATAGTAAGCACTAAGTCACCAATTTGAAAAGATCAAGAGCAAACCTTTTTATTGAAGGCTTTAGACAACTGAGCCTGATAGCACTCCACCTTCTACTACACTTTGAGCCTTTTTCTCATCAACGATTTTCAATTCTTAAAGGCACAATCGGGCATTATCCTCTTCTGTTAGTCCCTCTTGTACAGTTATCCTTGAAGATGGGATTTGTCACTCAAGGGGGAAAACAGCCTTAATGCCATAAACCAAAGCATATGGAGTTGCTTGTATGGGAGTTCTATAAGTGATTTAATATGGCTATAAAGCTTATCTAATCCTTTCATGCTAGTCCCTCTTGGATATGAAGACTACCTTTAGCAAATTGCAGAGTGTTTTATTAAATGTGTCAGCCAAACCGTTGGCTAGAGCATAGTACATTGAAGACTTCTTTTGTTTGAAGCCAAACTTTTAGCATGACTTATTGATTTGACTGTTAGAGAATGGCTTCCCAATTTCTGTGATTATGTACCTAGGGACCTCATAACGGTAAATGACAATGAGGCAAATGAAATTAGCCACATTCTCCTTCTTGACTTCTTTGAGGGGAACTACTTCGGCTCACTGAGAAAAATAATCAATGGCTACTAGAATGTAAAGGTATCTAGTAGATAACTTTGTCATTGATCCAACTACATCCATGCCCCAAGCATTGTAGGCCATGATGCGAGATGGTTGATGGATGAAGTTAACATGGAATTGACATGCCTAGCAGTTTTTAGCGAAATCCATGCAATCTTTAATCATAGCTGGCTAGTAATACCCCATTATTTTTATGTGGAAATGGAGTTGACGCCTAGACTAATGAGCACCATAGACTCTCAAATGAGCTTTTGAGGTAATTCACAAAAGGTTAACACCAGTCCTCCTCTTTTATCTCCAACACCTCAATAGTGTTGGTTTCATCCCCCTGAGGCTCTTCATATTCAAAAGTCGGGGGGACCACCCAACTCTAACAAATGAGTATATGGGATTCTTTCTCGGGCATTGTCAATGCAGAGGCAAGTTTAACTAAAGCATCTGCTTGTTGATTGTCTTTTATCGGCGCATGCTTAAGTGACACATCTCATAAGCCTTTTGACATAATTCAGATATGAGAGCAATTCGGCTTCCTTGCTTCATAAATCCCTAACAGTTGGTTAATCACTAGCTTTGAGACACCATAAATCTTAAGGTGCAACTACTTAATGTCAACTGTCATCTTTAGTTTGAAAATTAAGGCTTGATACTTAGCCATGTTGTTGGTGCACTTTTGAGTTAATACGAAGGAGTGTGGGAGGACCTTTCCATCCAACATAACAAATACTACTCAAGCACTTGCCCCGTATTTAGATCCAACTCCATCAAGTACATCTTTCATGGCAGGACAACTTCAACTAAGAGAACATCTTCATTTGGGAGGTCGTCTGATAGGTCACATTAGGCAAGGATTGGATGATCAGCTAGGAAATTAGCTAAGACTTGCCCTTTAACAGCCTTTGAGGGACATAGACTACCTTGAACTGTTGCAATTGGAGATATCACCTTGTAAGTCTTTTAGAAAGAACTGGCCATGTCATGACATACTTTAGTGGGTTTGCTTTTGACACTAAGCGAACCGTGTGTGCTTGGAAATAATGCTTTAATTTTGTACGACAAAGATAAATGGCAAGCTCAATTATTGAGTATTTCAGCTCATTTGAAGTCATTATCCTACTTAAGTAGTACAAATCATTTTCTTTCTTCTTTTCATTTGCCTGAGCTAATAGAACTCCGACTGAAGATTCTTGAGTAGTGATGTACAGAGTGAGTAGGTGTCTAGGCACGGGTGCGGCCAACACTAAAGGCTTCATCAAGTATGGCTTTATACTTTTAAAGGTCTTTTCACAAGATTCGCTCCACTCAAAGGAGACACCTTTCTTTATGAGTCGATTGAACGATTGACATCGCCCAGCCAAGCTTGAGATGAATCTCCTTATGTACGCCAACTTTCCCTGAAAACTTTTAAGTTCATGAATATTTCAAGCTTCGGGTATTTTCAAGATTGCATAAACCTTTGCTTAATCAATGTCTATACCTTGGTGGCAAACAATAAACCCCAAAAACTTTCCAGATGTACCCCTGAATGCACACTTCAACTGATTCATCTTCAGCTGGTATTTTCGCAAATGTTCAAAGACCTTCCTGAGATCGCCTAAGTGGACTTCTTTCTTTCTTGACTTGACCACTAAGTCATCAACATAGCACTCAACGGTCTTATGGAGTATGTCATCAAAAATCTTCTATATAACCCATTAGTACGTGGCCCCAGCGTTCTTTAAATAGAAAGGTATTAGTTTATAAAAATATATACCTTTAGTAGTGCGGAAGGCAGCTAACTCCTCGTCTTCAAGTGCCATGCGTATTTTATTGTATCCTAAAGACCAGTCCATGAACGACAGCACCTCATGCCCAATGGTGGCATCAATCATCAACTTTGTTATTGGTAATGGAAAGTCGTCTTTAGGGCAGCCTTCATTCAAGTCCCTAAAATCAACACAAACTTGAATTTGCCCATTCTTCTTTCTCGCCAAAACTATACTAGATATTCAAGTAGGATACTTAACCTCTTAGATGAAGCCGACCTCAATGAGTTTATTGATTTCGTCTTTGATTAGAGGAAGCAGTTTAGGCCTGAATCAGTGTTGTGCCTGCTTGATCAATCGGACACCCTTTTTATTGCCAAGTAGGGTACCGCCACTTTTGGATCCAACCCAAACATCTCTTTATATGTCCAAACAAATACATCTTTAAATTATTTTAACAATTCAATGTATGGTTAAAGTTCTCCCTTAGTAGTGAAGTACTAACATAGGTTGGCTGGGGATTATTTTCATCCCCTAAATTAACCTCCATCAACTTATCTACAGTGGTCTTAACCCCTTCATCAAACTGCAGAGGGGCAATTTCAGCACCCTCCTCAATTGGGTCTCCTTCACTCAGTGTAATGTAATAGGATGACCTAACGCTCTCTTTATCTTCTTCCCTATCACCCACTTCAACATTTATGTGGATGATGGTTTGCATCTTTACCTTCAAGACTTTATCACATGTGATGATTAAGTCCGTATGGCACTTCATTCTTGATGAAATCTGACTTTAGAGCTTCTAGCCCATTGTCTTGTTTTGTTTATAGCTTACTGTTTTGAATACTCCCTTTTGATTTGGGCCATGCCCCTAATGTGTAGCTAAGCTGAGCACAAAGAAGACAGATACTCATGCCAACTTTCTTTAGTTTGTCGAAAAGCAGCTGTCTTCAATAATATAATTTGTCATAGCCCTATTGATGGCAATAAGAAGTGGACCCTACTATATGTATCCAAAATCAGCTCGTAAGTTTTGGTTCGCAGATTGCTGAGGTAGCTTCCTTAATAGCGATGACTTCTGTAAGCTATATCCCGCTTGAGTGAGAAGCTTATATACCTTATGGCCCAAAACATTTAGAGGTTTTCGACTCTTGCGCCTCAGCATGCTCCCCTTTAACCTTTTGTGGCAGTTAAAAGGGTGAACCCTTTTAATTCAGTTAAGTAAAACGGAGTGCCAAACCCTTCAAGGGACCATTCTCCATAGGTTGTTTCCCCGAGTCATGTCTGGAGGAAGATAGGTCACTTAGGCTGTCATCAGTAGATTGGTCCTCCACCATCTTTATTTTCATTCTCTGAGGATCCTCTTTTGTGGTGCTAACTCCATTTAGATAGTATTTGACATTTGCAAAATGCGACTCAACCTCGATGAAGGGCTTTCTGTCACCAAGCATTCTCTTCATCATATTATTTTATGTGTATTTGAAGCAGTAATGCCAAGTAAAGGGAATCACTCCATTTTCATGGAGCCATAGGTTGCCTAAGAATGTATTGTAAGATGTGCGAGCATTAATCACATGAAACAAAGCTTGTGATTCCATATCATCTATCACTACCTTTATTCTAATGGTGCCCAAAGCTCTCTATCCCCCTTGCTTAAATCCCTGAATATTAATCGACTATTTGAAAGTTTATCCGTAGGGATTTCCAGTTCTCTAATAGTTCGAAGGGGTCAGATGTTTACTGTCAAGCCCCATCAATCAAGATTCGATTGAATGTAGCCAGAGACAAATAGAGGCCTATTGTGTGGTTGAGAACCTAGCATCGATCTTCATCAGTGAAGATGATTGTAGTGATACAATACTCAACAGGTGTGTGGCATTTCTTTTAAAGTTGCCAACTTCAAGAGGATGATCTTCTGGCTAACTGTTACCTTTAGCTTGGTCATTGAGAGTGATAGGATTAACATTTGCTTTATCATCCTCTACTACAATTTTCCTTGTTGGACTAACTCCATGACGTTGTCCTTGAATACAAAACAATCATAAATTGGAGGTCCAACCAAACAATGATATTGTAGTACATAGGGTCATTGACTTTTCCACCTTCAATGGGTTGCTTCATTTCAAGCAACTAGATGAGGTTAGCTCCGAGTAGTTCGTCGAATATGCCTGAAACATCAAAGTTAAGGAATGGGTATGACTTGACCTGCATCTCTTTTAGGGTCGGCCTTTTTGGCTTAAGTGGAAGATCCTCCTTCTTTTCAATCGGCTTTTCCTTTGTGGGTGGCTTGATAGGCTTGACGTTTACGGCCATTGCCTTGACTGCCATTCACTTCTTTGTTTGGAGTTTTAGTGGCAGGCTTGCTAATTCCTTTTTTGCTTATCTTTCAATCTTTAGGAGTCTTGCACGGGAAGACTATAAACTCCACTAGTCGCCATGCTCAGCTTTATATCGTAGGACCGAGTGGTAACTCTTCAAAAGTTTTGGGTTGAATTCTTTGCAAGATGTATTTTAACCCCCACTGCATCCTTTAAATGTATATTTCAATGCTAGAGGCTTCAAATAGTCTGTCCTTGTAGTTCAAACTTTTATTTCTCCAGTGATTGACGTATTTGATGATTGGCTCTTCCTTCTATTAGCGAGTATTAATGAGTTCAATCATGCTAACGATTCGCCTGGTGCTATAAAAGTGGTTGAGCAACACTTCCTCCAACTGGTTGCAGTTGTCAATAGACCCAGGCTCCAAGTTGATGTAACAATTGAAGGTGTTTCCTCTTAGTAACCGAATGAATTGTTTGATAAAGAGGTCGCCATAGGTTCTGGCATCATTGCAAGTTTCAATGAAATAGGCCATATGTTGCTTTGGGTTTCCCATCCCATCAAATTTTTGGAACTTGAGAGGTTCATAGCTGGTTGGCATTTTTAAGTTATCAATCTTTGACGTATAAGGCTTAGTATAAGTGAGGGATGATTTGGTAGTCCCTTCGATCTTGCTCTTGACTGTGCTCTTGATGAAGTCTTTGAATTGACTAAGGGGGATGAAAGCATCAGTAGAGACTTAAAGATCCTCAACAACAAGCTTCTTACCTTTGTCCAATTACTGCCTTGCTAATGTCTCGTCTCAACTTCATCATAAGCCTTATAAGGCTTTTCTTCCGCCTAGCTGGTTTCAACATTATCAACCTTCTTAATTAACTTAGAGATGTGAGAGTCTTGGTCTCGTACATGTTTAGCAAGACCCTCAAATTTCATCCTCTAAACTTGAAGCGTCGATCTTCATAACTAGAGCAATATTAACACCGAGCGAGGGCTAGAGGGCATCAAACCATTTTTGGACTTTTCCCTTTCTTAGCCTGTGCAGAGGGGGTTGTTAACAACTTCGAGGATGGAGGTTGGCTCAAAGTAAGTTAATTATCTAGGCAGGCCCCTTATGACAACGCCTCTTCTAGGAACAACCCTTGAGGCACTAGAATCAGCAAGTTTGGATAACTTAGTTTTTCCTCTAGCCATTTGAGATTTATTTGGTCTTAACGAAAGAAGAGATGAGAAGTAAAGAGGTCTCACTGGATATGCCAGAAACTTGTAGACAAAAATCGTACAATTGAATTTCAATTAACGAGAAATTTGTACAAGTGCAATTACAATTGAAATCAAATTAATTTATGTGGGCTATATTCTCTAACTTGGTCTTGTGATTCTTCCTTCAACTTGCAAGATTTGAATGTTCTATAATTTTTTTTAGTGTTTGTGGATTTGATCTTCTTTGAAATTCACTTAGCCTTCGGAAAACGTTAATTTATTGGATTAACATCACGATTCCGAATCGAATGTCAGGATTTAATGAACTTGTTGAAGAACACTTTAAATGTTACAAGAACACTTTGAATGTTGTTTAAAAAACGTGGCTGGGATTGGAGGAGTTTCTAATCTCTGATCTTCTTTGGAGTTGGTTGAAACTCCAAATAATGTTAATCCACTGGTTTAACACCTTAAATGTGGATCGAAAGTTAACATTTGGTCAACCTCTGTGAAAGATGCCTTGAATATCACAATAATGACTTTGAACTTGTGAAAAGAGCCTAAACTTCTTCCAAGGATGCTTTTTGCTTGATGTGTCTTAACCCCGTTTGTGGTGTAGAAGCCACCTCTATTTATAGGTATGAGAAAAGTCCTGCTGCCGTAAATATTTAATGACATGGCTATATCTAATTAGTTAAGAATATTCAATTTGACGTCATTTCTTTTAATTGAATAATTGTGAATTAATTGTCAAATCAACAATATTCTCCTTCTAAGTTTATAGAACTTAACATGTGGTATGATTTGATTGGCTATTATTGGCACTTGACACAATTTGATCAGATGGTCATATTTGTAATAAAATATCAATTCATTTATTATTTAAATTCATGAATTATGTTTGATTAGATTCCTATAATGTAAATAATAAAATTTCTTGTTTTAATTGATATTTACCACAGTAAAATGTCACCTGGAAGCATCTGATTAGACAAAAATTTTACTTACCTACAGTCATCAACAACAAATGGAGAGAGATAAGAAACATTAAAAGTAGAGCTCACACCATACTTATCTGGAAAATCTAGTTTGTAGGAATTGTTGCCAATCTTTTCTATTATCCAGAAAGGTCCATCTCCCCTTGGCAAAAGTGTAGATTTCCTTTAATCAGGAAATCTTTTCTTTCTAAAGTACACTCATACAAGATCTTCCGATTCAAAATTTTAAACCTTACTGCCCTAGTTTAGTTTGTAGGCCAACATTTCATTCCTCTCTTCAATGCTTTCCTCACCTTCTCATGAAGTTGCTTAACATACCTTACCCTATCCCTACCAACAGGATTAAGATGTCCACTACTAGAAAATGGTAAAAGATCTGATCTAAAGGAGTGAGTGGATTAAACCTATGCACAACCTTAAAAGATGTCATGTGTGGCAAAATGCTTACTTCTATTATAAGTAAATTCAACATGTAGTAAGCATTCTTCTCCATTCTTTAATTTTTTGTTGATAATGACTTGTAACATAACAAATAATGTCCTATTAACTACCTTAATTTAAACATCTACTTGGGGGTGAGATGCATTGGACATTGTAGCTTTGTACGCAGTCCCCTACAAAGTTTTCCAAAAATGGCTAAAACATTTAACATTCCAATCAAATAAAATAGTTTTAAGAATAGTGTGCAATCTTAGTATTTCTTTAATGAACAAGTTAGCAACATGTGAAGTATCATCAGTTTTATGCCAAACAATAATGTGTACTATTTGGAAAAGCAATCAACTACAACAAGTATAGAATCCTTTCCAGTTTTTTGCCTAAGTAACCCTAAAATAAAATCGCTAAAAATGTCAACATTAGGTGTTTCAAGAGTTGATAGAGGAATACAGTTACCTTGAGGCTAGGCTTTGGATTTCACTTCCTTGCTCTTTATACACCGTTCAACAATTTTATTGACATCTCACCTCATCTTGGGGTAGTAAAAGTGCTCCTACAAGATTAATAGAGTTTCGGTGTCATCATAGTGTACTATTAATCCACCATTATATTATTCCCTAAAAAGTAGTTCATCCAAGGAACATCAAGAAATATATAATCTATTAATATAACACAGAAAACCATCTTGCTAGAAATATTTTTCATAGGCACCATTACAACTTAATCCATACAATTCACTAAAATCAATATCATCTACATATAACTCATGAATATACTCAAAACCCATTAAATTGGCATCTAATGTGTTTAATAGGACATACCTTCTCGACAGTACATCAACTACAATATTCTCCTTTCCTTTTTTATACTTAATAACATAAGGAAAGGTATCGATGAAAGTTACCCATTTGACATATCTTTTACTGAGCTTACTATGAGACTTGAGGTGCTTTAGGGATTCATGTTCAATGTGAATTACAAACTCCTTAGGTCTTAGGTAATGTTGCCAAGTCTCAGAAGCCTGAACTAAAGAATATAGCTCCTTATCATAGGTCTGGTAGCTCAATGTAGCTCCATTTAACTTTTTGTTGAAATGATATTGGCCTTTGTTCTTGTGCCAATAATATTGCTTCTATTCCCACACCTAAAGGATCACATTTCAATTCAAAGGTTTTAAAAAAATCAAAAAGTGCAAGTAAAGGTGTGTTTGTCAGCTTAATTTTTAACATGTCAAAAGCCTTTTGTTGAGCTTTCCCCTAAGGAAATTTTTTCTTTTTCTTAATCACAACAGTAAAGGGTGCAATAATAGTGCTAAAATCTCTCACAAGTCTCCTGTAAAAACTAACTAAACCAAGGTAATTTCTAACTTCTGGCATAGGTTTTGGTATTAGCCACTTTTTTATCACTTTCACTTTGCTCTTATCTACCGTATGCCTTATGCACTCACAACAAAATATTAGAAAAATACAATGATCAATATAGAAGACACGCTTTTAAATATTGGCATATAGTTCCTCCTTCCTCAGAGCATCAAGTACACAATGCAAATGATTCACATGTTCTTCCATGGTTTTGATATAAATCAAAATATCGTAAAAATACACCTTAACAAATTTACTTATGAAAGCAAGTAAAGGAGGATTTATTAATCTCATAAAGGTGTTGGGCGCATTCGTAAGTTAGAATGGCATAACAAGCCATTGATATAAACTAAACTTAGTTTTGAAGGCTGACTTCCATTCGTCACCCTTTTTCATATGTGTTAGATGAATCTACTTTTTAAACCTATCTTTGAGAACACAATAGACCCATGAAGCTTATTTAATACATCATCTAAATAAGGTATAAAGAGACGCTACTTTATCGTGATCTCATTGACTGCCTGGCAATCAAGACACATTCCCTACTTGCCATCTTTCATTGGCACTAGAAGTATTGGAACAGCCCAATGGCTCATACTCTCTTTAAACCATCCTTTTTTTTTATCAATTTTTCAATTTGCCTCTATATTTCCTTAGTCTCCTTGGGGTTTGTTTGGTAGGCAAGCTTGTTTGGGTTTGAAGCACCTAATATAAAATCAATTTAGTACTCAATACCCCTCATAAGTGGTAGCCCACTAAGCACTTCTCTCTCTATTCTTTGCCCAAATCCTTCTTTACCAATATGTTTAAAGCCCTCTTTGCATCCAAATTAATGCTATCTTCAACTCCAAATATTCTTCTTTTTCAGGAGATTCTTCCTCCTCAAATCCTTTTGTGTCCTCTTTATTAGTTACACCCCCCTAACATCATTTAATATCATAATCCTCCTATTAAGGTATTACATGATGACATACCCCAGGCCTTAGCATTTAAAACAAACGATGTCCCTATTTGCTAACAAAAGGTTTCAATTGTATTAGAATTAGCATCCAAGAAGGTCCCACCTTAGTGTTTTTGGCTTAGGCTTAGTTGGATTACCAGCTAGCATCTTCTCCTCCCTTCTCCAAAATGGTCTAATAGAAGTCACAAGCTTAAAAATTGTCTTACCCCTCGTCTTGAGCCATTTTTCAATTTTTATAGCCTTTTGAACCATCTTCTCTATGTCCATATAGTAAACTCCACTAAATCAACTATCTCTAGATGTAGACCACTCAAAAACCTAGCCATCATGACCTCCTAATCCTCAACCACATCAGCATGTATCATCACTACTTCAAACTCCTTATAATAATCCTCCACCCTATAATTACCTTAAAAGAGAGTCTGTAACTTTTGGTACAACTCCCTATGATAACAGTTAAGAACAAAACTCTTCTTCGTAATTGTCTTCAACTATGTCCATGTCCTCACAAGTTTGTCTCTTACCTTTCTTTTGTTCAAGCAAAGTTGATGCCACCAAATCAAAGCATGGTCAGTAAACTCAACAACTATAAGCTTTACTTTTTGGGTTTTTGTGTAGTTATGGTAATCAAACACCAACTCTAAATGTCTCTCTTAGTCAAGATATGCATTGAGATCCCACTTCCCCAGAAATGATGGTACTTAAAGCTTATGCCCACGCACAGGTTCATCATCCTTATCTCTGTGCCTTCAATAATTCCCTCTATTATGCTTTCCATAAACCTTATTATCATACCCAGAGTCCATCTTCAAGAACAAATTTGCATCTCTTAGCTTAGCTTGTGGTTGATTGGCCAATCCTATCTCTCATATTTTGAACTCCTCTACCTCTAGCTGACTGATCTATGGAGTTGTCTCTAGTGTTTATGGAGGCCTCAACCCTTCTAAGGCAATCTTATATACTTCCCACTTCAATTTTTATCATCTTTATCTCTCTCATCATCGCTTCTAACATTCCCCTTATGCCATCAACACCTTGTACTTCTTGTGGATCCAATATTCTATAAAAAAAAATGTGTACAATATATATATATATATATATATATCTGTGTGTGTGTGTGTGTGTGTGTGTGTGTGTGGGTAAGGAATATAAGTGTGTCCGTATGAGTGTGGCCTCTCTGTATTAATTCCCTCATGTATCACTCACACTCTGAATAATTTCTCACCACTGCAAGTCGGGTCTATTTCAAGCAATTTAAAGATATCTCAAACTCACGTGGTATATAATCAATGAAATGATATATGTGAGCACAAAGTAGACTCCAAGGAAGTCAAAAAAAAGTACAATCATGTCTTTCTTTTAATTTTTCCTTTTTTTTTTACTCTTCTTTCTGGGTTTTTTTTTTTCTTTTTACAAGCAGCAACCAAACAAGTCCCTAATTGAACAGAAAATCCAACAAGCAAACGAAGCCTCAATTCCCACAGGAAAGGACAGCCAAACAATGCCTTATATCCAACCAAATTGGGCAATCAAACAAAATTTTAAAACTTAAATTCAGCAACCAAACAGAGGCTAACCTAATAGAAATAAGACTGGTTCTCGGCCCAATTCACCTTGTGGATATGCTGATCCACGAACTAACTCAACAGACTCTTCCTGAATTCCTGTTGGCTCCTGTACTTGGCCCAAACACCATTATTTTTTCTTTTTCTTTTTTTGTTTGGAAAACATGATTAGGTTTTCAGTTAGGCACAGCGACGCAGGGTGGCGTTCTTCCTCAATGAATCAACCACAGCAAGGTGGGCGACAGCGACTGAGACATGGAACACAGCCTGGGATGTCCGAATCACCGACGATTGAGTCGGAAAATCGATGGCATGACTCCACTAAAGGCCACGACGGTTCGGCTGGAGGCAGCTTCAATGGCGGCTGTTGTCCAAATTCTGGCGATGTTATGGGGTGAAATCGAATGGACTTGATGTGGCGCGTGATGAAAACTGACTGGATCGACGGCAAACGGGAGCGAATTCAGCGGGGTTGCAGCAGTTGCGACCGTTGCAACAGATTTCTTCTTTTTCTTTTTTTTTTTTTTGATTTTTTTTATTTTCTGATTTATTTTTTTTAAAACTGAACCAAATATTGAAATTTATACAACCGGCTCTAATGACACTTGACATGAGCCAAAGCTGAAAATTGGAATATTTGGTGTAAAAATGAAGAACTCTAATTCGACTCCCAATTGTGTGAACTAAACTGAATATTACCATATTGTTTTAATTATCACTTCAAATAAAAGACAAAATTCAAATCTCTTAAATTAGATAATTACCACAATATTTTGATTATCACCAAGTATAAAAAAACAAAACTTAAATCTCTCAAATTAGGAAAATTGAATTCAAAATAGAATAGTGTAGATCTCTCAACAACGAGAAACTAGGCCAGTGGGCCCTAATACATTCAACAAATAATTAATGAATTTGAATCCCATTTAATTTTTCCACTTCAAAACTCGTCTCCAAGCTCGTTAGGATCTATAACCTATTCTTCATAGTCTAACTCTTAGATGTCTTTCACCAATTTGAACAATGCTTCTTAAAACTTCTTTGTTCGAGTTTGAGTCATAGTATCTGACAGCACTTCCAATTAATCTTACAGTGTGCTCTCATCATTCATATCAACAATAACAAAAGATGAACACAAAGTCTGAAGATCCCCCAGCAGATTGATCAACGAATCAAATCAAAACCCATAAGCACAAGTTTTGTAGATCCCACTGCAGATTGATCAACGGCCAAGTCGCAACCCACAAGAGAGAATGAAGACTATAAAAGTGAGAATGAAAATGAAAGACCCCGAACATATTTATGGCCTCCCAGTGGGAGGGGCCTGGTCAAATTATTTGATTCAACAAGCACGAAATTTTCTTGAAAATTGGATGCAAAACCCAAAGTTTGTCCAACATCGCCATTCTTATAGAACAACAGTACAAGAAAACTCCAATGTGCAGCCAGCATTGCGTAAATAACACGACACCAAGGCCACGTAAAGCAAAAAATCTGGCTGAGTTTTACTTGATTTCAGAGAAACGGCAAGATCAACCCCGTCAGAGATGTGGAATAATCTTCTCCTGGCAACCTCATTACTTCACCATTAATTCATAAATCAAGGGTATCTAGATTCAACCAGTAAATTTTCAACACTAAAATTAAAGCAATCTTGAAATGAGAGAGAGAGAGGAGAAGCAGCAGCGCGTGCCCAGGGCCACCAATACAGAAAGCTTTTTGCCAGAAGGATTTATTCTCAAATCATTTCTTCGTTTTCTAGAGTACAAACAGAATAGACCATTTGTTCTATCCAACAAGGGTCATTGTCCCATATATATGGCGAAATAGACATTCTTTAAATGCAAAATATGCAGAGGAACCACAACACGCTTCTACAAAGAAAGAACATTGAACACATCATAGAGCCCGAGAAAAACAAGACCACATCAACTTTGGGTCCCTATAAGCCAGTCTTGTTGAACAAGTTCTATCAGAAAATGTAGTCGGGCAGCTGAAGGGGAAACTGAGATACTTCCACAGCGAATGGACCATCTTCTGGATCTACTAATCTGAAGACAGAAATAAGTCAATTTTTCTTTTTTTCTTTTTTAAATGCAAATAAAATCTCACTTCAGGCATGTAAAAACTGTTTTGAAAATGAAACTGGGCCCTCTGCCCATCCAGCAATTGACATCAAAATGGAATGCAGAGAAAATAGGAGGCAGCGATTTAGATAATTTTCTTTTCATTACACCACTTTCTCACAAGAAAAGAAAGCATTTCCAGGAAAAAAAAAGGAACTGAAATAAAATTCACATAAATGCAAGCAATTTTTCTTGATTTATTTATGTAACTCGTGTGTAATTCATTACAAGAAACAATATAAGAGTTTCCACCGGTGAAGGATGATACACCAATATTCCATGTATAGAATTTACTGAAGCAGTGTCATCACAAGGACTACAAGTGGATCACACCCTCTTATTAACTGTATATTTAAGCAAAAGACATCAGCATGCAACCGAGAATAAAACAATAAGAACTAAGTTAAATTCCCAACTACGACTGTGATGAAGAAAACCACCAATACCAATACCAACACCTTCACACTCTAGCATGGTAGAACCAACAAAACCACAGAAGAGCCATACTTACTACAAGCTCCAAAGTTAATCATACAATATAGCACCAAAAAGAGTAAAGACCAGTGTAGCATAGTCATGAATCAATCTGAATAGACAAACTTAAACAATAGTGAAGTATAAAAGAACAGAGAGTGAGAGAGAGAGAGAGAGAGAGAGAGAGCAAGAGAGAGTTTTGGCAGAATATCTCAGAAAAAGTAGCTCAACAGTGAAACTAATGTGAAAACCATGGTAGCAAAAAACCAAGATAAAAATAACAAGTCTAGAAATGAGATCCAATAACATATAAATACATCAGTTACCCAAATCTTTATCATCGATGTTATTTAGGGCATGAAATGAAGGTGTCTTACAACTCATTTTGGCACATAACTTCTGCAACTTTAACAATAACAATCAGCAATTCCTGGAACCTAATTCAAATATTTATATTGTTGAAATAGAAAAAACAGAGCCATTGGCAGCAACTGCAGACAACAACAATAAATCACAAAGATAGTCCCTTATTTTTGTCTATGGCTAAATTTTAATCCACACCATTTTTTTAACTTCAGTTTTCTATGATTATATTAGGGATGCTAAAAATAAAGTTCAAGTTGGTACAGAACAATTTCCCATAATCTTATTATGTCGAAGCATGTGTAAGCCAGAAAAAATGAAGAGAAGAAATGCCGGAAGCTTCTTGCTTCATGTGTGGCTAAGGTTTTATTTATTTATTTATTTTGAGGTAAGAAAGCAGAAACAGATAACTAAAAAATCTATTTTCTCCATATTAATGGCCACAAACATTTACCATTTTTCTATGCTCTGTGAAGGAAAAGCTTTTATGCCATTATTGAATAAGGTATATGGTATTGTGATGTAATGCATTCCACATGCCCTGTCCCCTTGCCATTTTTGGTGGCTATTGGAAGATCCTTAAAAGAGATAGGGATCGACGTCTCTCAGAAGAGGTAACAACAAACTCAGTGCAGTAACTATAACAACTCCATGTAGTTTAAACTGCATGTTAGGACTTATGACATCAGAGAACTTGTATGCTGGGTCCACAATCAGTTTCTGTAAAAAAATTAACTGCATAAATATTTTGTGTACCTTCCAGGAACAAAAGTAAAATAGCCTTCAATAGATCCGCAAGAAGTCGGCAGAGGAGCACAACTCTGATAAACAAACTCTTCCTGACCAGGATGTAATAGTGGAAACTGCAGTAATGTGATTATGGTAAGGTCAAATACAGGAAGACCCATATGAAAAAATAAAAATATGATCACCTGGTTGCTGCAATGCCACTTATATAGATTAAAGAGCCTGGGTGGAGTTCGAGTAATTTGAGATACCTTTGATTTGGTTTCTATCTTTAACATTTCTTATGTACAGTAAAAAGGAATTCTTAACTATAAACAAATATAATGATGTCCGAGAAATTTGACGTGTAGAAAATATATTCTTTCCAATGAGTTACTCTAACCAAATACTAACACACTCACATGAATTCAATTAGCACCCTATTTGGATTGAAGGATTTAGAATTGATTTAAGGATTTGGATGGAGGATTTCAAATGACTTTGAATTGAGATGGATTTATAATCTTAGCAATTACTAAAATTATAGTTTAAAATGAGATTCTAAGGATTTGAAATAAGTTGTATTCCAAGCAGATGCAATGGATTTATTATTATGGATTTCAAATTCATTCTATAAAATCCTCCCATCCAAATGCATCCTTACGTTTTTCTTTTGAGACCAGCCAAAGGAGGGGGGCAAAGGATTCTATTACCAACACTTTTCATAGAATTTCTAAGATTATGAACGAAATTTGTGGTGCCAGGGGCATCAGGAAGATTCAAGGAATAAGATTTCCAGTCGTAGGTTGATGTGAGTGCACTAGAATCTGATTTCAGACCTGTAATAGTAAATTATTTTTTCAAGCACTGGAAGAATAACATTTATCTATACTGGATTTGTAGCTTTCCAGGACAAAGACAGAAAAGGGAACCACAATCCAGTGATAATGAACCAAAATCAATCAGAAGTCAATAACATTTGATTCCACTGACACAATGTCTTGCTGCCTCTTATAGTTTATAGCAGGCATCACCATGGTTCCATTTGGAACCAAGAATGGAACCAAGAATGGGACCAGATCGAATCGTGATAGAACCAGAGCCATGCAGGCACTGTGCATAGTGGTTCTAGTTCCAGTTTTCAAAAAAATAGAACCAAATCCGGACCCACCAGTTCAGTTCCAGTTCCAAAACCACCAAAAAATATAAAAAAACATACATAATACAATATATATAATATAATACATATAGTATAATATATTAATTTATATTAATGTTACATAGTTAACTATTATTTCAATATTGTATTTTTTTCAATGAAAACATCATGTACATTTTTTCCTACTCAAAGAGCAAGATAATTGATAAGGTAATGTATTCTTATAAAATTTGTATCACTTATTCTTTGCTTTATGATAATAATAAACAAGAATATGATGTTTCTTCAATTTTTTCCATTTTACATTTCGTTTAAAATTTTAAATGTTGCCATATTGCTTTCATATTAAAATTTACAAGAACAATATTTAAATATAATTGCATAAAACTAGAACCATAACATTTGAATAACCAGAAATGGTTCTAGAATCAGAACCATAGAACCAGAACTGTCATATTAGGGCCGATTCTCGTTCTTCATTTTTAGAGAACCGGAACCATGGCCATGCCTAATTTATAGTGAGAGTTATAGATAAGTTCTGAATCAAATCAGTTTCATCCAAAACTTCCCCAGCCATAAATAAATTGCACTCCCTTTCTCTTATAAGTTAATTATTCATGAAACTGTGCAGCATAACATGACCTTTGGGTGTTCAAATAAAGCAGACATAAAATTATGCGACATCAAAAGCTTATCTGATAATTGCAAAAACAACCTTTCCTATCACAGCTTCCCCATTTACATCAGAAACAACAGCAGCATTAGAGCGTATAATCCAGTGTCTCCAGTATAACTGGCAAGAATTGAATGTCCTCCCATTGATGATGCATCCATCAGGTGAAAGAGACATGCGAATGGAATAAGCAAAGAAAAACTTTTCTGACTCGTGTTGAAGATCACTGAACTCAGGCACAACTGTAGCAGAAGCACGTACCTATAACCAAATGAACATTAGTTGCAAACAAGATTGAGTAGATGAGTGGCAACAACAGCAGAGGCATATTCATGCAAACTAATAATCACAATACTCATGATCATAAAGCATATTCATATGAATAAGGAATAGAATAAAAAATTAACCAGTATCAAAAGACCTAAGGGTTCCCCAAGGGAGGGATCACGCCTAACTCTTCAGTCAGCACACCGCAACATATGTTTAAAGTAACATTAAAGCAAAAGGACAGTATAAATTGCAGGAATACTTTATCCTGTTCTAGAATGTCTTACCAACATGCAAAAAGATAAAGTTACATTCCGATCAGGCACTTTCTTGAGAAAAAAGTAAAAGCTCTGCAGAACAAAAGTTATGACAAATTGATTTTCAACATCATCAAAACATCCAACCTAGCCTAAACCAATCTGTTAACTTCACAAAATGCTTGAGGTCCAGATTTAGAGTTTTAATCAAGGCAAAACAAAGTCATCCTCTAGCGAGAACAATTTTGTTTTTTAAATTCTATATATTTGGTTATAGTGGCATGAAATATTTTCACATGCATCAAAACATTGCTTGTTTTTTAAATTCTATATATTTGGTTATAGTGGCATGAAATATTTTCACATGTATCAAAACATTGCTTGTTTTTTAAATTCTATATATTTGGTTATAGTGGCATGAAATATTTTCACATGTATCAAAACATTGCAAAAACAAAATGATTATCAATAAGGCACTAGTCATAATTTAGTTGTTTGCCATTAAGTGAAAAAGATTTATTAATTGAATCAAACAAAACACGGAAGCCCGCAAGAGAATGAATGCAAAATCAGAGGAACTTTCAGCAAGATGACTTTGCTTTACAAATATATTATATTAATGTTGAGAAACTTAAACTTGAAGTGAAACATTTTCCCAGTGCTTGCATCTACATTTAAAAAATAACTTTAACACGTGTTTGAGAGAGAGAGAGAGAGAGCAGCTGACATCTAGAATTACACAGTACCAACGCTCCGAAAAAGGCAGCGAGTACACCATTTCACGATCACTGGTAAGACTAAGAAGCAGTCTCAATCACCGTTAAAGGGTAAATTGAACAAAGGGCAGACCACTAAACTAAATTCTCACATATCACATACTCAGGCCAGACATACTATATAAGGTGAAGAAATATGAGGGCAGAAAACTAGAACATAATACTCAGCTACCTTAACGCCATTTGTTATGGCACAGGAGCAGAAGGGTGACTGTTCAGGAAACAGATTGATGCTTCGGAATTTTTGTTCTTGGCGAACTTTAATAATGCCATCTTGCAGGCGACGACCATGTTCTTCAAGCCAAAGTAGCATGGCATCCTGCTGTTGATTAGCTTTTCGATCATGTACCGAACTTATCAATGAATCTGGCACACACGGTAGCATTTCTCCATGTGTCACAAGATTCCTAGTGCCAACAAACAGTTGGCCACTGCTACAGTCCAAAAAGAATAACTTTTCGCAGTAAGTAGAAGAAGCAGCCACCACAATACGCTTTGATCTGCTGATGGATCTAATCTGATGCATAATACTCTTTGTATCATCTATAATTTGGCTTAAGGGCAACATGAACACATTCACCAGCTGATCATATACAGAATAGCCACCAATGATACCCAATAAACTTGACGTTGAGCTTCCAGTAAACTCTTCATGTGGTAGTTCTTGACCATCAAAAAATCGGTACAGGACCCGGGTTGGAAGAGGCAGTTTAATTTTCAAAGACTTCTCGAACTTATCAATCTCATCTTCAGATGCACCTTTACGCAGAGTTGGCAAAGCCTCCGGAAAGTTCACGGCTAACCAGTCCTTCAGTTTGCTGCAGCACCTTCGGACTCGGGTAACAAGTGACCATGGGTACATGGAAAATCCTTGTCTCCATGCTAGATAAGCTGCCTGCAGATGAAAGGTACACGGATCTCTTATTAAATTTGCAAAAGACACTAGCAAACCCTTCATGGATATGCGCAGAGGAGTTGGGGCATTGCAGAAGTAAGAAGTTAACACGTCAATAAATTGAGCAGGATCACATACACTCGCACTACTGCACCGCAAAACTGTCAGCCATAAATCAGAAAAACAAATATCGAAAGATTTTGATACACATATTTTTATTGAGTTAGACAATTTGTAGTGCCCCTCTGTTCGACAAATTTCGGTACAGAAAAGTTAACTTTCAAATATAAGACCCAAGCATATTTATTACTTGTAGCCCAGACCTTGAAAGAAGGAGTAGGATTGCCCCAAGGATCGAGAGGGGAGGAGAGATTGAGATCTTCGAAGCAGAACCGAGCCCAGAGGGAGTCGTCGGAGGCGTAAATACGAAATTGCCTATTGAGACAAGCGACGGAGGCGGCTTCCTGAGGGCCTAATTTGGAGAGGATGATGTGTATCGCCAACCCACCCACGCTGTCCAAACCCATCGTCACGTCTTCGATCGATTGATCGATTAGGCTGCGACTGCGAACGAGCGCGTGAGACGTCCAGAGGGTTTCGACTTCGGGCAAAGGGGTGATCGCTTTTCCGCCCACCTGCGAACCGAGTAAAATAAAATCCGTTGTTTTCTGATTTTCATATCTAACCGCTGTTTAGAAAAAGTTGCTGTCCGACAGACCCTTGTCCTTCCTTTCGGCTTTGCCTATTGTGTAATATTTTTATATAATTTTTAAAATAAAAATATTTAAAAATATATATCAACATTTAAAAATAAACAAAATTTGTGTACTAACTAGAATAAATAATTTTATAAATGAATTAATTATATCTTTTAAAATTATAAAAGTTATATCATTGATAAAATAAAATAAAAATTAAAAATCATAAACTATATTAAAAGAAAAATTAGTATATAAACAAATGAAGATTTGAGAATGAGAGCAAAAATGTAAATAATACTTTAGGTAAGATTATTTCACTGATGATAATGATATGTGCAAGCCATACTAGGTTCACGCGCAAAAATTAAACAACAGCTTAATTTTTTTGATAATATAAAATTTTGATAGTAATTTGAGATATATAGTATACAAAACTTGTCTTCTAAAAGTTTAATACGAATACAAAAAGTTTACATCATGATTTTTTATTTAAATACAAATACAAAAGTGCAGTGAAAACAATGTTTTATATTCTTACCATATAATATATGTGAACGTGTGTAGAAACAATATATAATACCGGTGTGTTATATAATTAAAAATAAATTATCAAAAAATTAAATAATAACGTTAATTAACTCTTCATTGAAAATAAAGATAATGAGTTAGTTAGTATTAGTTAATTAATTGAGTAATATATCTGATAAAACATGAAAAGACTAAGGTAATGATTATAAAAGATAGGGATTTAATTTTAAGTATAGAAGCATAGATTTATGCTATCTAATTATGTGTGAGGCTCTTGAAGTAATTACGTATTGCTCATTTTAACATATTTTCTAAATTTCCTTCACAAACAAATTTAAATTTATACAACTAACTACTTTTTGCTAAATAAAGTAAAAAAATTAAAATGTCACTCTTTTATATATGTTTCCCTATTTCTTCACCTTTTTATACCTTCCTATTAAATTTCATTTAATACTGGCTTGCTCTTACATTGTTTAATATGAATTTGTTCCTTCTTGCTCAACCCTTTTGCTGCCCACATTGCCCCAGATTGACACCTTAGGAAATTTCTTGTATCACAAAAATTTTGGTTTAGCATTTCATTAATAATTTGGCTAAAATTTTTCAATTTTTAACATGGAATTGTTAAATTTTGTTAGGTGTGATGCCAAAAGCATAAGTCTGCCACTAATTCATATAATGAGCAACACAATGAGAAATTGATAAAATGAAGCAAATAAAAGTTAAAGCAATTAACACAACTGATGACGGGTCAAAGTGAAATTGGACTGGCAAAAGATTTATGTGATTCAGCCAAAATAGCTTACATCCACGGGGAGAAATAACTTTTCTTTCTTCTGTCCTTTTACATACAATTTTTCCCGTGATTATAGGTTAATTAAGCTTTCTCTACCGTAATTACACTGATAACGTCTTTCCATGGTCACATAATGACTGACTTATTGTCTTCTCACGTTTACATAACGGCTGACCCATTGTTTCGACTCCCGAAACGTGTACCACCACGTCTTATTA
Source organism: Avicennia marina (assembly GCA_019155195.1). Lineage (NCBI taxonomy): Eukaryota > Viridiplantae > Streptophyta > Magnoliopsida > Lamiales > Acanthaceae > Avicennia > Avicennia marina. The sequence continues at coordinate 7,812,777 of CM032767.1, forward strand.
CATGTCTATCTCCCACTCTGCCAAACTGACAGACTCTCTTAAGACTGATAGGCTTTCTTAAGCCCACAAGACTGTCTAAATTCAGTGCTCCGGGTTAACCTTTCATCTAACCCAACATAACCAGATACATTATTGGGTCAGTCTTCCGTCTAGCCCAATATAACTAAGCACATCACTCCTCCCCCTCAGTTTGAGAGGGGACTATCGAATCAATCAGACATCGTGATCAAAATCATACATTTCTAAATGAGGGCAAATCTCTGTCATGAAAACATATCCCACTGATTCCATCATTACGTCGATTTTCAAGGTCCTTGGGAACTGCCACCACGCTTGTATAAATAGGTGATCTATATCACTTGGTTGCCAAAATCACCAAAATCAAATTGCATTCACCATACCTTCCGCCTAAAAGATGGACAACATTCCTTCTGGTTCATTCCCCGACCACAGTTCCTCAAATTTTCCTTTCGCGTCATTAACAAATTCCTAGACTTAATACATTGAGGAACTCAAACACCTCATGGACCGCCTCGAACATCTGGAAATTGATAATCTGAGGTTGGAGCGGGAAAATCTAGACTTGAAGTTCAACACACCAACACAGGAACGTCTTCAAGACCTAAAGGAGGATCTGTCCTGTATCCACGCCGCATTAGAGGAGCATCGTCTTTTGCAGGGAGATTATCAGGCTCTAGCTGACCAAGTGTATCGACATAGTGGAGAAAGTAGTAGCCGTCCGCGGAATCTCCAAATATTTCTATTCCGTTTGCAAGGATCAGAGGAAGGATAGAACCTCTTGGATTCCTACTTCACGCGAGGGTTGGAGGCACTCCATCATTCCCAATCATACCGCTCAGAGCAAATAAAGAGAATATGTTCGACTTTTTATTGAGGATTCCTAGAGTGTTTATAAGCAAGGACTGAAGCTCGTCACATGTCTCCTGATCCAAACCTTGCCAACCTTTGGCAAGAATGCTAGGAGAAACGTACTCCTCTTGAATAGTCACTTCTAGATCTTACGCGGAATAAAGAGAACTGATGCCCCGCTTCCACTTTTTTTATTTCTCTCTTTTTTTCTTTTTTTTTGTAAGCTCGTTGGAGCGTGGCCCTCCATGGAATTAAAAGCATACCTTTGTGTCTAGGTATTTCCCATATAGCAATTTTGCATAAACAAATAATGTTGTTATTGATTACTTAGGCGTTCCTATTTAATCGAGCCAGGGAATCCATCCAATTGTACTCTTTATAGCAAAAGTGTCATACCTACTCAGCATCCCTTCTCAATTGAGCCAATGTCCTCAAGTTGTGGGACGCCCCATGACAAGCGGTTTTGCCTAATCAACCACTATCACTGGCAAGACCCCTATATCCCTATTACATCGAGTTGGGGATCTGTCTTCTAATTCGCTTTATAGCCAAAGTCAAAAGTGCCATTTGCACTTATTCAGGCATCCCTCCTCAATCGAGCCAAGGATCCTTAAGTGGTTAGGCGCCCCGTGATAAGCCTCGTCACCGACATCGCTATAAAGCCAGGGATCTGTCTTCTTTCATTAATCTAAATCGACATCAGCACAAAAATAGGAAAGGGCTAGACTATGACCCTCATTTGTCACCCACATCACTAGCCTTATCTTGGAGATTAACACTCCAACATTGTTTCTTTGCAACCTGCAGCCAATGCCGCATGGGTGCCTTTTGGCGACGCATGAGACCCAATCATCCCCAAGTGAAATAACCATCTCCGTGCAGTGTAAGTAGTGGAGCTGCTTAAGTGTCTCTTGGCAACGCATGATACATAATCAGGCTCACTTGTGGTACACTAAGAAGAAGCGACTTGGGTGCCTCCTGGATACTCTTAAGAACCAGTTGACCCTATCAAAAATAAACATCTGACAGCCTCCATGCCGCCTAAGTAATGGAGTTGCCTGGGTGTCTTTTGGTGACACATGACGCATGGTTAGGCTCACTTGCGGCACACCCCACTAAAGCTGCTTAGGTGCCTCCTAGAGACTCTTAAAACCCAATCAACCCTATCACAAATAAACATTTAACAGTACCCATGCCACCCAAGCAGCGGAGTTGCCTAGGTGACATTTAGTTATACTTAACACCATGTCAAGTATCTATTTTAATGGAATATCTGACGGTGCTTCCTTGTAATACAAGCAACGGGCATCCTGAGTCACCTCTGGTTGCTATAGCAACGTCCACGTGGCTATCTCGAAGTTCGGGTAGTTTCCTTATAAAAGGTGCTTACTTCGCTTCTATTCTTACTTTTCCAGCTGCCTGATTTTCTCTGCGTAATTCTTTCTGCCTTTCATTTCCCACATTGCTAACACATCGCTTTCTTCATCCAACCATCGGAAAGTTCATCCAAGTACGATGTCTTTTGAAATTCACCCTCCTTTTGATGCTATAACCTCCAATAAGTTTAGAATACCTGAGAATCGGATTAAGACACTTTACTTGCTGCCTTCAGAATCCCAAATCATAATCCCCGATGCTACTACTACTTGTAACAAGCCTCCGCCAGACTTTCTTACCGTGTTTATCCATCTACTGAAGTATGGCCTTTCTTTTCCTTTACATCCATTCTTTGTGTACGTTTTAGAAGAATACAATATTTGTCCATCCTAGCTTGCCCCAAACTCTTTTCACCTCATAGAAGGTTTTTTTTTATCTTATGCCATGAGTTAGATTTTGACTCTTGGGTTGATTTGTTCTATCATGTATTCACCCTCAAGTCTGGTGAGAAAACCATTTTTTGCTTTACTATGAGACCAAAGTACAGCTTCCTGAGAGGTTTACCCTCTGCTTACAAGCATTGAAAGGAAGAGTTTATCTTTTTCCAATACACAGGAGATTGGGGTATTAACACTTCTATGGGTTGATGAGTCAACCCACCTCTCATCCCTAAACCCAGTAAACAATATATTCCAGAATTGATATCCCAGCAGCTCCAACTACTTATTGCTCATAAACTTCATCTTTCTTTATTGGGGGAAAGGTGAATCCTACATTAGTACAGGCTATCTTCCAAGCAGGAAAATTTATCCAGAGATATAGGTACTTTACTTAAGTATGCTTTCTATCCTTGCTGTCTGACCTTTACCCTGACCTTGATTTTTCAGGGGATCTTCTAATGGATCATTTATACGGTGTAGCCTAAAGAGAAGACTAACTGGTCGGAAGAGGTAAACGCCAAAATCAATAGGTAGCCAATCAGCCCCACAGGCACTGGTGCTCCCTTCTGGTTTGGACCCAGAAGACTCCCCTGAGGCTCTTGGTTGTAGTTCCAGCCATATAGTAGAGCAAGCCAACCAGATGCCCCTACCAGAGTCGGCATCTCAACCAAGTCCTGGTTGGAGACCCCTAGCTCCCTTCATAGTTGGTTTTAGGGAACCTAGCTTATACATCTGGATCTCAAATTCTATTTTCATGGTGGGTTCCTCTATCAATCAGAGGCCCCGACTTGCTACTGAGTACATTCACCAAAGTGGCACCTCTCGTGACAGATAATTGGTCAAGCGTCTTTAGGACGACAAACTGCTAGACAAGTTGGCAAGCTATCAAGCTATGGTATAGCATCAAAACCCTTTCTTCCTTTTCCATAGATCATATATTCGTGTTTTTTTTTCTTGACCTTAACCGTCTGTGTAATGCATCATGCTAACTTTTGAAGTTACGAGGATTTACAGCTGACTCAGTCCCTTAGGCAGAATATGCCACAGTTTTGGGTCAGTAAGAATGGGCAGAGAAAATAGTTGGATCCTCAAAATCCCAATACAATAAATCCCAGCAAAAGGTGGAAGAGCTACTGAAGAGGAACATCAAACTCTAAAAAAAGCTCATTAACCTCAAAGACACCCTGCCTGAGCGACTGGAAGAGGAAAGGCGTAGCATAACCAGGGATTTTTCATAAACCCCCCAAGGACAGCAGCTGCTGTCCAACCACTGGGAAACCAAGTTAGTTACCTTTAAGAAATCAGACAAGTTCAAGATGCAGTAGTGCGACAAAGCCATCGGATTTTTCTTTCACAGTTTCGATTACTGTCAGGAGGAAATGTCCAAAAAAGGTTATATCATACTAGGATCTGATGTTTCTACCACAGATATTGCCACCAGGGCAAAGAATATCCCTCTTGCAGATCTTGCCCATGAAATCGATCAATACTTATGCCTTGATAACAGGGTGAGGTTGGTACTTAATATCAAATTTGCCCAACTCCATTACCCATTTAACCACCCTGTGTGATGCTTCCCCTTTCAGTATCCATTGTAAGGGGTGATTCGTTAGCACTAACATGGGATGGGCTAGGAAATAAGGCCGCAATCTTCTTGTAATCGTGATTAAAGCCAGGATTAGTTTCTTAATATTGGCATATCTGATTTCTGGCCCATGCAAGATTTTGCTGACATAATATACAGGGTGCTACTATTTCTCATGTTCCTTTACCAACACCACGCTTACCACATTGTTTAATATGGCTAAGTATACAATCAATGTCTCCCCGTTATCGGGCTTCTTCATAATAGGGATGGTAGATAGACAAACTTTCAGTTCTTCAAATGCCAACTGGCAACTGTCATTCCATTGGAATTCTTATACTTTCCTCAATATCGTAAAAAAGGGAAGGCTTTTTCTGCTACTCTTTGAGATAAATCTTGATAAGGCGGTGATCCTTCCTGTCAATCGTTGGACCCGATGGACATTGGTTGAGGCAGGCATTTCCTGAATAGCTTCAACTTTTTTCGAGTTGGCGTCAATGCCTCTGTGCGTAGCGAGATAACCCAAAAATTTTCCACTCGCCACGCCAAACACACACTTGGTGAGATTAAGCTTCAGGTTGTGATCGCAGAGGATAGAAAAGACCTTTCGCAAGTCCTTAATGTGATCACCTTCTACTGTTTTTATCAACATGTCATCCATCTATGCCTCCATATACTTCCCTAATAGTTTTCAGAATAGTTTGTCCACCATTCTTTGGTAGGTTGCCGCAATATTTTTCAAGTCGAACAGCATGATATTATATAAAAAGGTACCAATAGAGGTAATAAAACATACCATCCTCTTATCTTTCTCTACCAAGGGGATTTGGTGATATCCTTGGAATGTATCCAACATGGAGAGCAACCTCATCCCTGATGTAGCACCCACCAGTTGATCAATACGGGGCAAAGGATAATGATCTTCCCTGAAGTCCACACACAATCTTCATTTCCTGCTAGCCTTTGGTACAATTACCACATTAGCTAGCCATTCAGGAAATTGGATTTCTTAAACCTATCCTGACTCTAGTAACTTATCAACCTGTTTCTCGATGATATCCACTTTCAGGGCATTATACGACTACAGCTTTTATTTGACTGCTTTGCGAGTCGCATCGATGTTTAACTGGTGCTCTGCCACATTTCGGTTGACCCCTCTTAAATCTATCTCAAAAAAGGCCAAAACTTGGCTATTCACCTTGAGGAAATCTACGAGCTCATCCCTTACGTTCGTGGGCAATTCAGATCTGATATGTGTCATGATCTCTCATCTACCTGGATATATTTCGATTGTCATTGTTTCCTCAATGGGCTCCATGGCTCCTGAGACCGTCTTGCCGGATCTTAGGTCCCCACTTGGCTCGTAATTTTTTATACCGTCTATATAACACTATCGTGACATGGCTTAATTTCCCCATAACATGCCTATGTTCCCATCCTAGAGTAGGAATTTGATAACCTGATGAACGAGGGACGCCACCGCCTGAAATACAGCTAGTAGGGGCTGTCCGAAAATGACTTTGTACAACCCCATTGAATCAACAATAAAAAATTCCACCATCCAGGTCTGAGCCAAGCCTATACAGAGACCGTTTGATAGGCTGGAGATCCTTGTCTAAGAATCCCATTTTTGCGAATGCCTCCGCTAACAGGACATCCACTGAACTGCACTCGTCTATGAGGCAACAAGCCACTTCGTAGTTAGCTACTACAGCCACGATCACTAAGGTGTCGTGGTGGGGAGTTAAAATTTCGTGGAGATCCTTCGGCCCAAAGGAGAAGGTGTTTTCCATCAACTTTCCCTCTATTTTTATTCTTTTTCCTTCACCCATGACCGCCCTGACAAAAGATTTTTTAGAACCATTGGATGAGCCCCCCAAAGATCCTCCTAAAATCATATAGATGTATCCTTTTTTGACGACTTGACGTGGGGTAGTTCAACTTCTTTCCCTTTCTATGGGCATTCTTTTTGAACAAATTCTTCGAGATGACCTTTTTTTTATCAAGGCCTATATCTACCTTTTTAATTTTCCACACTCCCCTATAGTATGCCCATATTCAATGTGAAATTTGTAATATTTACCTCCATGAGGGTTTCGAGACAGATCATTAAAAGAAGGGGGCTACCGAAACATATCCGTGTTCTAGTGAGCATTTAGTATGTGCTTCTAGGTGGCCCTGAGAACTATTGGGGTAGGATCCTAGCGCTCCCTCCTAATCCTCACATTATCTGAACTAATCCATTTATGAGGGTGCTGACCCTCTACCCTCTCCATTCGAGCCTCCTCCATATTGATATACTTATTGGCCATCACCAAGGATTCATCGAAATCCTTTGCCGACCTCTTCGCTAAGGACTAAAAGAGCTCGCTATCCCTAAGGCCTTGGGCAAATGCGCTTGCCAACACCTCCTGGGTTACGAAGGGCGTGTCAATAGCCCTTCGCGTGAATTTTTTAACGTACTCCTGCAAAGATTGCTCAGCACTTTATCTTATGCTAAATAACGACATAGGTGTGTTTTCATATCTCTTGCTACTGGCAAATTGGTGCAAGAACAACGTCGCGAAATCCTCAAAACCTCAGATAACTCCATAAGGAAGGTGATTAAACCACCGCTAAGCTATTTCGTCCAAGGTGGTAAGAAATACTTGGCATTTGACGGCATTTGAATACTGATGCAAGAGCGTTTGGTGGTAGAAACAGGACAAATGCTCCATTGGGTCAGATGCACTATTATATTTTGCATGAAAGCATTGCGAAAATTTTTGGGTAGTGGTTCATCTAATATCTCTTAGGAAAACGGTAATCCCTCCTAAGGAACGCTAGGTTGGGTTTGCCTCTCCGTCATGGACCCACCCACCTCATTTTTCCTTGTCCCTAGCTTTGCCTTCAAACTAGACTCATCCTAGGACTCCATTGGGGACCGACTTTTAGAATCTGCCACGTTAGCCCCGTCTTAGTTATTCTGTAATGTTGGATAAGTCCAAAGAGCTGTGTGTATGGCCTCATCAATTAAAGTCTGCAGTTGGGTCTTCGAGAGGATGACTTGCTGGTCGATCTCTTCCATACTAACTAGTAAGGGATTTCTTCATTCCCACAGATGACGTCAAAAGTGATGATGGGTCAAAGTGAAATTGGGCTTAAAGGATTTACGTGGTTTAGCCAAAATAGCTTACATCTACAAGGAGAAATAGCTTTTCTATCTTTTATCCTTTTACATACAATTCTTCCAGTATTTATAGGTTAACCAAGCTTTCCCTATTTTAATTACACTGTTAACGTCTTCCCATGGTCACATAACGGCTGACCTCTTGTCTTCCCACGTTTACAGAATGGTGGACCTATCGTTTTCGCTCTTGAAACGCGCACCACCACGTCTTATTACATGCATATTACCCACTCTACCAAACTAACAGACTCAAAGACTGATAGGCTCTCTTAAGCCCATAAGACCATCTGAGTTCAGTGCTCCGAGTCAGCCTTTTATCTGGCCCAATATAACCAGACATATTATTGGGTCAGCCTTCTGTTTAACCCAATGTAACTAGGCACATCAACGACAATAACTCTAATAAGAGTTAAGGGGGAATTACTTATAGAAGGTTTCACAAGAACGTAAACGACACCAAGAGAAGCACTTAGACAAGGTGCTAGGATTGATGCATAGATGGATAGCAGTTAAATATTATGCCATAAGATTGATACACAAGTTCTTGTAAGTAGCAACAATAAAAATAGTCTACAAATTTCTAAACACAAAATAGATTAAAAAAAAAACCATGAAAACAAAGGCTTGCATTGTAGGCTATATCTTGTATATGTGAATATCAGCTTACGACAAAGAGCAAAGATGTGGCATATTTAAGATAAACTTTTTGTTGCCTAATATTTGGATGTACTACTAAAAAAAAATTTCAAGCAAAACTTAAGAATTTACAATTGCCAACGCATGTATTTATGTTCTTTTTCTTCTTCTTTGGATCCAATTGTCACATATTCTTTTGCATTTTTCTTATAATTTCATAATCTTGAGTATGAGATTTGCTTTTGAAATTAATTTCTTATTGCTTTAAAATATATTAGATTAAATTTTTTGAAAATGTATGTGTAGGTTCAATGAATAATGGTTAGAGAAAACATTCAAGAAAAGAATTAGAAAATAATGAAGAAGAGATAGAAACCATTACATGCTTGTCGAGCTTTTTAGTTAACACTACTAGAATTTGGTACCATGAGAAATACTTTACTAAGGACATGTCCATGAATGATAATGAGGATGGGGCTAATAGAAGGGCAAGTTGGATGAAATCTTTAATGTATGACGCTATATATTTTAAACAATTACAGGCAGATTATAAGGTATTTAGTAGATTGTATGATGTGTTGCGTAATGAATGGGGGTTGATCTCTACAAGGAATGTAACACTACAAAAAATTGTGGCACTATTCTTGCATATTCTTAGTCATGATTAGAAAAATAGCATCATTGCAACCACAATTGTGCGGTCAAGGAAAAATATAAACAGACAATTTCATACTATATTAAAATCAATGTTGAAGGTTGGAAAGCTTCATATCAAACAAAAAAAGAATTGAATATTTCAAAAAAGAGATGTTGAGAGGTGGAAATGGTTTCTGATATTTTTCATGTGATTACATTTAATTCCATTTGAATTTTCTTTTTAGATTAAATTAACAATATGTGTAGGATGCAATAAGGGCATTAGATGGGACATTTGTTAGGATTAAAGTTCCATCCGAGTATTGTAGTAGATATAGAAATTAAAAGGGTGACATATATACTATAGTTTCAAGAGTTTGTGATATTGACATAAAGTTCTTTATGTACTAGCTAGATGGGAAGGATTTGCTTTTGACGCACAAGTGCTGCGTGATTTCCTATAAAGGCCAAATGGCTTAAAAGTTTACAAGAGTTGATAAAAATTGTTATCAATAGACTCATTATTTTTTAAGTTTGATATTTGGCATCTAATGTTTTTTCTTATTAACATTTTGAGACCAATATTATCTCGTGAATATTGGTTACAAATGGCCCCACTTTCTAGCTCCATATATGACAACTTAGTACTATTTTAATGAATGAAAAGGAAGAATACCAATAAATTATAAAGGGTTATTTAATTTTAGACAATCTTCTACAAAAAATTTCATTGAAAGAACTTTTGGTTAATTAAAAACTCAATGGGCTATTTTGATTAATGTAGGCTTCTATGATGTGAGGACCTTAATTAGAATCAACAATGCATGTTGCATTTCGCATAATTTTGTGCGTGACGAAATACCTTTAGACCCTCTATCAGATATATATTATTTTTTTAAGTTTCATAAGAGAGATTCCAGCTCTTTCTTTTCTCTCTTCTTTTTAATTTTTTTTGTGAAGGAATAGATTTATTAAACCCTAAAAAACTAGGTTTTTTTTAATAAACATTTAAAATAGGAATTTTTTTTGAAAAACTCCACGAAACGTGAACTAATAATTTTAAATAAATATTGGTATCTCAACCTTCTAAGACAAATAGATCTTGACACCATAATTATTACATGCTATCCCATTACCTTCTTCTTAAGAGATACTTACTCGTAACAAATGATAATTATACGGTTCTTCATCCAATGAAAAGGCATTCCTCCCCCAAATCTGCAAAATAAAGGTTGGTCAAGAGAAATTGTTTCAGTAATATTAAGGAGATATCTGCGTTTTCCGGCTGAAAATTGCTATTAATGGCTTTGTTAACTTTTCGGATGAGAAAACATAAAGAGTGGATTTAAGATCTAAACATTGTTTTACCCCTCTTACCCTTCAACTTATTTTATCTTTTATTGAATCTTTAATCTCATTTCTCCTGTTTTTCCTAATCAAACAATGGACACTACGATCATCTAATCATCTTTGATCATCAATTCCACATTCAATTCAATCGAAGAAGCCTGAAAAGTGACAGCTAGTAGAAAGTCTCTTGCATATAAACTTCCTAGCGCACACTACAACTCATTCTTTTTAATTAGTCTTTTTAAAGTTTTATTAAACTTTTATGTTATTTTGTAAATTATAATTCATTAAATATATTTTTCAGATAATATATTAGAAAATATTATGAATTTTGACTTATATATTCATTAGAAAATAAAAATATTTATATTTTAAATTTTAGAAAGTTTGAAAATTTTAATTTATTAGAGCATAAATTACATATATTTTTAATTTATATTTTACAAAATATTTTGGCGTTTTTTAAAATTTTTTATGTATTTTTTTTTTTTTGTGACACATGCATACCTTTAACTTTTATTTTCATTAAATCCCGCATGTATAACAAATATATAAGGGTATTTTAGTTTAAATGTGTTTGTCAACAAGTGAAGAAGTCAACTGAGAAGCAAAAATCAAATTTTCATGTAAATTTTCAGATGATATCATCAATTTCCTACAATTATTTAAATTGGTTGGTGAATTAGAAAATCTCTTACTTTAATAAGGACTTGTGTGTGTTTTTTCAACAAAAAAATGTAATTTTTAAATAAAAGTATCCTCAACTTGCGAAATTATTTAAATTGTGATCCTAAATTTAAGTGTAACTTTTGTTGAAGTAATAGTTTTCTCACCATGACAAAATTTACATTTTCCCCCTCTCCTCCTAAAGGAAAAATACATAAAACCTCTTTTAATCTTTTGTGCGCGTGTTTTTATACATATTGTTTCTAAATATATAAAGGCAGGACAATCTAAATATACATAATTGAGTTGAATATTTTTTTTATTGAAGGCCAAGGCCACTGTATTGGGCGAGAGATTTATTTACCGAACTCGTATACCAATACTTTCTAGAATATTTCTTCCCAAAACATTCCAATCTCTTATTTTCTTTCACGAATTTTCATTTTTCTTCATCATTTTTTACCATTGGTCATTGCTTTCTCCTCCATACAAATATCATTTATATATACATACCACATCAACACATTTCTCGACAAATAGCAGTACACCACGTCACTATAATGATTATTTTTTATATCTCAAACACCATCATATTTTATATTTTAAAAATATTCTTATCTCACATTTTGTCTAAAAATGTACCTCCCAATCGATTCTAATAAACTCTTGAAATTTTTTTTGCAAAAAGCTGATTTCCCAATGTAATACGTAGCTAAACAATGAAAAAGAGCCAGAAAAATAGGCGTCTCAATTTTGTAATTTATGATACATAAATCTCGACAATAACATAGATAAAAGTGTACTTCAGAAATATAAAAAGAAATGAGAAGGAACAGCTTTGGTTGAGATTTCAGGCTATATTGACTTGAGAAGCCAGGTGGCCACAGCGCTTCATTGCCTTTGGAACAATTCTTCGTAGCCCTACAAATTACAAAATCCCAGGTTTAGACTTCTTTTTTATTTTTTAAAATTTTTTTGCAGGCCTTTCTCTGCTGGCAATAAATTATACAACTGCACATAACATGAGAAGCGAACACCACAAATCTTTTTTTTTTTTTAATCAAAAAATAAACACACAGTAAGGTAAATTTTGATCTTCTTATTGAAAACTTTCAACTGTCAAAACACGCTTTCTAAACCCTCCCCCTGCACTTGACTCGAAAAACAATTAGAGGCGGTGAGTACTTCAGTTGCACCCATATTTGGGTTACCGTTGTTTAGGATTTAAGAGACCAACATCAGATTAATCAGGAATAGTAATATTCCCATATATTTCAAAAGTCATTTTAATTAGTTGATCGGCTATCATCACCCCAGCTCACTTTATTTTACTTCTGCAGAGGAAAATTCTAAGAAGCCAATAGATCATGCAACATCCAACACGCTGAATTTCACCTGCACTAAATGCCCATCTCATTCCGATTTGACTTGATTTGGTTACATTATGACACATACATTAAATTAAAATAAAAATCCAGCACAAAACTCCAATCCTATGATGAGATGGCATGCACGCATGCACCCGTGAAAGAAGAATCGAAACGTTGCATTGCAAGAGTTGAAAAATTGCAACCAGCATGAGCACCTCACCATGGGTTGCCACGTAGCTTTGAAATGCATTCAACCTATACCAGCATTAGAGGAAAGAATCAACTTTTAAGGTTCATTCGCATTCAAAGACTTCGAGCAGTATCGCCATTAATTCATCCACTCACCACCCCACCTTAGAACATAGCTGACCCCAAACAGCATGCACGCGTTATATAGAACATAAATACTAGGTACCAATTGCTAATTTCATTTTCATTCATGATAATTTGCAGTTGTATGGTGTACTTTCGGCAACAGAGGTTGATTACAATTCACTTTTATATGATTCAAAAGTTGAACACTTCTGCAAGATTCTGGCTCCCAGGTTTCGAAGTCACTAGAACTAGTCGAGATTGCTTGGCCCCGTTATCTATGATAGGAACAGAATGTTCATCAGGTAGCATACTACTAGGTTTTAACATTGTCTCAAGTACGCTTGTAAGACGCACCTACAAGTTCAACACACAAACTGATTGGTTTGAATTGAATCCCCAGCACGGCTAAAATCAAGGAACCATTAAGTTCGCCTTTGCACGCTTACATTAAAGATCAAAATGCAAAGCTCCCGAGGATTATCTATGCCACTCAATACATAAAATATAGCCTGGGTGGTTGATTTTAAAAGAGGACAGTAGCCTTGAATTTTACTCGAAAGTAGCAAAAATTTTATTCATTATCCATGTTGCTGAAGACACGTGTTGAGACGTTAGATGGTGTTAAGACAACTAGCATAATTGTGCTTCATTGTTGAGCGGTGCCATTAATTTGGGCCCTCGTGGGCAGTGTATTAGAAACAAGATTTGATTTATTAACGTTGTTGTTCGTTATGGCCAAGATGGCCCTTCCTTATCATCCTGTTTATTTCCCAAGGTAGGGAGTACCATTCCAGCACTAGGCACACACGGGGGGTATCATTTGTCTATTTTATGTTTGTGAGAAAAGAAGGCAATTCCTCCCATCGCCTTGAATCAGTTGTGTAACCATATAATAAATATCTTCTATGCATTATATTCAGCTAATAATAACTACAAATAACCAATTATTCGTATGTTCTACAATTCTATTTGCTGACTTATATGTAATCTCAAGAAGTTTTTTGTTATCGCACGCACACACACACACACACACACATGTACACAATTATTTTCTTGGGAAATATAGAAGAGAACACAAGAATAATATTGTCAGATTTGGGGGAATTTTAAGTTACAAATAGAAGATTGATAATAAAAGCCACTACCACTAGCTATTACCTAAAGCAATAGTTCCCAAAGAAAAAGCAGTAAAGGGGGAAGTACACAAATGACATGTTGCAAAACACAGGAGGTAAAAATTACATTTACCATTGATATTTCTTGTAAGACGAATATTATTATCATGAACACAATAATTAACAGAACAATTCTATAATGCTAAAAGAAATGCATATATCATGAGAAAAGTAGAAAATTAAAATAAGAAATTAAGACTGAGACAACTAAAAGAAACCTGCATTCAACCCACCAAAACCTATAGGCCTCATATTAGTTCACAAAACATAACCTACATTAGTTGCCCCAAAGACCAAGATAGCAGCACGCTTTCATTGTAGTTCTCAAAAATAACCAATAAGCCTAAAACCTCCACTTATGGACACTCTGAACAGACGACATTCTTATTTTTAATATTATTTTATCATATTACCTATTTAGCCATTAACAACAATGGCATAGAAGCAGTTCACTACACCACCCACAAGCCACCTCACCCACCAGCCCTCGCACTCAAGCAAAACTACTTATGGTCCTCAATTTTTATAGCAACCAACAGTGAAATTCACTGAACTTGCGTCCAAATAAATAACTCGTGTATTTATTTTACAGAAGCAACAACACAAAATTTATCCACATCACTTCATGCATATAATAACTAGTACTAATCATCGTCACAGCCCCTGTTATCCCAACACAAGACTTCCAAATGTCAAATGGGAAAATAAATGCAGTAACTTTTCCAGAATAATTGTACAAAGAGCCCAAAGGAACTACCAAACAAATAGTAGACTCCGGTATGATTGCCTTTCATCATAGTAGGTAAAAAATAATTGATGACCTCAGCTATAAGACTTAGAATCAGCCAAATTACTTGTCAAATTATAAAGAACACTGATTTAAACAGAAAGCAAGCACTCGGTCAAAGCAGGAGATAGCTCCAACTATAGGCATGTTTTGTAAGTGAAAATTTACAAGATGTGTCTACAAGAATGACCGATGAATATATCAGCCCTATAAGAAAAAACTTAAAAGATGTGTCTAAGAATGATTGATGAATATATCAGCATTATAAGAAATAATTTAAAACATGTATCTACAAGAATGATTAATGAATATATCAGCCTTCTCCATCATGCTAAACCCATTGTTGTTGGAGTAAGGTGATCTATTGGTTTAGCAATTAATTTGCCTTTGAACATCTTGACCTTTAAGATTCACAAGGCAACAAAGAACTAACCTTTCTCCATCATGCTAAACCCATGGTTGCTAGAGTAAGGTGATCCACTGGCTTAACAATTAGTTAGCCTTTGAACATCTTGACCTTTAAGATTCACCAGGCAATAAAGAACTAACCTCAAAAAGGGGAAATGAGTATTTAAATGTCGATCAGATGCAGATGTTCCAGTATTACTCTCAGCAGGTTGAAATCTAATAATATTGCAATACTACTTTGTCACTGTAATACCTATCCTCGGAATTATGCTAATATATTTTAATCTAATCAGCACTTAATTTAATCAGGAAATTGTTATCAAGGGCACAAAGCACAATTTCAAAAGGCATTTGGAACCATGGCACGTGGCACTCGGCACGCTGCGCATTGTTCAAGCATGGAGTAAAATCACAAAAACAAATAAAACATTTATACCACCAAACAAAATAAAAATACAAATACAGAAGTATTTTAATCCAAAATTACAAAGTGAATTCTATGCTTCAGCTCAAAGATTTAGTAAGCAGATAATAACTTTAACAAATTAAGCCCCAAATGTGAGTGTTCAAAACATAATTTCATAAAATTATATCAATAACATAAAAAAAACTAATTAACCATTTAAAGCATTTCAAAATCAAGTAATTTCAGCGGAAAAAAATAAAGAGAAAAGTGACCAAAGAAAATGAAATATTAAAGAAAAATCAGAAGAAAAAAAAAAGAATCATGAGAAGAAAGATAAAAACATGAAAACAAAAGAAATAATAGAAAAAAAAAGGAAGAAACAAAAAACAAGACTTCCAGGAGAGCACAACTTCTCAGAGAGGAGGATAGAAGAAATATCATATTGGAGACAAGGACTTTCTATTTATTTATTTTTTTTTTACTTTAGAAATTATTAATAAAATGATGCCTTTTAAAAGGCATTCACATATTGTGCAATGGCTCTAAGCTCTAGCTTTAAGACCCTTGCGCCATGGAGACGAACTATGTTAGGAATCACTTTTGTATCTTTTCCATCCAAACAGAGAACATCAACTTTTAAGAAGATTGAAGGGTGCAATTGGATGGCAATTCTGTACTATATATTTGAATTCGAGAGTGATGGTAATTTAAAAAAATTAAGGTGAATGATTGAAATTTGAGTGTCATTAGAGTTTAGGAAAAAACATAAAGGTGTTGTTTTTATATGAAAATACTGATTGTTATGCATTGTAAAATGTTGCTGTGTGTCGTTTATTATTGATGCGATATGTTAAAATAAAATTTTGGTAGTGGATGTATTTTAATGAATGGAGGACATTTTTTAGAAATAATTTAAATCCAGGCACATGGGTTTAGGAGTTACTGGGCGAAAAAAGTCTCATAGGCCAATATTTTTATTGAGAAATTTTTCCTCAAACAAGAGCTAATAGGACATTTTTCTAGAAAGAATAGTTGAGGACACCTTTCTTCAGATATAGGGTGTCATGCAACAACAAACACCCTTTGATAGCCAGCTCTTGAAATTAACTTGCATAAGAAAGACAAAAAGACATTGACATGGGCAATTAATTGCCCCAGCCCCAGACAATTCTGTTAAGGATTTACACGTTGGCATACCCTAATATCTAAGTCACTTGCTCTGCTTGCTGTGTGTTAAGAATCAAGATTGATTCCTTACTATAATTACAGAATCAAAATATAGACCTAATTATTCCAATGGCATCTTCAATTTAATGTGATTTCATATCTTTCCTCATTTATTCACTTTATCATTGCATTTTCATTCAATACATTACAAATTTCTTGTTAATTTTCTACTACAATTACAGATATTATTGAAATCAATATCATATTTAATTATGATTTTGACATAAATAAAATCAAATAATACATGTAAAATCTAGTATTATATGATTCAAGTGATTTTCCCCATCATATTTTGAAAGATATCTTTATTTATTTGCATGTATTAAGAGGAAATAAAAAATAACTGAGTCATTTGAGCATTTGTCTATAGATGCATGGCGAATGACCAAACACCATCCTTCACAATTTATTAAAATTTCAACACTCCAGAAAATGCAGTACATGGAAGTACCTAGGGTGTTCATTCCATAAAATCAAATCCAATCAAACCACAATTTTGGTATACTGAAATTTTGATACAGCAAACTTGCAACAAACCCAAAATTTACCAAAAATTTCCAGTAATTTTAGTACAGTATTTTGGTAAACCAAATTTTATTTTAAAAAAATAAAAAATATATAAAAATATAATATTCATGCTTAAATTTTAAATTCTTAATAGCACAACTTATAGATAAATATTAAATATTTTATTTTAATATTTCAATGCTTCAATTTATTTTCGTAACATAAAAAGCCACAATTATAATATAATATCCCTATCTAGTAAGTCTAAATAAATTACATAAAATTATAACAAAAATATAAATTTAGGAATTAAAAAATTAATTCATAGGTATATATAATTTTATAATAAAATTTAATAGAATAGGTAATAGAACTTAAATAATACTTAAAAAATTAAAATAAATCTTGGTACTTTGTTCAGTTCTATAAACCAAACACAAAAACTGAAATCAAACCAAATACTGAACTTTCAAAAAGTCATAAACCAAATACCAAACCAAAATTTAGGTTTGGTATTCGGTGTGTATCAAATTTTCCATTTTGTTACAGTTTGATTGTTACACTAAACTATAAGCACCCCTCGAAGTACCCCATAAATTGTTTACCAACCCTCCATGTACCTGTACTTTATCTTTCTCTTAAATGCCAAATAATCAAGAAAAGCTAAACCCTCAAATCCTACACATTAAATTCAACTTCTTTTGATTCTCACTTTAGAATTCCATGAAAAGATTAGCCTTCTTATAAGCATAACAAGCAAAGAGATCCAATACTAAGATAATGCGAAAAAAACCAAATAAATAAGTATATAACTAGACTAATTAGCTCTTCAATTTTCACCCTTGCTGATGATTACCGTGGAACCATTAAAATAAAACCTACGGAACGAAACAGCTATTACAAATCTATAACTGGCCAGTCTCAAGTATCAGTGCTGCAGATAAAGATTGCTTTTAAGGAGATTACCTTTAATTATTGATATGACTAGAGAGAAATCCAAACATGAATACATACATAAAATTAGTTCCTTAACCATGTCACATCATCACCATCCTTCTCAGGATTAGATTGCATTGATAAATTTGTAGGACCTATAAACGCTACCGTAAATTTCAATTAATAAAATTAAATCGTTGAACAAGGTAGCAATTCTAATTCAGCAATCAATCAAAAGGTGCAAGAAAGCAAAAAAATTGGCGTCACTAAACAATACCTTCCTACTCCAGAATAAAATAGGCAACCTTTGACTTCCCAAAAAACCTATAAAATCATAATGAACCACACAAAGCAAAACTATTGCGCAACCCCAAACTATACATCACACAGTTGTAGAAACTTAATAGTTCTCTCTGAAACAGTCTACTCAACTAATTGGTTCAATATACACTTAATACCTTTAGTCAAATGTTTCAAGAAACTATTCATGACCTTGAAAGATTCTCAACAACAATTAAATTTTCACACATCTCCACCCTATCAAACTATTCAATATAAGTGAGAGGTAGCAAACAGTAACAAATCCAGTATGCACGAGTTAACACCCCCAAAAATAAGAGAAGGAAAGAAAATGTATCAACTTAATGAGTGTAGTTACCTGATTGAGCATATATACTCAATGATTCCCAGCACCCTGCTCAGGTTGATTACCTGATGGCTGGTGTATTCGGGAAAGGAGATTGGCAGCAAACAACAGTGTTGTCTTGTAACGTTCATTTTTATCAGCTTCAGTTTCAGAGCTCTCCTGGGCAGCCCCAAATTGGGCAGTTTGAAGTGATTGACTTTGATTTGCTGGCTCCACATCAGAAGGCAGTGGCATATAGGGCTGCGCCAGGGAGACACCATTAACATGAACTTGATTTGACAATGCAACAGGATGTACTGATTGCTGGATAACAGATGAATTATAAAACCTTCGAGCATCTGTTCCATTATCTATATTATGACCCCTCAAAACATCCTCAGAACTCCCTTGTTGATAATTCTTGTTGAACTGGGGGGCCACTGGAACTGGCCCACTTTGTGAAGGAATTACAGGAGCCATTGGTTTAGATAAACTGGCACCTTGAGGTGCCAAATTAATTGGGTGTTCATGTATCCGGCTATGGGAATTTAATGTTTGATGGGAAGGGCCAGTCATATTTGAAATTATAGGAGCAGCCTGAGCTGCTTGAAGTTGTTGTAATTGGAAGTTGATCTGACTACCCAGATGTTGCACAAGCTGACCACTATGATCCACAACCTGATGTTCAGGCTTCCAATGGGCTACATTTGTGTCAGAACCAGAGGCAACAATCGATGTTGTACCCACAATGGAGGGCATCTGTTGTAATGACGCAATTTGTGAACCAGAAGATCCATTATTAGCAGGTAGCAACGAAGTTAAAGTAGCAATAAGTTCAGGTGTCAAAGCTAAACCAGCTTGGGAAGCTACTGTAACTGGTGGAACAGACTGTTCAGGGAGAGAGCTGGTAACAGGAACAAGAGTTTTCGGAGGCAATTTTGGATCATCAGGCAAAATCCTAGAATTATCTGAAGATAAAACCCGCTCCTCTGGAGATATAATGCCATATCCTGTGGGCAAGGTAGTCATTTTGGGAGGATCTGTGTAATGATGATGAATTGACTGGGGATTCATGGCTGCAACACCAGGGACTACTTGAGGAAACTTTAAAACTACTCCATAAAGGCGTTCTGGTCCAGAAACTTTAAGAACTTTAGCAAGGAAATCAGATGGAGGCACCAAAAACAAGGTGGTGCCATCATCAAACTTCGCAACTCCAGCCCTATCTCTCGAACCCAAATATCTCAGGAACTCTGTATATGAAGCAAAGTCATCCTCACTATCAGGTAAGAAGAAAACTATATTGAAGCCAATAGCATCATCGTAACGTTGGCTTAGCACATCCAATCCAGTTCGTGCAGAGCAATTAACCACGGAGGGACTGAAATAAAAGAAACACGTTAAGAGTTAAAACAAATCATCAAAAAGTAAATGAAACTAGTATTTCAAAAACTGACTGTTAAAAAACATAAGTTAAAACTTCCCAGAAATATAAGAGGATAACACTATTCAGTAGAAAATAGTAAAAAATAATCTGGCAGGCTCAACCAGGTGATTTCAAAAAAGCCAAAAGTAAATGAGATTCTGCAATTGCAATATATCAGTACAGCAGAGAGTGACGCACTAGCTCTGTATCAGAGAGGATCCATTTCTCCACCAGTATTCCCCTACTAATATGTATTTAAAGTAAAATTTTTGATAGCTATAAAGTAGGAGAATGTTTGGAGTTGTTGTTTGGGGGCATTAGCATCATAAATAAAAAGTAATATTGCTCGTATTGGAATCACGAAGAAGGCAAATATAGATACAAAACATAACATAAACACGGTTGGAATTAACAGCTTGAGAATGGCAACACCTGCTAACGCATAATAGAGGGGGGAAATCGCCCTGCTAACACATATTCAAGTAGTTCTTGCCAACTAAAATTTCTCCCCAGTTGAAATATTTATTCAATCAGAATTAAAAAGTGTGCATCTCAAACCAACCCCTAGGTCTCAATAAACTCAAGACTTAAAAGAGTGTAGAGTTCAAAAATATACTTACATATCAACACCAAGGCCTTCTCCTATGGGAACACATCGGGCACGACAAACAGGTGTTCCACCCTTTGCAATAAGTCCTCGCCATATGCAGTCACTTTCAGCATGGCGTGGTCTAAGTCCACCAGTTATGCCCCTTGTTAGAGAACCAGAAGCTCCAACACTACTTAATGAATGCGGTCCATATTGCTCATCCAATCCAATTTGATTTTCAGGAGGTAAAGTAGCATCAAACCTTGGCCTTTTAGATTCTCTCTGAAGTTGATTAGCATCAAAAACATCCCAAGATCCAGATGCAGATCGTTTTGCTACATTAAAGCCTACTGAAGGAGAAGAAACTATTCCACGGGTGGGAGATGACCTCCAATTTGAGCCTCCAGTCAGGGATCGGGGACTGAGGTTCTGCAATTTATGTACAGCAGCCATGTCAATAACTTCCGGTCCATGAAGGCCAGGTTCAATCATATTGTGATAACCTAGGTGTGGCCTTGTATATATATCAGGCCCTCGGATTCCAGCAGACGGCGCGTGTCCTTGATTTTTTCCAATTAAAGCAGTGCGGTCAAGACCAAGAATGTCCATCTGAACTGGTTGAAATGGATGGTCACCAGCTTGCCCTTTCACTCCAGGAAATTCACTGCTAGAGTATTCTATCAAGATTCTAGGATCATTAAAGAGCTTGCCCTGCAAGCCCTCTTTTGCACGCCTAGCTTCTTCAACACTTCTGAACTCTACAAAAGCATAATTCCTGTCACTAAATGTCTTTATCCTCTCAATTTCCCCAAATAAAATCATGGCATTATGAAGCATGTCTTCTTCAATGATAACAGAGGGGGGATAGCTTATCCACAAAATTCTACTAGGCAAAGCATCTGAACCAGCCGAGAGGAATTGCTGCAGCAAGCCCAAAGGAGATGTTAAAGAACATAATCATTCAAGAAATGGATAAAATTAAATAAAGCATACGGTAATACGTCTGTAGGAACTAGCTTCTAATTATTTTCCACAAAAGAGAACACATAATTAAGGATCCATTTCTTGAACACAGAATAGCTGCCACAAAGCTACTATACAATGGAGCCAATGTACTTGATATCAACCATGTTGAGATCCCAAGCATCAATCTCAATTAGAGTTAAACCTTTTAAACTCGACACTTAATCTCATTAAAGCTAAACTTATCAGAGTTGGTGCTCACACTCTTCCTTTTGGATCCAGAAAGACTAGCCTCAGGATAAGTGTTCAAGGGATCTTGTCCCATCCAGTGTAAATCTGAAGGCCCAATATTCATACTTGGAAACTGGCCTTCCTTTGCATCAGGACCCTGCCCCTGTAAGATTTGGAAAACAAAGTCTCAACAAAGAAGGGAAAGGTCACCTAATAAAAAATTCAGTCTAGAACCCTAACACGGCAAAATTATTTTAAGAATAATCACTGTCCAGAGGACAGTAAATAATAAAAATTTAAATGATGCAGACTATAATCTCATGCTAAAAGAATGTGCACAATTTCCTTCACAATCCACTAATAACGAGCAATCTTCACAAGTACAACTCATTGCTTCCATTGTTTAAGCCAGATAAAGCTTACACACAAACAGGACTCATTAAAATCTTCATGGCTACCCAAGAAAATGGCTCTTGTTACTAAAAACTAGTTGCAGCACAACCCATTAGACAGCAGCTAATGGATCAGACTGATACTTATAATAATAAATAATCATGAATGAACGTGAGATTTTGATATTAACAAGTGGTCATAATGAAATGCTGAATCTAATTTTTGCAAGTTTACTTACTCTTCTGGAAGATTGTGACCTAAGAAAATCCACACGTATTTGAGCACCACCAAATTGTTTCCTATTCATAGTTTTTAATGCCTCAGTAGCATCTTCCAATCTGAAATAATCAACATATGCAGTATTCCGGTCTCTAAGAAATCTAAATTCCTGGATTCTACCGAATCTTAGGAACTCTTTCTCCAATTCTTCTTTGGAAACAGATTGGCTGATTCCAGCCACCCACAAACTCTTACATGGTTTAGCCTGCAAACAGGCTCAGTTAAACATTACAAATAGTCAAATACTAAATATTTTGATAATAATATCATAAAAACACACCGCAGGACAATGGCATAACACATACAACAACGGCATGTAGAAACTACTTACACATTCACCAAACTGATATAGTAAATGGTTCTTCTTATCATTCATAAATTCCATAAATAACAAGAGCCTATATTAGCATATATTTAATTCAACTAAGTTTGAATTAACATACTGTATATAACCAGATGATAGCAGCAACCTACTTAGCACATATTTGGACATTCTCAAATATGGCTAAGAGCAATTCATGAGAAAATTTTCCCATGAATAAAGACTTAGCCACCAAAGTTAAACCAGTGATACAGGAAAAAACATTTTACCATGATGAATCTAGCTTACAAGAAGCTAGAGTAGGGGTAGCTTTGACCTCTGATCACTGGTAAGCTGTTTAATAAATATCTGAAAATCAGTACCTACTCTCTAATGTTCCTACATTACCCAAGCATAATGCAGATTCATCTCAAGTTCTAAATCATATAACCACATAATTATTAAAAAGAAGGTTGATAAACTTAGTACATAAAGGACTTAAAGTTATTCAAAATAAAAGTTTTGTTAACTAGTTGAGTGACAATTAGCATGAAGTTTATGGCTGCAACAAGGTCCTCCCTTGGTCAATCATAATGGTCATTATTTTTGGGATGAGGATCACAGATCAGATTTATTACTTTCGTGCTATAACCTCTACCCATTGGTGGCATTTGAAGATTGTTTTGTCTTCAAAAACTGCCAGAATTCTTCACATTTATAATTCATCTTATTTTTTTCCCTTGGCAAATCATGGATACTTTCAACCTTGAAACTGGCACATCATTTCCATGCCTTGAACCATAATTTTATGTTCAACTATGTCAGTGAATTCTTGTTACAAAGCTACGCAGCATCTGATGAAGGAAAATATTGCCACATCCTCTGGTTTTAGCTTTTTAACCTCTAGCTTGTTGCTTTGCATAAAGCAGAGTTCTTTTTCTTATGTTTGTAATACATTCCACTTGTAAACGTAAATTCTTAAGAAAACTAATGAATCTATGAAAGAATCAATAGCACCTCGCTTTGAAGGCTTTTTAGGCTAGAATCCTTGAGATTAATTGTCTTTATAGGCAGTATTTTGTTATTGGAGCTGGTGTGCATGATGGGTACTTTTTCATCATTGTTTTTAATACTTTATATCAGTATGATACTCTAAACAGTGGTTTTAATTGATTGAAGCTTAGCTACCGGCTTTTGTTGGTATGAAGTCGAAGATTGGAATCGGAGGACTTGAAATTGTGAAGTGGGTTAAAAACAACAAGAGGCAACAAATTAAATCCTTGTGCCTTTGCGTGGCCACAAAACAATCCATGAAATAGCACAGTTAGCAGTTAGCAATTGCACCAACATGCGGCCATGAGCTGTTCGGCAACAAAATCCCAATTTCACTAGCATTTACACACAGTAGCAATTCAATCAGCAAGGAACTTGTTTGTGGCCACAAGAACAGATCGCAAGCCAGCCAACATAATATACACACAAGGGAGGTCTAATGGCCCCAACCTTTAAAAAAGCCCTACTTAGCTGAATTCAGAAAGAAAGAAAGGCATTCTAAACTTGCTTGGATCTTTTTACCTCAAAAACTCTTTTGGAAAGACCAATAAGTGGAACTATTCAAATAAAAGCAAGGATCAAGCAGAATGTTCTCAAGACAACCAATAATTATTATTAGACTATGAATATTTTTTATTCCTCATTGATTTCATTATTATTTGTGTTGATGAAGATGGGGGTGAGATTGCTTGATGTGATGCCCTTGAGAGGCTATTTTCATTAATTCAGGTCTTGTGTTGATGGTGTACTGAAGACTATGTGACTTGAGTTTCACACTTCTATTTACAGTGCGTACCAGTAGTGTTATTTTTATCTTAAAGCCTTCAAAAACTCAATCACTTGTTAACTGATGAGTTAATCAGGAACAGCCCTGAAACATGATGATTTATGCATAGAACTAGGTTAACACATTAATTTATTATGGAACTGAGCTCAGAATTTCAATGCATGTGAATGGAATTACAATTAATCAATCTGATCCCGAATTTTAATTGATAGAATGGTGCTTAAACGACATTCGTGGTTTAAGTTAGAGCCATAATTGACTTTATGCAAATAGATTGGGAAATTAAGAAACAATGTTGTCACACATGACCAACAGGAACTAAAGTGCTTGATTTAATATAGATGGAAGATCCTTTGACATACAAGTACCTAGGTATTTATCTACATAAGATTTGATCCTTTCTACCTGCAGAATTACTTTATTTATTGCCTTCCTCATCCTAATTGTCATTCATGGATTGCTATTTTACACCATCTCAACTAGCCCAAGTATTAATGTGATTAGTTACTTGATAGACACCAAGTTAATTCACTCTTCAAAGGATTATACTTCACTCCTATTACTTAACCAACCTCATGCTTGCAAGAGCACCCAATTGGGGGGGTTCAAAAGCCATTTCAAGTTTATTAAAGGCAACACATGATCTCATTTTAGCCCTATTAGGGATAGATGAGAAACATCGTTAAGTCAATATAATAAAAGTACATAGAAAATGCAGTTAATCTGTATATTCTCCTTCCCAAGTGTCCTAAAACAAGCATGCAGGTGTTTTGTAAGTAACTCTTACTGAGGTTGTCTAAAGAACCATTTCAATTGCTTGATTTGCTGGTACAAAACACACGAGACACTATACAAGTGATTATGCACTATTCCCTGCACTTGTATGGCACAAACAAAGCTACAAACAAGTATTGTGGTAGGTATTTCTGCAGGTATAATATTCTGCCCATTTTAAAGAGGGCCCAACCCTTTCACCATTGCACAATTCAACAGACTGATTCGGATTTCAAATTTCAGGGTAAAGTAAACAGTTAGCTCATAGAGACAAGAAGTTTTGAATAAGTATACACAGGTAGTATTATTTTGCACACAGGTCGAATAAATGAGGTTACATTCTCTCGCAAGACATAAATCATGCTTTGCCAGTGAGTTGATTTGATACCCAATTGCTGACTAGAAGCAGAAGGCGTTGTTCAAAAGGAGGATCAGGATCAAGAAAATTGGGCAAGCCCAAACACCTTTTTAAATACTATCAGATAATAATATTGCTTGAAGATGCTTTCCATTCTCCGTAGAGTTCCATCAGGTAATAATTTTGTCTGGAGATGCCGTAAACCAGGAAATCAGTATTTATACCATCTTTAAAACGAGATGATGGAAGGAGATGACAAAAACGTTGCGAATGGCCTCCAAAAACCAATTCATAAAGGATCTATTTGCGTCCCAATCAATTTCCTCTAAACAGAAATCTAGTTCGTTAACTTTAGAAGTAAAATGAATAAAGTGTTAAAATCCAAACAATTGTCGTGGCCTCTAACCATTTGGGGACGTACACAAAAGAATAGACTAAATTCCAATTAAAACCCTAATTTTGCATGGTTTTAGACTAGCGTCCGCTCTCGCTTGCTTCAGAGGAAATACGGAAAGAAATTCAGGAAACCAAAACAAAATTACAACAAAAATTTACACATACAACAAATTCTCAAAATATGCAAACACGAGGAATCAATAGAAGTTCACCAACCGGTTTCGCAAACTCAATTTTTAAAGGATTTCCACGGAGGACGTGCCCCTGGAGACCCTGTTTGGCAGATTTCGCATCCTCGATTTCTTTAAAATAGACGAATGCGTAGTTCCGAGACGAGTATAAGGTGAAGCTGTCGACTTTGCCGTACTTTTCTAAGAGTGCTTTCAACTCGGTTTCACTCACTTCTGGCGACACGTTTCCGATCCACAAATTGTTCGACGGCGGATTTTCCCGCGGTAGATCTGCTCCGCCGCCATGGCTCTGGATTTGACCGGCCACCGATTTAATGGGCGGTGCCATTAACAATAAATCAACTCTTCAATTATTATGATTAATATACTAAATAATAGAAAAGAGATAGATAGAGAATTCGTCACGAACGCTCACGGCGGTACACAGAGGGAGAGGGAGAGAGGGCGATTGATGGAACTGCTGAACCGGGTAGTTTAGGAGAGGGAAGGGGGAGGGGCCGGAGGTGTTAGGGTTTCGCTCGTTTATTGCTATTCGTTGCCGGCTCGTTTGAACATATCGTTGCGACGTCTGTTGGGAAATTAGATTATATTAATAAAATTACATATTCATGCGTAAATTTATTTATATATTACTATATTATTATAATTTAAATAATATAGACAAAATTATTTATAATTATAAATACAAATAAGATTTAAAATAAAAACAAAAATTAAATTTAAGAGAAAAAAATAAATAAAACAACAGTTTAAAAGAAAATGGACAAGGAAAGTGATAGATAAATAAAAAATAAGATAAAATAGTACAAACTAGTATACTAGACAGGCTCTGTGTGTATAAATTTATTTATAAATTTTAAAATTAATATAGTTTAAATAATAGAAATAATAATATTTAGAATTAAAAATATTAAAATTCTTAAAATAAGAAAACAAAACAAGAGAACAGGTTGAAATGAGAAAATTAGAAGAAAAACAAAAATATTGATAAATGAAAGGAAAAAGAGATAAAGATATACAGGACAAAAAAGAACAAAGGAAATAAAAATAAGAGTAAATGTGTAATTTTACATTGTGATAAGTTAAGCAATTAAGATACACATAGCTTGTTATATCTCTATGTATTTAAAAACACACTTCTAAATAACACGTCAGATATTCTAATATACTAAATTTATCAACGAATGATACAAAAAACATAAAATTCATGAAGTTTACATTCGAAGTTACATACATGCACATAGCATCAATATTTTCAACTCCAAAATCATGAAAGTTATCATGTCTCAGATTGTACACAAATTGTTTATCATAATTCTCTAATCCCTTATCATCACAAAAAGTTATAGGCATGGACTTAACGGACTTTACATCAATGTCACTAATTTCCAAAAGATGGCAATTTGATGCTAGTACAAATTGATGAAACTTATCAAATTCAAACAATGTAATACTACACAATTCATTTAAATGGTGTAAGAATAAGAAAACAAATCATCATCCATGAAGATACTCACCTTTTTTTATAGCATGAAGTCGCTTGGACTTACCAATTTTTTACCTTTTTCCTAATTTTGGATTAGATCTCATACAAAATTCTATTTTAAATTACTAGAATGGCTACACGAAAGAATTAAGAGAATTCAAAACAATAGTCCAATTTGATAGCAAAAATATATTTGTCACTACAAATACTCACTTTTGCTTTTGATGATCTAAGCTCCAAACCTCTCATCTCATATTTTACTTTTGTGAACTCAATTTTTCTCACTTTACTTTTTCTCTCTTTCCCTTCTCTTCTTTTACATTTTCTTTTGTATATATTACTTGGTCCTTAAACATTTTTTTTTTCTCTCCAACTCCAGCTCACTTTAATTTTTCACATAAAATAGATTTTCCTAAACTATATTTGAATGAGAGTAAAGAAAAAGAAAGCTCTTTTTTAAATATTCCGTGTTTCTTCTTCCGTGTATGGGAAATATGTTATATGCATATCCTTCCGTAATGCTTCATTTCCATCTTCCACCAAAGTTAGTTATTGAACTTCTTCACCTATGTCATCATTTTCATTCTCCAAATGCAATTCTCCAACTACCTCACAAATGCGTTCTTATCCAAAAGATGGCTCCTCAATTAAAGATGGCGATTCATCAATGGTGATTTCTTATAGGTGTATCCTCCTATAATACTGGATTTCCAAATTCCATCAAAATTAGTTTTCAAACTTATTTGCCTATTTCATCATCGTTATTCTCCAAATTCAATTTTTCAACTACATCTTAAATGTGTTCTTGATTAATTGATAGCTCCCCCATTGAAGATAGTTATTCCTTAGCTTCTTATTCTCTTCAATTAAGGGTGTAGTTTTTTTAACTACTTTATTCTCCTCAATATATACAACTTTTCCTCGTTTACAATTAATTAGTCCCCTTCAATTTAAGTATTCACCCATAACATGTAATTCTTTTCAGCAATTATAGCTCTATAGATCCTCATCATACATATAAGAAGATAGTTTATAAGATGATTTAGATGTCTCCATTCTTACTATGGATCTTGTTCTAACAGCATTTAAGGATGATATTCTATTAATGTTCCTATACTGTTAATGCTAGTGTAGCCATAATTGTCTCTTTTCTTGAAAGAATCTTCTTTTACATTGGCCCCCTTATAACAACCACCATACATTGATGTTGCATATTGCAATTGTGGTCTTTGAAAATCTTCTATGCAATCAATTCATCCATATAATGGTTTGAAGAACCTTAATTGCATCATTTATTTAATCTCACTCAATGTGTCCATCATGAATTTTGGATCAAATTTGAAAGAAATCTCTTCTCGTTAGTTGACATTTTAAACGATTAAAGAAGAATAAGCCTTACAACTCTCAATTCTTACAAATATGCAACACTCCTATTCGTGTTTAACTCTTATGATTTGTGTGTCACACAAATATTCAAAATTTAATATAGCCTACTCAAGTTTGATTACTCTTGGATGTCGATTCAAGTTTTCATCTAAGAAAATTCATTCAATCAACTTACCAATTAAGAGTGTTTAATGATACGAAGAAGTATATGAAAAACTCTAACTATGTAGAAAGAGTGATTTGGAATGAGTAAAAATCAATTCTAGAAAGAGGAACAAGAATTGAAAAGGATCGACAAGGAATTTTAGGGAATTAATCCAAATTGAAAACGATTGATCTAGAAGGTGAGAAGGAAGAAAAAATAATCAAGATCTTGACTTTGAATTCTAACTTATGTAGGAAACTAGTGCACAATACGAACTTAAGTTCTAAGTACTTTCTCTTCTATAACTTGCTTGGCACTTTTTTTCTTCCCTTTTTTCATTTGCCTTTGATTCTTTCCTTTTTTAGAGCTTCTTCGATTTCTTTTTTTCAATTTCTCCTATTTTTTGTTATCTTTTTCTGCCTAACCAAAATCCAAGATCACAAAATATGATTAAGAATTTAAGAAATTTATGAATATCAATTAAAAACTTCAAAAACAAATAAAGATTGGAACTTTAAAAGCCTACTAAAGTTAAAAATATGTTTCCAAGATTTTCAAGGAAGTACATTTTGAATTTTTATTTATTTATTTTGAGAAGGTATAAGCTAGGAACAAAGATGAAAAGAGGAAAAATATGGAATATATAAGAAATGCGGAAGCAAAAACAATAAGGAGAACACATGCGAAAAAGAAAAGAATTGAAAAAAAATAAAGGAAAATACCTTGTATCCCTTGAACCTAACTATCAAAGTGAGAAGTTAGTAAAGTTGGCCTTAATACCAATTGAAGTATTTTCAAGAGGGAGTCTCGAATATTTGCCTAATAATCAAATGAAGGATTGGAAAGTAAGGATATGACGAAACTTGATTCAATATCCTAGTCTAACTCAAAATCTTGATCCTTAACTAAGACCCCATTGAAGGCTTAAATCAAAAAACCAAGTCAAGAAACCCCAATCAAATCACCTAAACTCGACTAATACATCAGTGAAAAATTCAAATAATATTCAAGTTGAATTACCCAAAACTCAAATTTGATGAATAAACCAAAAAATTTTATTCAATTATAAGTTGAATTTTTGTGTATAGGAATGGCATATTCATTAGGTACAATCACAATTCTAAAATTTTCGGTTCTAATTCTTGAAAAATGAAAAGAGCTAATATAGCATTTTGGTTTTGGTTCAGAAAGCAAAGGTTTGAATTTCAGTTTTGGTTCCAAAACTATTTTGATTTTGATTTTAGAACCAATGGTTTTGATTCTAGTTCTTTATGGTTCCAATTCCAATTCTTTATCATTTTAGTTCTATGCAATTATATTTAATTACTTGTTCTTATAAATTTTAATATAAAAGTAATGTGGCAATATAATAAATTTTTTAACAAAATGTAAAATGCAGAAAATTCAAGAAAAATTATATTTTGAATTTATTGTGTTCCATGGAGTAAAGAACAAGTGACACAAATTTTATAAAAATACATTACATTATCGATTGACAAAGATTGTGTAGAAATTATACAAGATGTTTGCATTGAAAAAATACAATATCGGCATGGAAGTTTTCACTGCTTAATCATTCCCATTACTTGTGACATTGCTTGAATCAGTAGTACCATTGAGTTCTTCTTCTTCATCTTTTCGCATCTTTTGTTGCTATATTTCGTTGTTATCTAATCATTCATGCATGCTTGAATTTCTAATAATTTGGGGCTTAATTTTAACCTCTGTCTCATTTATGGGTGCTTAAAGCTTATTTCACTACCACTACTAATGATGTAATTACTAGCATTTGCTTAGCAATTAAGGAGAGGATAATTATCTAATTTTCACTTCCATTAATCAAGAATGTTACAATGCTTAGTTAAACTATTATAATCAAATTTAAAGTTGGTAATTATATGTGAATCAAGCTTTGTATAAGTATTGAGTGAACCCTTCAGTTGTGACATTTGACAAAGTAATCTATCATCGAGTTTAATAACCCATTTATCTTTAGGTTGACTATTTCTAGTGTTATTAGAGTGTTTATCCAAAGTAATACTAGAAAATAGAATACCACAAGTAATAAAAAATTCGTTATAATGAATTAGCAGTTTTTCTAACTTTATATACTAATTTTTGAATATCATAATTATAATTATGACTACCTTATATTTGTCCACAATATGATGACAAGTATTCTTTTAAATCTTCTAATTTAACAAGATGTTAAAAAATTGAAACAACTACATATATTTGAGAAATATGTTCATAATAGTTAATTTATTTCAAGAACATATACATAATAGACTGCCTTAAAATATCATCATTTTCATAATCATTTGAACAACCAGCAATATTATATTCCTTCGTAAGAAAGAAATAAGTAGTAGGACAATATATTCTTAATAAAATATAAGTAGCTGAATCAAAAATTGACAGAACTTTTAAAATTTTGACTGCAAACAATCCAATCATTTTCTTGAAGCATTATGCTAGCCTTGTTAAATGTAAAAAATATACATAAAAGTTCACTATGTTTATAAAATTAGTGGATTAATTTAATGTTGAATTTCAACTATTAGGAAAATCTCTTGAAAATATTTTTGGACTTTTCCATTAGTTCTGCGAAAATTATTACGTTCTTTCATTAATTTAAGTTCAATCCACAAATTAGAAATTGTTTTTTTAATGAGTCTACTATAGTTTTCAAGTACTTTTAAACCATCTTGCGCAGCCAAATTTAAAATATGACATGTACGTCTAATATGAAAAAAAATTACTATCTAATCAACGTTGACAAAGATCTTGTAAATCTCCAATAGAAGAAGTATTTGAATATGCATTTTTGAAATCTATTGAAAAAGTTTACATAGACCATATTATCCTAAAATGATACTAATCATTTTTAAAATGTTTAGAGCAGTGTGTGGATCATCAAAAATATGAAAAGCTATCACTCTTTTTTGTATA